>PKMM01050834.1:2727254-2911807 GCA_002933915.1 Eutrema heterophyllum
ATATATATATATATATATATATATATATGTTTTCTTAGCGTTACAATCTGAATTGTCGCTTTCGGAAATTCATACATTTTAATGACTTGTATGGGTGGATTTTGCAGATGTACCACAAGGATGTGTCATCTTAAGAGAGCATGTTCCAATTAGCAATCTATTTACTTGCCTTTGGTTCAATGAAGTTGATCGCTTCACTTCTAGAGACCAAATCAGTTTCTCAACAGTAAGAGACAAGATAGCTGCGAAAACAAAATGGAATGTGAGCATGTTTCTAGACTGCAAAAGACGCAATTTTGTGGTTCAGGTGATTCTTAATCTTGGAAATGATTAGCCTAACTTCTGTGTCAGTTTCTAGTACAATACTCAAAATTGGAAAGATTCCACGAGCATAACATCATGACAAGATCACCGTCAAAATCATATTTCTAAGTAGCCACAAAATAATAGGGCTTAAATCTAGGACCGACCAAAGTGTGTCATTGCCTAAGACCCAAGCCATTTACCGGATAGAAAGCCCATTTTAACTTTTAAGACTATAATTCAAATATACAGAAAACCATAAAATAAAAATAAATAAGGCTCATTTGTTGTAACCAAAAAAATAAAGAAGTTGAAAAATAAGCCCAATGATGTAAAAACAAACTCAATTAGGTCATTTTTTTTCCCTAGGGACCCGATTTAAAGCATGGGGATTTGGTAAAACAAACAGGAGTGAGCCTGTTTAAAGCATGCGGATTTGGTAAATTTTCAGGCTTAGTTTTTTTATTCATGTCAAACTGTGAACAATGCAGAGATATCATCGAGCAGATCAAGGGAAACTGAAGAAGAAACGATCTCCAATGGCCACTCTTCCTCCACCGGCATTGATCAGCAGCGATTTGCCTAGAACGTTGTCGAATGTGAGTCCAGTCGTGAGCATAACGCCTCCCAGGAAGCGAGGAAGAGACAAACAATCGAGTTCAAGGAGTCCAAGAAAAGCTACTTTGCCATCACCACATACAGCTTAAGGAGAATTGGTTTGGTTACTTAATTCAAATGATTCAAATTCAATCTTTTAATGTGTATATGTATGCACTACAAACGAACATTGTAATTGGACATCAGATTATAAAGAAAGTTTCTTATTATGCATAATTTATATCTCAATGGTCTTTAAATATTCACATTACCAATTTAGCATGTGTAGAAAACTTGGAATAGAACAAGGTTCTGTAATTGAAGTACTCCATACTTGATACGAATGCCTTAAAGTTCAGTTAGCCAAAATTTGGATGATTGTTTAATAATATCCAATTAATCAACATTTAGTCTTTTCTTCATCACATACATTTAGTGATTTTTGTTCTAACCAACTATTTTTCGGTTTTAGTTCCATAATCTTCTCAAGTTGGGACCATAATAGGTTAACTAGTCATATATCTGTTGTGCTCGTGAACTTGAATACGCTTCCATTATGGATGACCAACTAATACACTAATTGAATTATCGGCATTGTGTTGTGTACATGTAGTACTTGTTATACACTAAAAATATGTATTTACTAGCATTTTGTACACAATCTCATTAAAAAACAAAAAGAGCCGTAGTTCAATGGTAAATACATCATTTATGTGATATATGCAGACGATACATTATTAGATTTGAGTAATTGTGTGAAATATTAAAGTAATGACACCAAGATCGATTTCATGTCTAAAAGTAGTACTAGAGAAAGTGAAGAACCTAGTTACAAAACTTTAAATCATGAAAAAAAACTAGTTAAGAGATATAATTGAACAATTTAGATTATTTTTGGTATTGAAGCAATATCGGCGGTCCACAAAGACCAAGTGGTGTGGGTAAAGTTAAGAGCTTTCCCAACAAAGTAAATAAATAAATAAAACAGAGTTTGTGTCCATTCAAAGTTGCACAATAAGAAAAAAGTGGTAATATAAAAATGTGAAAAAAACAAAGGGTTCCACTTTGTATATAAATCATTGTGCTAATGGAATCTGTTGTCATAATTGTTTCTCCACTTTCTTCGCAATCTGCCGCACTCTTATTATTCTATGCACTTAGATCTATACATGTACACATACTCGTATATGTATTGTATAAAGCAAAAGCATGGATGCTACTGAACAATTATTCCTGCATTTATGTTGAATGTTCCTTGCATTTTTGAAAAGTTGCGAGGAAAGTATTTAGATCAATTTTGTTTTATGTAATTATAAAAGGTGATTTTAGTTAATATACATGGTTGACCATAAAATTAGGTGAATAACAAAAAATAGTTTAGAAATTAGGAAAGTAACGAACCGAAAATAAAAATATATCATAATTATCTTTCTCATTTTAGAGTAACTACAAAAATGTCATTGCTCATATTTTTTTTTGTTCGGCGTTAGTATACCGTCAACATTGTTCATATGATATCTATAGTACTGTTCATCTGATAGTTAATTATTTGGTTAACATGATAACTAACATGGTATAGCGTTAAACCAATTAGCATACATTGAAGTTAATCAATAACAAAGTTAACTAATGAATTATCTGTATAATTATGTATAACTTTGATAACAAAGTTAGTTAATCAATTACACAAATTTTTTATGATATGATAACTGGATTAGCATATATTTTTATTTTTCATATTTTCTATGATATGAAAATTGGGTTAGCATCATATTTTCATATTTTCAGTTACACATACTTTCATGATAATTGGCGACACTGTTCATCAACCGGCTTGAGACTGTTCATCCAAAGTCGCATACAATATTCATCATCGTTATCATATCATAAAAATATGAAAATTAACTCAGTTATCGTGTTAACACAATAATCATATCGGGATTTAATAAAAAATAATATGATTAAGAAGGATCGTTGCGTAAATTCCAACCCAAAAATATTGTTGAAAAATGTGTCATAATCTCCACCTAATTTTGTTATTATTTATTGACATCTATTGATAATTCTCAATTATGTAAATGTATTTATTCCGATGCGAGTAAGCCCAAAACAAATCTCATATTTTTATCGTTATATACAGAAATCAGTACAGTTTTTACCAAAGTATTACAATATGACCAATTGTTCTCTAGTATTTCTTTTTCAAATAATATTTCGTATTGCAATAATCAATATACATGTGTTCGTCACTTGTATTAATTCTTTTGATAAGACATAACCGGTCGATTCTTTATGTTTAAACACGTACATTTATAAACCAGAACCAGATCGCGTCATATGTGTTTGATGTACATGGGTTATCTTAACAAATAATTACATTGACATCATCAATCGTATATATAAAGTTAGATCTATTTTGTTTTCTCAATTGTAAGAGGACGTGTTGTTTTTGAGTTTTTCCGTAAGATATTTATTTTAAATATATTAATTGGCGCGTCCTTTGAATAACACAAAAAATGTCGTAAGAAAATAGAGATGTTACCATATTTATGAGTTTTCATACCGTAATATGCATGATGATTTAACTAAGTCTCGAACTTATAAGGAGTATAATTCGTTTCAAAATTATAAATGACTAATTTGATAGATTTATTTAGCTGATATAAATCTTTTTTTTCTTACAGCAAAACATCATATTTTTATAAGTTGTTGGAAATAAGCTAGCCTAAAAAAAAGTCAATCCGGCAACCAAGTATTTGGATTGGAAAAAACAGAATTTTGTGTTCTTGTCCGTTTGACAAGACAACTCGTACGGATAGTAATACACCATGGAGTATAGTTAAAAGAAAAAAAATTAACTTGAGAAATTTTCTAACTTCGTGGAGATTTTCTTTAACCAATTTCGTTGGTTCGAGAAATTTTCTAACTTAGAGAAATTCTCTCTTGACTAGTTCCAAACATTATTTTTTAAACCTAAGACGATCCGTCACAATGGAAAACTAGTCATTACATTGCCCAAAATTATATCCATCCATTCATAATGAAGAGGAGAAAAGCATCAGAGAAATATCATAAGTTCAACTTGTTGAATATAATGTCCCTTGCACAAAATCCGGCTAGAGCTATTGCGTTGGTCTGAATCACTCCAAGACCCTTGAAAAACCTCACAATTTGGTTCAATATCCATTTGTTTCCAGGCTAAGATCTCATGATTCGTAAATTAAAGTGTGTTTGTGGGTGAATGATCCACACCATCAAATAACTACTCATTTATTGCTTTCCAAATACATCACATGCAATAGTCCAAAATACAAAATTAGCTCTCATCTCCACTCGATTCTTTTTCTCTCCGTAGAATATAGTTCAAGTTTTCCAATATATAAAATGCCAAAAAGGGAATACGTTTGGTGCAAAAGGAATGGGTGAAACCGTCGGCAAGCATTCAAATATGACATGCTCTAGAATTGTATTTAATTAGACCGGCCATGCTTCTAGTGTGTGGCTAACTAGTTCTTATGGATAGATCTCTATATACCACATCGGTATAACTGTATATTTATGGTTTTTTAGAGCTTTATGAACTGTAACGTTTCATGAAATCGTATGTGATTTTTTCCTATTCGGAAGTGATAGACTGATAGCTGGAGTAACAATTTATGTAGTGTCCCAAATATGATATAATTACCTCGAGATTTTTGTAACCAATTGCTTCTAATGAAAAATTGTTGAAAAAGGAAACACTTTCTCATTCCACGACACGTATGATTATCTTAATCAGATACTCTTTCGGATGAGCACAAGGGCACCAATTAAGAAGGGACATAAGTATCAAGTGCGTAAACAAATATGGCACACTACAAAAAGCAAAAAGAAAGAAAATCAATTTTGTAAAGAGAAGTTGGGAACAAGTCATTTTCCAAAGGCCCTTCTCCCAAAATAGTTGTTTTTTTCTACAAAGTCACTTTACAACAAGGATAATCTTCCACTTTTGCCAATGTATATGGTTTTTTTATAGGGTAAACTACATATTTTCCATTCGGAACTATAGTATAACACCATTGTTACACGAAGTTTAGGTCTCATACTAGATCTACACAAAATAAAAGTTAAAAATCTATTTTTCCATCGAGTAAAAGTTCGAAACCAATTTTCCCACAAAATAAAATTTCAAAACCAATTTCCTCACCACAATTAATGTTGGTTTACTGTATACCAATCTATACTTAACCAAGTAAACATGTAAGAAAACCAAAACTGAACCAATTACGACCCGATTCAAAATGATTAACCGATAATAATCCCCACCCACCCGATAATTCTCTTCAACCCCTAAGATTAAAAATACACAATTATAAAAATTCCCCTAATTAAAATGACAAAACTTCTCTGTCACAAAATTCTCAAATCTTTATTGTCTCCTCGACTCTCTTGTTTCTTCACTCAAAGTAGGGTTCACATGTAAGCCGGAATCAAACATCACCGCCTCAGATTTCTTCTTCGTCGGAATTGGTAAAAGCGTCGTTGTAAACAACGCAGTCGGCTCCGCCGTCACAGGAGCAAACGTAGAGAAGATCCCAGGGCTCAACACGATCGGAGTTTCTTTTACGGCTGAAGGACGATGACGGACGACCAGCTGGTGGTGGAGCTTCTTTTACGGCCGAAGCATGCGGGGACGGCAGTTGCAGAGAAGCCGGCGGTGAATCTGCCTCCGTTACGGTGGGGAATCCGTCAACCACGGTCGCGGTCCTTAAGATTTGGTGGCGGCAGTGTTCTCGTTTCGTTGAAGAAGGATGTGGATTCCGCTAGAGCCAGTCCGAAGACTCCGCTCTCCTGGAGCGGCGGATTTGGAAGCGGTGGCGGCTCTGCATCTCCACTCGTCGATGGATTCGAGGACACTAGTCGCCAAGCTAGCTGCTCCACATCTACAGGATCTGGATCTAAGATCCCAGGGAGTTCAATAGTCAATTATCGGAACACAGTCGATCGCCGTTACGCTTTTCACGGCGACTCCGGTGATTCCAGATCACGATGAAAGAAGTCGAAGAAAACAAATCAAAACTTGCTCTGAAGAAAGGCTGTAAATTGAGAATTTTGTAAATTGCGTTGTTCTATATAGTATTTTCTTAATTTTATTGATTGTTTTTTATCGAGGGATGGAAGAAGATGTAAGATCAGTTTTTTGGTTGAGGTTTGCCACGATTTACACTCAATCGAGAATCTGAAATCATCTTTCTATTGTTGAATCGACCTTCTAGAATATGAGTACGAAGAATAAAACTCCCATAAAACAACAATTTACTCTCAATTTCATACTTACATCAATTTTGAACAATCAATTTCGATTGAAAAAGTTTTAGGGTTTTTCCATTTTGAGATTTTAGATTTGGGGATTTTTTTAGAGAAATTGGGTTTTAACGCGGTTTTACGGGTCGTGTTTTGATTCGAGTCGGGTTTTCAATTGGGTTCACTAACCGGTTTAGGTGGTTTGGTTTCGGATTTATGTCATAAACCGATAAACCAATATCTGTGGGAAAACTGGTTTCGAATTTTTAATCGGTGGGGAAATAGATTTTTAACTTTTATTTTGTGTGGATCTAGTACGAGGCCTAAACTTTGTGTAGATATTATACTATATGATAGTTCCGAGGGGGATATAGGTCGTTTACCATTTTTCTATATAATTCACATTATCAGAATTTACACTGTGTTAAGACTCTTAAGTCTTAACCACTTGCTTATGTGTTAACATAATACAAAGTACAAACACTAATTCAGCCATCCTTCTAGCTTCGACCAAATTCATGAAATAGAACTATGACTCATGTCAATTCACAACTAATATCTGATGAATTAAACATAGAATACTTTGTTTTTTTTCGGTCTGGCCAGACCATAAAAAATATATATAATTTTGGGATGTTTTTTTTTTTTTTTTTTTTAATCCGGAAGTAAACTCAAGTCCATCTAGACTAATCCCTCTTTGGTTCAGCTTTCTTTTCGTTCAGATAGAACACATACCCATACTCTAGAACCACTGGGAGACCACCCCATTTAATTATTTTGGAAAAAATTAAAAATATATATTATGTTGGGGTATTGTTTGGAGTTGGCTCTATGTATATGTTTTTTTCTCTTCCAGATTTCAATAATTAATCAAGTAACCTAAACGGATGCATTAACCAACAAAATTAAAATTAAAATTTTCATTAAAAAAAAAAACCAACAAAAAACCTACAAGGATGCACACGTTTGCATAGGGTGGTACGATAGCTTACTTGTAACGCACGATAACAAGTTATCCACATTACTCTTAACAAACAAAAAAGTCCAGATTTTACACGTGCCACATTTATCAATTGGTGTACAGAAATAATCAAAAATCACTAACCCAAAAGAAAAAGTCGCATGTTGTCACAAATCAATCCAAGTTTTCTATAAGGCACTCAAATGTTTTCTTTGACCTAAGCGTATGTTTGGAATATTCGGGTGTTGCTCTCACAAATCTTCAACGTGGCATGACTATACAAAAATGTAATTAAAATGTTGTTAGCTCACTAAACACAATTAGTTCAGTTAGAAGAAAGCGATTAATTTATAATTTAAATTTATATCATGTGTACATTCTTGGTTACTTCCCGGTATACATATCAAATTTATGATAGCCAAAATACTCAGTAAAAAAAGAACAGTTTATCTAATTATAAAAGAACAATAATTGAAAGTTTGAACCACAATGTTTCATCTTAATTAGTGTATGTATTAGAATTGTAAGCTACCAAAATTTTAGCATAGGAAAAAACGTATGATATTTGTTCATGTAATGTGCAAAGAATAATCTGATTCCCTGCAGTAAACTATACAAATTAGGGTTAGCTTACAAATTAGGAGACATGTGCAATCCATTTACAGAAAAAAAATAAAGAAAATGGAGAAAGCGACATTAATATAGTTGGCACGTGGCATAGTCAACATCTATCTAGTGCCAACCGAGGGAAAATAAAGTCGCTTTGATTAAATTGAAAATCTCAATATTTTCCATAGTTACATACATACATGGATGAGCTTGCGAAGGGCGGACGGAACACGGAGTAGGACGAAACGTCTTTCAGTCTCCATTCAGCAAAATTTATATATCACAATTAAAAGTAAAAAAATAATAATGGTCCGCAAATAGTTCTAATTTCTTTGAAAAATAATTGAACCGCTCAAATAAAATGAAACACTTTCTAATATGTGTATTACATCCGCATGCTTGCGGATCTGTCAAGCTTTTGTATATTTTAATTAAAAAAACAGTATTATGTAAAACTTGGCCTCATGAATCTTTAAGATCAAAAATATTTAGTTAAATACTACATGTTTTTATAAACAACTATCTGTTGAATTTTTTTTTATGAAATCAAAATACTTTATCTTAATTTTTTTTGCTTCTTACCGGTGTATTGTATTTGAAGTAATTTTATGTATGATATATTATACATATTTACAACCATAACAATATCTATTATATTTATATTTAATTCAAATATACGTTATGTACCGCTTTTTCTATTTAACAATATATTTTGAACCGCTTGATCCGCACTTATTCCGCATGATCCGCCTGATCCATTTGAACCGCTTGATCCGCACCGCCTGATCCATTTTCTCCGTTCGGAGCTTGTAGTATATCGATTATTGGTGTTTCAAACAATTATGATTGTTGTTCAAGCAAATAAATAAATGAAAAACATTGTTCATGGAAACCTATGTTCCCACTTCCCATCTTCTCGACGTTGTTTTGAACATTTTTTAAAAAACAACATATTGTAAAATAGGGATTGAACATCAAAAATGACCTTGTCACAATGGTAATGTAGATGTGGTAAGTGTATAGGAGGTCACATGGCCGGTTCAAGATTTTTTGGGGCCCGGCCCGGGGGTAAAAAAAAATTGGGTTTTTAAAAAAAAAATTCTGTTTTTGAATCTTTTTTTAACATAACATTTTTAACTCTTTTATATTAGATTTGTTTAGAAAATTGGTTATGAAAATAAAACATATACAACTAAAATTTTTGTTGTTAAAGTTGATTTTGTTTTGTATATATATATATATATATATTTTTTTTTTTTAAATATATAAATCAAAACTTAAAAAAAAAATTGGGCCCGAAATATCATGGGCCCCGGGGCGGTCGCACTGCCCACCCACCTAGTTAAGCCGGCACTGCGAGGTCATGAGTTCGAATCCCTATTTTACATTATGTTGTTTTAAAAATATGTTAAAAAACGACGTAGTTTTGATGACCTATACACAATTTTATACGGATTACAAAATTTATACACAACCGAGGATTATATTGCGAGTTGACTCGTACTTTATTGGTTTAACCTGCATTTTCAGCAAGTTGAAGGTTACAAAAAAAAACACTCGAAAGGTTTATTTGTAGAAAATACTTGATATATTAAACGGAAAAATGAATGAAATTATCAATTCTCTTGAATTCTTCTAAAATTCTATCATTTAAAGTGAAATTGTATGAATCCAAATTTCAGTAGACTCCAAAAAATAAGTGAAAAAACATAGTAGTGTTTTTAACAAAAAAACATAGTAGTGTTAAAAATTGTTATTCCTCAAAAGAGAAGTAACATCAATGAAAAAATAAATAGAAAAAACCTAATTTCACTCATTATTATTCGATTTATTCCTCGTACTAGTATTATCCCGGGAACATTTTTGCTTACATAAAAAAACCAAACTTCAGTTCGAAGAAAAAGGAAAAGGACTATCAAATTGAAGACTCTTCTTCTTCAGAAAAAAATAATTCTAACGAAAGAAATAAGATATGATGTCAACTGTCGATCTCAAAAATCAAAATTATAAGAGAGATGAAAAAATCGGCGGTTTTGCTTCGTGGAAGAATACCGTTTGAATTAAGTTTGTAAGGAAATTTGTCGTTGGAGTGATTCGAGTGTTCATTTAGTTTTGGTCCAAGAAGTTGATGTAATCGTATGAGAAGAAGGTGGAGATCGTGTGGCTGGTAAGGCTGAAACGGTTGAGACCCATAAAACAATTTTTGCGTTCTTTTCGGTTTAACTGGAGAAGAAATAAATTGTTCTGTTTCAATTATTTTTTTTTTAGTAAATTTTTTCGAATATGAAGCACAAGCCATGTGGCAGAATATTATTGGAATTGTGTTTTTTTTTTTTTTTGGTAGAAAGAATCGTGGTGGTTTTGGATGAGAAAATTTAGGATGTTTAGAATCAGGGTTATCAAGTTTTAATTACGTTTTACTTTTTCTCGTTAATTCTAATATTGTGGATTTTCTTTTTATGTAAATTGTTTTTTATTTAGATAATTTATCACATGTTAATTTTTAATTGGTGAAGTGACTTGTGCTTTAATCGATAAAAGATTCACCATCATTTGCATCTTATAAATCAGATTTTTTTAATTGACAGTTTCTTTAAAGGACAATTAATGGATAATAACTTAAAAGAACCGCTACAATAAACCCTAAATTTATTTGTATCACCCAAAAAAAAATCGTATGAACGAAAACTTTTGTCGTATGTTAAATTACAGAGGAGATCATAGTTTCCTTTATTCCATATGTCAACCCTATTGTACACTTTGAAGCTAAATGTATGAAATTATTAACACTATGAACCAATGCTTTAATGTTTGGGGTTTCCGAGACAATTTTGTTTTTTGTTTTTTACCTACATGTTATTTTTTTCCCAACGTTTGTTACTCTAAAATAGAAATTACTTTTAGCATGATAATCGAAATCGAAAAAGGGAAAATTATCAAAAAATCATCAAATTTGGCTATTTAAAACATGAACTTATCGTGTGTTGACAATTTAAATTTAAAGTCATCAAATTTTTGTTGACTGAACCAAATTAGACACGAAATTAAGTCGATAAACAGAACGGATAAACGGGATTGAAAAACCGTTGTAAATCATGTTTAAGTAAAACGACGTCGTCTCCTCTTTCTTCTTAAAACCCCAAAAAAAACATTGGGGATTTTCGTTATTTGGGGTTTTAAGAAGAAAGAGGAGACAACGTCGTTTTATTTAACCGTGATTTACAATGACTTTTTAACTCCGTTTATCCGTTCCATTTATCGACTTAACGTCGTGTTTAATTTGGTTTAGTCAACAGAAGTTTGAGATTTAAATTTAAAATCAACAGATTTTGATGATTTAAATTGTTTACGCAATAGTTTATGATTTGAATGGTCAAAATTTAAAAATTGATGATTTTTTTGACAATTTTTCCAATCGAAAAACAATACTAGTTTGTTTGTATATTTGTTTTTTGCTAAAGATTTTAAAGTATTTATTTTGGTTGGAAAAGGAAAGGAGGGAGAAAAAGGGGAGAAGAAAAGGAGTGATGTAGAGTACTAGTTGTGTGTGGGGATACTGTTGGTATATTCTCTTCTCCCTCTCCACTGAATATATCTTTGCCTTCTTTCGATGTCAAACCTAACCACTCCCCCACGAACCACCACAGAGAAAAGGCAGAGAGAAGAAGCTGAGAGAGAAAGCAGAGAGAAAAAGCAGAGAGCAGAATCGTGTTCGTTTTCCAATGGTTTGGAGGTTTGTTAATGGCGTCATAGACTCGTGGGACTAAGGGAGGAAGAAACTTGCCCTGCATCTTCTGGATTTCTCACTATTTCCTCCCGCCAGAGGAATAGGCGAGAAATTGACACAAATTTCGGAAACCAGTGATCCCCAAGCTTCTTATGGTACGTTCCTCCTTCCCCGATTCTTTGATCGATCCCTTGTTGTTAATTTACCTTAAGAGAAGGGTCTTGTCAAGCTCTTCGCTTTTGCCGTCTTTTATAGGAAATTCAAGCATGGCTTCTAAGTTATTTAGAAAGTAAAAGCTAAGACCTTTTGTGATTCTCCCTGTATTTTGGAGAAAACCCTTCACCTACAAAACTCGTTTGGCTACATATTTGGCAGTCTATTCAAAACGAATCTGTTTAATCGTAGTTTCTTCAGTTTTTGTTTCTGTTCAGTTAATGGTTTTTCCTGGAACGGTTGAGATTTTGTTTTACATCAAAAGCTAATCCGGATTGAGATTTCACGGATATGTGTTTCCACTTTATTTTACTTTGGATATTGACATTTAATCTCGATGTTGTTTCCGAATCGCCAAGTCCAACTTTGTACTTTTTTTGTTTTTCATGAAGTATTCTCTCTTAGGCTAAAGCTTTTTCATCCCCTTAATGAGCTCTAAGAAGCACCATTTTCTCTGTTCTGTGCTCTCTTCTTAGTTCAAATTGCCAAATTGGTATAGCAAGAACGTACATCTACACAAATCGTATGTTTCGTTCTTTATTTGTATTGAAGCTTCTGTTGTTCTCAAATTCTGTGATAGTAAGAAACAAATGACACTTTTTGCAGGTTCGATGGAAATTCTTAACTGATGGAGGAAAATTTGGTTTACTTCGCATGAGCAATTAACAAGATTTCATCATGATGGTCTCACTGCCACACTGGTGGGAACATGCGTGAATGATTGTCAAGAGACCGATCTTGTTTCTCACTTCCTTTTATTTGTTTGAACGCTATACTGTTTCCTATATATACTTTGGATTCTAGCTCCTTTAGGGCAAATCTCCTTTGGCAAAGTAAAACTTAAGCAGCAGCAGCAGAAGTGAAGTTTTTCCCGTTAAGTGGCTTTGATACAAGCCATTTCTCTGCGGAGACTTCGTCGTTGTGCCTTCAAATTTCTTTGAGGTTTGAAGCTCCACCCTCATTCTAGGGCATATCTCCTTTGGCATTTGGAACTCCAGTTACATCTTGGGTTCCCCTTTGAAGTTTAATCCTACTGGATACTTCAGTCCATTCGTTGGGCAAATCTCCTTTGGCATTTCAGAGTCCTCAGTTGGCTCACCTTATCTCTAGTCGAGCAAATCTCCTTTGGCATTATCCGAGTCCGCAGTTGGCTCACCTTATCATTAGTAGAGCAAATCTCCTTTGGCATTATCCGAGTCGTACTGTTGACTCTTACTATCTTAGTCTAGCAGATCTCATCACGGTTCGCAGTTTCAGGATTTCGAAATAGACCTTTGCTGCTAGTGCGTTTCAGTCATCTTACGTCAGAAAAAGATACACACCTATCAAAATAACTGGATCTGTTAAGAAAGACTGCGGGGAAGCTACACCATTTCTCATCTAAGTTTGTCTAAGGTCAGAATATTTCATATCTTTTTTGGCTGTCAGAAATTCTTATTATCGTTTGCTTCTGTTTGGTTTTTGAGCACTTGATGAAAATCTAGTTCCATGGCAGGCATCTAAACTATGGATATGGCCCTTACTGACTCTGATTGGGAGAGCTCCAGCGACAGTGGTAGTAGTGAACACGAAGAAGTCGAGTTTTCTTATGGCGGACGGGCTCAGAACATTTTCTCAAACCTTGAAGAGACCATTGGCAAAATCGATGAGTTCTTGTCCTTCGAGAGGGGATTTATGTATGGTGACATTGTGCGGTCCACAACTGAACCATCAGGACAGACTGGCAGGGTTATCAACGTAAACATGTCTGTCAATCTCGAGAGTATTCATGGGAAGATTGTAAAAGAAGTTGATACCAAGAGGCTTCAAAAGTTGCGTTCTATCTCACTCTGTGATTATGTGATCAGTGGACCTTGGCTTGGAAGGGTCGACAAAATAGTTGAGCGTGTCTCCGTCACCCTTGACGATGGGTCCAACTATGAGGTTCTTGTAAGCGATCAAGATAAACTTGTGGCCATTCCTCCAAATTTGCTCGAGGATTCTCAATATTCTTATTACCCAGGGCAGAGAGTTCAGGTAAAGCTGGCCCATGCTCCCAGATCAACTACATGGTTATGCGGGAACTGGAGGGAGAACCAGGTTGTGGGAACCGTTTGTGCTGTAAAAGCAGGACTTGTCTACGTCGATTGGGTTGCCTCCATCATAATGGGGGGTGATCGGAATTTAACTACACCTCAAGCGTTGCAGAGTCCTGAGAATTTAACTTTGTTACCTTCTGTTTCTCATGCAAGTTGGCAGCTTGGTGACTGGTGCATACTCCCTGCCTCTCCCCACTGTGATATAGCAGAACTGCAAACCCCAAATGTGGTTGCATACAGTCTCAACGATTGCCATAAGACATTCCAAAAAGGGTTTAACAGAAATATGCAGAGCTCAAGTTCGGATGAGCTTTTTGCTATCACGAAGACAAAGATGAAGGTTGATGTTATGTGGCAAGATGGTAGCTGCACTCTGGGAGTTGATGCCCAACAGCTGCTTCCTGTTGGTGCTGTTAATGCTCATGATTTTTGGCCTGAACAGTTTGTTGTGGAAAAGGAAACCTGCAACAGCAAAAGATGGGGAGTTGTGAAGGCTGTCAATGCAAAGGAACAAACTGTGAAGGTACAATGGAGAACACAGGTTGAGAAAGAAGCAACACGTTGTGTTGGTGACCAGATGGAGGAAATTGTCAGTGCATATGAACTGCTTGAGCACCCTGATTTTGGATTCTGTTTCAGTGATGTGGTGTTCAGGTTACTTCCAGAAGGAAAAAATGCAGACACAATCGTTGCTACAGGGACGAAACACCTACTTACAGAGAGTGACTACAGTGGCTCATACTGTTTGTCTAGTATTGGTGTTGTTTCAGGTTTCAAAAGTGGTGTCGTGGAGGTGAAATGGGCCAATGGTTCTACTACCAAGGTATGTATTATGCTACTTATATTTCCTTAAAAAAACACTAATTATATGTGAAATGCTAATTGATATTTTGGTAAACGTGTAAGTTAGTTGGGTTCTTTTGGTTTCTCGTGAACCAAGCCTGGAATGTTTACTTCACCAAGTCTTGTTTTGTGACCAGTCGATCGCTCAAAAAAATCTCAGTTTTACAATTGGCCTTTATATGCTACAAAGTTTACTCCATTGAAGCCATATGTAAGGTTTATATCTCAGTAAGGTTTATATGCTGTTAAAAAATTTCTCTTGAATATGTGTTTTTCAGGTTGCACCATATGAAATTTGGAGGATAGAAAGGTCTGAATTTTCCAACTCTAGCACTATAAGTTCTGAAGGCAATGTTCAAGATTTATATCAGAAAATAGGCCAATCAGATGAATCATCTTCAAACCATCACGAAACGGTAAATCAATACCTACAGCATCTGGCTAACTCAAATTTTTCTGATGTTTCATTAGTATCGTTTATAAGTTCTTAGATATTTGGGTGTCCTAGAGTTTTTGGGCCATGAGAAATTTATCAGTTTATTCCATAGCAGTGGATTTTTCTATATCCTTGGTGACTTACATGACACACATATGTTTAGGGTCTGGTGAAGCTCTACAGTGCTGGTGAAAGCCGCAACAAGAACATTCCGGAATGTAGTTCATTTTTCCTTCCAAAAGCTGCCATTGGATTTATCACAAACCTTGCATCAAGCCTTTTCGGTTCTCAGGGTTCCACTTCGGTTATAAATTCGCACTCATGTTGCAATGATTCTGAAGATAAAAGCGACTCTGAGGATCTTTTTCAAGAAGCATCAGAGTCATATGACATCTCTGAATCAAATTTAGGTGAAGTGGACATGGCCACGATGGTCAACTTACCTATAGAAGGAAATGGAGTTAACAAGACTCTAGATTCAACTCTTCTGGAGAACAGCAGGAAACTAGTGAGATTCAGACTGTTTGATATGGTTACTGACTGCTCAGACCATCATTTCCTTTCTTCGGGGAAAGAGTTGGCACAATCTCAGGTATGACTCTTGGGACCAATACTTAACATTCTGACATCAGCTAAATTACACTATTTGCATGTTCATCTCTTATACACTTTTGCATTTTCATCTCTTATTATAGGTCACAAAGAGTTGGGTGAAGAAAGTCCAGCAAGAATGGAGCAATTTGGAGGCAGATCTTCCCAGTTAGTTCTTACTCTTTTGATTTTTATTTATTCTCTGTTTGATTATTGCATGCTCTGATATTGTGTTTGAATATAAATTTACTGAATTTGAATTTTTGTGATGAACAGACACGATATACGTGCGTGTGTATGAGGAAAGGATGGACCTTCTGCGTGCAGCCATAGTTGGTGCCCCTGGAACACCATACCATGATGGGCTTTTCTTTTTCGACATAATGCTTCCACCTCAATATCCTCATGAGCCACCAGTAAGTTTCACTTGCTTTAACTTCTCTATCGCTCACTCTAGCTTTTAATATGTGTTTCTTGGGGACAAGTCAGGCTTATGTTTCTTGCCAATTCAGATCCTTACCTATCATGTGGTCTAGAGATGCTACTGTTGTTGTATACAAGTGTTTTGTGGACTAAAATAAATGACATTTGTCAATGTTGTTCTCCCTCTATGAATACAGATGGTACATTATCATTCAGGTGGGATGCGACTGAATCCTAACCTGTACGAGTCAGGAAGAGTCTGCTTGAGTCTGCTGAATACATGGAATGGCTCTGGCACTGAAGTATGGAACCCAGGGAGCTCCTCCATCCTTCAAGTTCTTCTTTCGTTTCAGGCTCTAGTTCTGAATGAGAAACCTTACTTCAACGAAGCTGGCTACGATAAGCAGTTGGGCCGAGCCGAGGGAGAGAAAAACTCAGTGAGTTACAATGAGAATGCATTCCTCATCACCTGCAAATCCATGATCTCCTTACTCCGCAAGCCTCCAAAGGTATGTTTCTGTTGCAACAATTCAACACAAAATGAAAATTACCAGAAGAGACCATTTTGATCAGCTCTGTATTGTTGCATTGTAGAATTTTGAGGTGCTTGTGAAGGACCATTTCACGCACCGGGCCCAGCATGTTCTGGCCGCGTGCAAGACTTATATAATAGGCGCCCCTGTAGGATCATCAGCAAACCTGCAGGAGAGTTCAACCACAAATTCCACCGGTTTCAAGATCATGCTCTCTAAACTCTACCCAAAACTTGTCGAAGCATTCTCAGAGATTGGAGTTGATTGTGGCCAAGGGATTGCACCGCAATCATGAAGGTTGGCAATGTTCAGATGCCATAACATTTCCCTAACATCCAATAGCTCCTGTATAATATTGGTTTGCAAGGTCGGTAATTCCCTTCCCATGTAGAATATGTTTTTGTACTTAAATGTGTGAGAATAAAAAGGCTGTAAAATAGGCCCATCTTGTATAATACCAAAGGGTTGTAGTTTTGCAAGAACCGTGTACCATCTTTTGTAATAAAAAGGAAACACTTGTGTGTTTGTATCGTCCTTACCAATAGTCCAGACATGAACAAGAACCATTTTGGAAATGGTGGAACCGAAGCTTATCGCGCACTATGATCTGCCTATTGGATACAGTAGAAATGTACTTGAAAGCAGAATGACAATCCTCACAGATTCGCAGATTCTTTACAACTGTAATGGCTACATCTACAGTTTTCAACAACCCGAATGCTACAGCGAGCTTCTCGCTGTGGTACCGAAGTGCGTACTCCTTTTCCTCTTCCTCTACTTGGTGCATCACCGCTTCAGAAACTGGTGCATACCCCATTTCCTTGCACCGGCTCATCAAAGTTTCCAGATACCGATAAATTTCTCCAGTCTCTTGATGAGACTCACCACCCATACTGAACAGATATGTCTTGTTTTCGATTTCAATTACGCTATAGCCGACCTGTTTTCTAAGGTTTTTCCTCATCATTCCATCTCTTATGTGCGAAACTTCATCTGTTTTCCCACTCAAGGCATAGATATTTGAGAGCATGACATGATGACCAGGATTTTCTGGCTCAAGGGCTATGAGACGCTTGGCGATTTCTACACCGAGATCATAGTTCCTGTGCATCTTGCAAGCTCCAAGCATCGCTGTCCACAATGCTGGAGCAGTTGCTTTCCCTGTAGCATCAAGTTGATGTATGAATCTATAAGCTTCGTCCAGAAATCCAGCCCGCCCAAGCATATCTATCATACAAACATGATGTTCCACTCTTGGGATCAGTCCATAACTCTCGATCAGTCTCTTGTAGACCGAACGTCCTTCCTCAACGAGTCCAGCATGAGCGCAAGCCGATAAAACAGCTACAAATGTTACGTCATTAGGGATTGGACCGTAATCGTCCTCCATTTTATTGAACAGATCTACTCCTTGTTTGCCATATCCATGAGTACCATAAGCAGAGATCATTGCTGTCCAAGCAGCCACATTAGTTTCTGTCATCTTGTCAAAGACTTCCCGGGCCTTTCTAACATCACCGCACCTAGAATACAAGTTGATCAACGCAGTACCGAGTTTAACATTCAGGCCAAGACCCTCGCGGACAATGTACTGATGCACCCAAGAGCCTAAACTAATCGCACCGGTTTGTGCACATGCCGAGAGAAGGCTCACAAATGTAGCTGAATCTGGTTCGAACCCTGATTCTAGCATCTGATAAAACACCCGAATTGCTTCTTCCGCTAACCCATTTTGCTCCAACCCAGAAACCAACGAATTCCAGGCCACAATGGATTTCTCAGGCATTCTGTCGAACACTTGGCGTGCGGTTCTTATATCGCCACACTTTGAATAGAAGGTGACGAAAGCAGCCTGAACATAAGTATCCAATCCAAACTCAGAAACCACCGCGTGGCAATGAACTCCTTTTCCAATTCCAAAGGCAGAGAGATCGGCGCAGGACTTGATAACGGAGGTGAAAGTGTAGTTACTCGGAGAGACGGTGGAAGATAGCATACGACGGTAGAAAGCAACGCAATCCAAGGGAAAACGCAACTTGGAAGTCGTTTTGATGACTGAATTGAAGAGGAAGTCATCGGGAAGAGGGACAGAGAGGAAGAGAAGGTGAGTATAGGCGATGGCACGAGCGGAACAAGCCAAAGTAATGAGCTTTGTCAAGAGACTCCGGCTACGACCATATCCGGTGACGATGAGGTGAGCATGAACCTGTTGAAGTTGGTTTAGACGAGGACCTGCTCGAAGGATCGCTTCGTAGGCAGCAGAGTTCGCTGCTACTTTGGTTTTCATTGAAAGGATCTGCGGAAAAGCCAAGGAAAAGGAAATAGGTTATGATCTATCATTTTGTTCTCTCATTTCAAAGAGAAGAAACTCAAATCTCAATCTCTGAGGAAAAACAGATTCCAGGAACAGAGGACACACAACCATCGAAACTCAAATGGAGAAACAGAAACATATCAAAACACTCGGGAGAAAAATCTCCGATCACCGAAAAACCGACCAATGGAATAGCGCGACGGCAAGGATTGCAGTGGTCATCTCACGAGCTACATTACATTTACTGAATTCGTTTCTCTTTCGGTTTTATTCTTTTAAATTCTTCTCAACTGTAAAATTATGTCAAAAAACAAATTCTTCTGAACCGTAAAAACGATATCGTTTCCGCAGCACGGGATTACATAATTTGATCTCGTCCTAACAACCAGATTCAAAGAAACGCACTACATTCCATTTATTCAGTAAAAAACAGATCAAAGATGTTACCATGAAAACTTAATCTTAATGGGAAACAAGGTATGGAGTTTTTAGGATACCATTGGATCCGTCGAAAATATCTAAATATAATTAAAATAATATTATAAAAGTATTAAAAATAACTTAAATATTAAATAAAATAGAAATGGTGATAGCATTTGCGAGTGGTAGCGGGAGAATCGATCAACATTTGGTATCCCACTCCACTTCAACTTTAAGTCTTTAACTTAAGACTAGTTACAAAGGTGGTGTTGAAAAAAGAATTACTTAGTTGAATCAATATAGCAGGGTGTTGAAATTGGTTGTTTAATCTATGTGGATTAAGCGCAGTTGAAAATATTCAACAGGTTGAATAAGGGTGAGATGGGGTCTGTCAGTACCACGTGGCGCCCTTTGGAAGAGAGAGATATGAGATGCACGTTGGACTGTCGTTAGCAGCTGAAATTTTTGTTATTTTTTTTATCCGAATTATTTAATATCAATTATTACATAGTAATAATTTTTTTAAAAAAAAAAATTATACCAAAATTCATCATTTTTCATACTCTATCAATAAAAACTTGTTTCATTTGATTTGGACACAGAACAAATAAACGTTTTTAACACTCTTTTGAAATGGATCCTAACAATAACCTTTATAACATCCAAAATTATATTAATTACCCCTTTAACTACCTAAATCCCAACAATTATCAAATAATTGTTTTAATTTAATCCTTAATTATTTTAATTGATACTTGTTATTAATATGTGATCACAAAAACAAAAACATAAAAATAAAAATATTAAATAAAATGGTGGAATAAAATGTTGAATTTTATTAAACAAAACTATTTTTAGAATGTAAAAGTTGAGGATTTGTTGAATTATTAGACGAAAGAGAGAAGATGAAGTAAAAATTACGGTGTTAAACAATTAACCAATGTATGTAGTCTAATAATCGACCTGAAGTCAAACTCTTTTTTCATGCGATGTCTATCAAATGAAAGACTACATACAAGAAGAACGACCTAAAAACAAACACATTATTTTTTTGGGGTATGGAAACACAAGCACATGTTATGAGCCAGAAGATGAAGACCGCTCTTGTAATCATAAACTGTATAATCCTGGCGATTGGAAACTGTGGAGGCCCTCTAATAACGCGTCTCTACTACAGAAATGGTGGCAAACGGATCTGGTTCTCAAGCTTCCTCCAGACCGCAGGTTGTCCCATCATCTTCTTCCCTCTTCTCTTCTCCTTCCTCCGCCGTCGTCGTCGTCGCCGTAAAGAAGAAGAAGAAGAAGAAGAAGAAGAAGAAGAAGCAAAGACTCCATTTTTTCTCATAAAACTTCCTCTGTTCATCGCTTCTGTTGTGATTGGTCTGTTCACTGGCTTTGACAATTACCTCTACGCTTACGGATTAGCTTACCTCCCTGTTTCCACTTCGTCTCTGATCATCTCCTCTCAATTAGCCTTCACTGCCCTCTTCGCCTTTTTCATGGTGAAGCAAAAGTTCACACCTTTCACTATAAACGCCGTCGTATTGCTTACTCTTGGTGCCGGAATCCTAGCCCTTCACACCGACGGTGACAAGCTTGCCAAGGAGACACACAGGGAGTATATTGTTGGGTTCCTCATGACCGTTGCTGCAGCTATTCTCTACGCGTTTATATTGCCGCTTGTGGAGCTCACTTACAAGAAAGCTCGTCAACAAATCAGCTACACGCTCGTGCTCGAGATCCAGATGGTCTTTTGCTTTGTCGCCACTTGCTTCTGCCTCGTTGGGATGCTAGCTGATGGCGATTTCAAGGTCGAGTCTTTTTTCCTTTTCTCTATAAAATATCCTCTCTTTTTTTGTCATATGGATTGATGGAGAGAGTAGGATTTGAGAATCCAGAATTGGGATTTTTGAATTTCTTGATCCAAAAGGAGGACTCTTGAATTTTTTCTATCAATAATCCTTTTTGTTTCTCTATAAAAATTTCATTTTCAAGCCTTTAAACCATGAGGGTATCTCTGGATTTGTACGGAGAGAGCAGGATTTGAGAAGCAACACATTGGGACCTTTGACTTTTTTTTTGTTATGGAAACCTTAAAAGGAAGATCTTCGAGTTTTGTTTGTGAAGATATATTACATTTTATGCTTTTCTGCCAAAAGGGTATCTGTGAATTGATACGGAGAGGGTAAGATTTGAGAATCATGAATTGGAATGTTTTAAAATTTTGTTAATTTGCAGGTGATAGCAAAAGAAGCAAGAGATTTTAAGCTTGGAGGGTCTTCGTATTACTATGTGGTGGTTGTGTTCACGGCCATAATATGGCAAGGGTTTTTCTTGGGATCTATTGGGATGATCTTCTGTGCATCGTCTCTGGTCTCTGGAATTCTGATCAGTGCTCTGCTTCCGTTGACGGAGGTAATGGCCGTACTTTGCTTCCGGGAGAAGTTTCAGGCGGAGAAAGGTATCTCTTTGTTTCTCTCCCTCTGGGGATTCCTCTCTTACTTCTACGGACAGATTAAATCTGAGAGGAGGAAGACACAGACTCAGACTCAGACTCAGGCTCCGGAGACACAACTGCCTCAGCTTCCA
Source organism: Eutrema heterophyllum (assembly GCA_002933915.1). Taxonomy (NCBI): domain Eukaryota; kingdom Viridiplantae; phylum Streptophyta; class Magnoliopsida; order Brassicales; family Brassicaceae; genus Eutrema; species Eutrema heterophyllum. Next base: position 2,749,175 of record PKMM01050834.1, read on the forward strand.
GTTACTGACTCTCTAGCTTAAAAGCACCTAACTTGTTACGGTTTAGTTTATGTTGGTGATGTGTTCTCTTTTTCAATGATCTGTGTAAAAGACACATAATTGTAACATCTATGGTTTCAAGATATTTTTCTATAATGTGGTGGTTGGACCGGACTTCTGCTCGGTTAATTCAAACCGGCATGCAACTGTCATAGCTCGTTTGTTCAAAATATGAAAAATGATACTCACCTCCACCGACTATTGAATTTTGCGTGATCACATATCTTAACTAATAAATTGTATGCGTAACTACACTAATTAAGATATAATACATAGTGACATACATCACCTATCTAATTATGCATTGTGACATACATATCCGTTAAATCTGGATTAAAAGCCTTACAAATTGTATTATATAGGATCAAAACACAATTTATACCAACTAATATGACCCAATTATCATAATTAGAACCCAACTCATTATGTAATTAATCCAAACCAGATTTGACAGTATCAATGGATTCTATAGTGAGATATAGACAATTTCGTTATTATATAACACATGACCAAAGAACAGTAACCTTGTTTAATAACACAAGCGTGAAAATCCTAATGCCGATAATAGTTTACAACTAAAACACAAGCTTGCAAATTCAAAAACCTAATACTGATAGATAAAGTTTTACAACCAAAACACAAGCCTACAAATCCTAATGTCGAGTGTTTAGTAAATCGATCAGGTTAACCATCGAACGAGTGTTATGACAATTTGGTTTAATTAGAGATCAGATCGAATTCTAAAATTTGGGTAATTGGGTCAGATTAGTTTGTATAAATTGTGTTTTGACCCAATTACCCAAATTTTAGAATTTGATTCGATCTCTAATTAAACTAAATTGTCATCATCCTCAAAGCCAACACTCGTTCGATGGTTAACCTGGTCGATTTATTACACACTTGACATTAGGATTTGCAGACTTGTGTTTTGGTTGTAAAACTTTATCTATCAGTATTAGGATTTTTGAATTCGCAAGCTTGTGTTTTAGTTGTAAACTACTATCGGCATTAGGATTTTCACGCTTGTGTTATTAAACAAGGTTACTGTTCTTTGGTCATGTGTTATATAATTAACGAGATTGTCTATATCTCACTATAGAATCCATTGATACCGTCAAATCTGGTTTGGATTAATTACATAATGGGTCGGGTTCTAATTCTGATAATTGTGTCATATTAGTTGGTATAAATTGTGTTTTGACCCCATATAGTACGATTTGTAAGCCTTTTAATCCAAATTTAACGGATATATATGTCACCATGCATAATCAGATAGGTGGTATATGTCACTATATATTATATCTTAGTTGGTGTAATTACGCATACAATTTATTAGTTGAGATATGTGGTCATGCAAAATTCAATAGTTGGTGTAGCTGAATATCATTTTTCCCTCAAAATATGAGTAAAGTTCTTATTTCATTAAAGCGAATTGGTACGGTATTACACTTCACACGCTAGACGATAAGCTACAGGTCTTTATTTGGAACACAGAGGTTGTTAAAAGGTAGAAGAAACCAATATTCCAAAGCCATTGATGCTGAACAGCTAAGAGATCTTAGTTCCTTGTACTGTTTTTCAACCATTCTAAATACTTGTCGCTCCCACCAGTTATGGGCAATGCAATTACTTCTGGCACACTAAAGAAACAAGTAAACAAGGTTCAATTACTTAGCTTTCTTCATTGTTAAAGTCCTTTGAATCTATAAGAAAAGACAAAGCACTCGTGCTAGTAAACTCATATTTTTCATGTGTGAAACATGTCATAGAACAATGCTTACTCGTATTCGTGATTTGCATTGACGTGCTCAGTTAGAGACTCTAGAAGTGATTGCCTTGTTTTGATTATCAGGAGCTCCTCGGAATCACTCTGAACCTGAAGCCAAAGAGAATGATTATAATGTTATCAGAGCTCAGCTTGCAGAAATAGCACATATTCAAGATGAACAATGTTCCAAGCAAAAAAAGGGAGTAAACATTGGTGATATAGATTATGCATTAAGTTTTTTTCTCTGTCTTTCATGGATGGAAAGAGGGTTAATCAGCGTTTGTAATATTTCTAAAATCTTATGTTTTTTTTTCTAGTCTTCTTTTAAGCTCAGAGATCTTTGTTCAACTAATATCCATGGTTGTCCTCGAGATAGGATTGAGATTAAAGAACAATGCAGAAAGATTTGCATGTGTCGTTCCCTACTTACCTTCCCCTCCCACTCATACACCGATTCGATACCTGCATCCAAGCAAACAAACATAAGCATGTTCTAGTTTCAGAACTAATAATATTAAAAATCACAGATAATGCAAGCAAACAAAGACGTATGTGCTAAATCGACAGAGTAAATCATGGACAGAGCATGGATCGGCAAAAATCAGCTTCTAGTCTTTCTTGAATTAACTTTGTTCTTTTTTTTGAATTGCAAAAACATGCTGACCACCAAGTGATGACTCTAACATAGAAGGTTTTCTACAAAATCTTGTTGGCAGAAACCCAAATAGACTAAATGGATGGAATCTGTGATTACTCCACTTACTGAAGTTCTGACGGAAACAAAGGCGAAAGAGACTAACACGAGAGAAGGGAAGTACCTGGCACAATGTTCACACACGCTGCAAGCTTTTCTTGGACTATGCTGTTAGCCAACTTCTTTCCTGCCCAATGAGACAAATAGTAAAAAAAAAGAAAAAGGTAAGAACTCGCAGACATCTCGATCAGAGATAAATGTGGGAGCATCTTCTATAAGGAAAAAACCCACATCTCGTTAGTAAATGACATAAGAAATTTGACTTAACATCGGGTTCGATTAGTTTCTTGAGCTTAAGAATACAAGTTGACAAGGAGTCTCCTTAGGCTACTCCTCCAGCTTCCAAATTTGGCTAAAAGGTTCTCAAGTTCCCAATATAACTTTAGAAACTTACAAAATCTTCGATATAGCAACAGGAAAACTAGTACTAAGGAAGTCATAGACTCATTCGAAAGAGAACGCTAAGCTAATTGAACACATTTGTGATTAAAGCTCTTTCATTTTCAAACCCATAAGAGAATAAATAAATGTGATTACTCTCAAAACACAATGCTCCCTTCGAATCCTATAACCCAATTCCTATAAACACAAGAATATTCTCTAAACTGAATCAAGACAAAACCTGCTTCTCTGTTAGGAACAGTGACATAGACAACAATGCTGGGCACAGTTTTGCTGTTCTCCTCCATTTTGATCGTTTCACCCGATGAAGAAGCCTTACTGCTAAACTTAGACCTAGAATAATAGTTTCCAGATCATGAAGTTAACGAGGAGAAGAGCAGCAAACTGAAACAAAACAAAAAAAAAAATCGACATTTATTCGAATGCTAACCTTAAGTGAGGGCCAAAAGAAAAGGAGTGAGCACAACCCGGTTTGAAGGCAGACGAAGAGAAGGAGAGAGTTGAGAAACCCAAGCTTAGCACGCAAAACGCACCGACGAAAGGAAAACGCCGTCGTATCAAGACGGAAGATCCAATTCTACTGGTCAGAGACAAAGCCATCACCGCTTATCTCAGCCGTTTCCTATTTATTGGAAGCTGGTTTCTGGAATCTGCTAAATGTCCTAAATTATAATAACAAAACCTTTTGGGGGTCGAAATGCAATATTTAAAAATCGCTCTTTTTTGTTTGTGTGTGTGCTTTATCTGAGCTTCCGCTCACAAGTGACGAAAGGAGAATGTCGTGAATTGAGGAAGCTGGAATTGCACCGGATGTGGTGTTCCGATTGGGGAGTCGGACATGGCTCATTTCTCGATTCCGATTTCTTCGATTTCGATTTCGAGAATTACAAGGTAAAAAATAAGATTAACAAAATTCGACAAATTGTTTGGTTTTAATTTTGTTCAAGTTTCGGATTGTATTTTTTGGTGAATTGGGTATTTCAGGATCACTATAAAGTCCTTGAATTGAACTGCGACGCCTCCGATGATGAAATTCGTTCCAACTTTATCCGCCTTGCTCTGGTTCCTTCTCTCTTTTTCTTTTCTTTTTCTCCAGAATTGTGTCTTTTTCCCCATTTCGGACAAAATCTGGGTCTGGTTCTTCAGTGGTTGAGTTGGAGTTGTGTTTGGTTGTTTGCAGAAGTGGCATCCGGATAAACTTAAAGAAGGGGACTCTGCTACGTCTAAGTTTCAAGAAATCAACGAGGCTTATCAAGGTTTGCTTCTCTATATATCTCGCCTCTTAACCGATAACATGTAGATGTACATTGTTTAGTTTCTCCTGTATGATAACAGTTTCTTGTTGAGGTAGGCTTTGAAGTAGTGAGCTTAGAAATGCAGAGTTTGGAGTGAATTTGTTTTATTGGTCGAGGTTTACTACTTTAGAGAAAAGGAACATGTTTTCATTTACCGATTTGCTTCTGTAATTGGTTTCTTATGAACTTTGACAGTAAAGGTTTGATCATTTATTAAACAGTATTGAGCGACCCATTTACAAGGCGGGAGTACGACAAGAAAAGGATGCGTCGTATCTATGAGCACAACATGGTAGAATAGAGTTACAATTTCATTCGAGAGCGATTACTCCAAAAGCCTTTAAGTTTTGATAAATCCCCATTGTTTTGTTGCAGGAACTGTTCGACCGGTACAAGGAGCTCATATTTACTTGCAATGGCCTTGGGATGAAGAATTTTCTTTGGTAGATGCAAAAATTAAGGTTAGGTGATATGTATAGTTTGTATGATGAAGTTAGGGGCTTCAGCAATTTTAGAAGGTTTGAGTATTGATTATAGTGGACACTAGTTGGTTTAAGTCCTGATTAGTGAGCTGAGTCACCAATTTCTCAGTTCAAGCGAGTTTAAGTTTTAATAAACTTTAAATCCACATAATGCACGTTGTTGACAAAATAAAATCTTTAAAGTTGATCTTAGAAATGAATTGAGTATTTAAACTATTCTCTTTCAAATGCTGCATAATTTTGTAATTGTAAGAAGAAAAGATTTATATGAATTTATTTCCACATGGGTACCAGTTTGAGTAATATAGATAAAGCATGTTGGAATTCCGAAGCTTTGTAAGTTTAATTGTTCTTGTAATCTTTGTAAATAAAGTGAAGAAGAAAACTTTTGTAAATTTTGGTAGAAAATTCTGTCTTTGACAGTTATATAATGTTTAGAGAATTTGATATACATTTTTCTAAGTAGATCAGGATTTACAATATTTTGCTGTAAACAACTTTCTCTTAAAACTTTAATGTATTACTAGATTAGATCCCGCATATACACATGTTTATAATTTAAAAATTATAATATGTGGAAAAAAAATTAAAATCGAAAAAAGTAAAAAATAATATCTAATTACCCGTAAAAACATAAGAATGTTAACGCAAAATTTGATAGAATTATTTTTATTTTTATTCGTGTATCATGCCGAAAGAAATTTTTTAAAAAATAGTAAAGAAGTTTTCGATGAAATAAATATATAACTTTGAATGAAGAACTTGGTAAAGCAGATGCAGTTGATAGATTTGGAAAATATTATTGAATTTTTGATTTTGTTTTTCGTGTAACTAAGACTAGGGGTGGAACTATTATCCGGAAGCCGAGATACGCTCCAAAAATCCGAATATCCGAGAGGGTCGGATCCGGATCCAGATAGTAAAATCTCGGATCCGTCAAAACCGAATTCAAATCCTTTAAATATATTAAAATTTTCTATTTTATTAATAGTTTTTTAATATCTTATGACTTATATATAAAAAATGAAAATAAAAGAAATTAAAAGAAAAGATTTTTTGTATAATAACATTTTTTATGAAATATATATAAATTTTTAATTTATCATTATTTTTGATATATATTTTTTTTACGGATCCAGATATTCGCAAATATCTTAATATCTAGGCGGATATCCGAAGTCCGGATATCCGGAGGCCACATATCCGAATAAGGATAATTAAAACTCGGATCCGTCGGATAAGGATCCGGATCCGGATATCCCAAAATTTCTGAATATCCGGATCTGTTCCACCCATAACTAAGACACTACCAAATTATTTATATAGAGGTTGGAAATTAGAATTTTATTCCTTTTATGATTAGTAATCCAATGTTTAATTTTGTTAATCTTTTTTTTTTTTTTTTGTCAACTATCTTTTTTTATATAAAATTCAACATACATAAGAATACATTACAAAAGCAAAAATACATAAAACAACAAAGGGGAATTTTTGACGATTTTTTCTTCGAGAAAGTTTACTCGCTAATAGAGTATCTACTCTTTCCTTCCTCAAATTCGCATTTAATCTGATGCGATCTTCAACTTTGGCTGATGTCCATCCTTTTCCATGTTGTATTACATTGACCAATTCTCAAATATGAACTAAAAGTGTTCTTCGAATAAAAACTCAATTTACTGATTCTTTCGAAGAAAATAAGCTTTGAGACTGCCAATTTTCAACGACTGTATGAATGTGGCCATACAACAAGGATAATTCTGTTCCAAACCCTTGTCCATTCCAAGGCGGTTTCCATGGTGGTTGATTACATGGTAATGTCGTTTCCCTCAGAGTAAAAACATCGAAGAAAATCAAAGGTATATCCCAGAACCGCCGACCATTGATCCTTATTTCTCCAATCCCTAAATCGAAAATTACGTACTTGAACCATAAGATGGTAAGTAGTAACAGTTGATTCCAAAACAAAACCATCAAGGTTTGTTCCAAATTTTGCAAAGACATAATAAAAATCTGGAAACCGCTTGGGGAGATTCCCAGAGGAAGGAACCCAACACAGATTATCCATGAAATTTGCTGGATAACGGTTGGATAGAGACTCTCCCGGAGAAGAAGACGGTTGACGTAGGTTACGAGACTTATCGGCCCGAAAGTCACCATCGGGGAGAGAAGATCTAATAACTGTTAAAAGAAAGATAAAGAAGAGTACGACCGACACCAGAACCGACGTCGGTCGGAAAAATTAGAGTAAAAAAACGGTTGTGATCGATGGCCCTAGAGATCGCTTCTCAATTGCATTCATGCTCTCTCTCGTGTCTCAGTATTTTTTTAAAGAATTTTCTATTTTTCCATTTTTTAATTAACTTTGCCTTTTAGAATAATTGTTTTTTATAATAAATTTCCTTTTAAAATTAGAAATCGGATATAATTTTTCCGAATTTTAAAATTTTCCTTTTTCTTATTAATTTTGGTTTTTTATGATAAATTTACCTTTTCTATTTTTCCTTTTTTATTTAATAACTCTACATTTTAAAATTATGAATTGATTTAATTTTTTTTATTGTTAATATTATGTGGCAAAATCTAATTGGAAGTTCTTCTTATATATGTCAAAATATGATCGATTGACTTGATACGTGTCAAAATCATATGAATTATTGATTTTGAAATATTCAAATTTATATAATAAGAGATGTTAGAAATTAAATCCTACATAACATAAAATCTTTATATTATTATTTAAGAATTCATTTAAAAAAATAAACTTTGTTTTGTAAGTTATAACATATTATGCCATTACAAATAAGAAAAAGACAATTGAAGTAGGAAATAATATAATTGTCATTTAAAATTATTTATGAGAATGTGGAAAATATTTATTTTCCATTAAAAAAGTTATTTACTATTTAGTTTCTTAATTATTATGATATTATTAATTAATAATTAATCCATACATATTCAAATAAAATATATTCGAGATCTTGCAATATTTTTTACTATGATTATTATATTTTATTTGAATATATATCAAAACAAAAGTTTGAAAAATATTTTACTAATTTTATCAAGAGTTAGACACAAAAAAATTGATTTTTGAAGAGCTTGTGGATTGACCACAAAAATCATAGTCATTAAACTGTGCATATTAGAATTATGTTTTCAAAAGTATAGGTTTTTGCGTGTTAGCCCGAATAATATTTTAGTTCATTGCAAAACGGGTTAAATAGACATGATAGTTCGAGTTGATTGTTCTTTATATAATCATTAGTTAGTCATATTATAAATTTCAGATAGATTTATTTAAAACAAAAAAAACAATTTAAAAAAAAAAATTATTTCGCCATATATAGCTGGATTGAATCCTAGTTAGGTATGCAAAAAGGAAAAAACTATTGGGCCTAAAACCCTAGTAAGGATATATATCAAACAAATTTGCCAAAATTGGGGAATTAGCAAATATAAAAACGTTAGAAAGAAAAGAAACGAAGTGAAAAAGAAAGGACAGAGCGAGAGAAAAGAAGAAGACGGTTCTAGGTCTTCTTAGCTTTCCCCTCCTGCAATCGACCAAGCGAATACTCTGACTCTTCAGCACCGATGAAGCGATCAATCAACGAAGTCGTCGGATCTGCGTCGGTGAATACACTCGATTCCGCCAATGCTAAGAAGCCCGTCTTCCTCACCAAAGCTCAGCGCGAAGAATTAGCCCTAAAACGCCGCCAGGATCAAATCTCCGAGCAGCTTCTCCGCCGCGAACAACTCGGTCGCTCCACCCCCGAGACTGAAGACGCCAATGGAGACCGCAGTAAAGACCGGGATCGAGACCGGGACCTAGATCGGGACCGGGACCGAGAGCGCGACCGAGACCGCGACAGGGAGAGAGACAGAGGGCGAGACCGCGATAGGGATAGAGACAGAGAGCGCGACCGTGAGCGTGAGCGTGACCGTGACCGCCGTGAACGAGATCGTGAGCCGGATCGGCGAATTCGAGATCGGGAGCGGGAGGAGGAGGCCAAGGCTCGGGAGAAGGCGCGGGTTGAGAAACTAGTTGAGCGAGAGCGGGAGAAGGAACTCGACGCCATCAAAGAACAGTACCTCGGAGGCAAGAAGCCGAAGAAGAGAGTCATCAGGCCAAGCGAGAAGTTCCGTTTCTCTTTTGATTGGGAAAACACCGAGGATACTTCAAGGGATATGAACGCTCTCTACCAAAACCCTCACGAAGCTCAACTTCTGTTTGGGAGAGGGTTTCGTGCTGGTATGGACCGCCGTGAGCAGAAAAAACAGGCGGCCAAGCACGAGAGAGAGATGCGCGACGAGATTCGTAAGAAAGATGGTGTAGTAGAGAGACCAGAGGAGGCGGCTGCTCAGAAGGAGCGAGAAGAAGCCGCGGATACGTATGACTCGTTCGACATGAGGGTTGATAGGCACTGGAGTGATAAGAGATTAGAGGAGATGACTGAAAGGGATTGGCGTATTTTCAGGGAAGATTTCAACATCTCTTACAAAGGTTCGAGGATTCCTCGTCCAATGAGGAGCTGGGAAGAGAGCAAGCTCACTTCTGAGCTTTTGAAAGCTGTGGAGAGAGCTGGCTACAAGAAACCTTCTCCTATTCAAATGGCAGCCATACCACTTGGACTGCAACAGCGTGATGTTATCGGCATTGCAGAGACTGGTTCTGGTAAGACTGCTGCTTTTGTTTTGCCCATGTTAGCTTACATATCTAGATTGCCACCGATGAGCGAAGAGAATGAGACCGAGGGCCCTTATGCTGTGGTTATGGCCCCTACTCGGGAGCTTGCACAGCAGATTGAGGAGGAAACTGTTAATTTTGCGCATTATCTGGGGTTTAGGGTGACTTCTATTGTTGGTGGTCAGTCGATCGAGGAACAGGGTTTGAAGATAACACAAGGGTGTGAGATTGTGATTGCGACTCCAGGTCGTTTGATTGATTGCCTTGAGAGGCGGTATGCGGTGTTGAACCAGTGCAACTACGTGGTTCTTGATGAGGCTGATCGGATGATAGACATGGGTTTCGAGCCTCAGGTTGCAGGTGTGTTAGATGCGATGCCTTCAAGTAATTTGAAACCCGAGAACGAAGAAGAAGAGCTTGACGAAAAGAAGATTTACAGAACCACATATATGTTCAGTGCTACAATGCCTCCTGGGGTAGAAAGGCTGGCTAGGAAGTACTTGAGGAACCCGGTTGTTGTCACCATTGGTACTGCAGGAAAGACCACGGATTTGATTTCGCAACACGTGATTATGATGAAAGAATCTGAGAAATTCTTCAGATTGCATAAACTGCTCGACGAGCTCGGCGATAAAACTGCCATTGTGTTTGTTAACACAAAGAAAAATTGCGACTCTATTGCTAAGAATCTGGATAAGGCAGGATACCGAGTCACGACCTTACATGGTGGGAAATCGCAAGAGCAGAGAGAAATCAGCTTAGAAGGATTCAGAGCAAAGAGATACAACGTTCTTGTTGCAACAGATGTTGTAGGCCGTGGAATCGATATTTCCGATGTGGCTCATGTCATAAACTATGACATGCCTAAACATATAGAGACGTATACACATCGTATCGGACGTACAGGGCGTGCTGGGAAAAGCGGTGTTGCGACTTCGTTCTTGACTCTTCATGATACTGAAGTTTTCTATGATCTGAAGCAGATGCTTGTTCAGAGCAACAGTGCGGTGCCTCCTGAGCTAGCGAGACATGAAGCGTCCAGATTCAAACCAGGTACGGTTCCTGATAGACCCCCAAGACATAGTGACACCGTCTATATAAACTGAGTCGCTAGGCTCTGGATTTGTTCTTGAATTTCCCAGTTACGTTTACCTTTTGGGATAATCGATATCTCCTTAAGTGATTTCTTGTGTTTAGTCGTACGTTATATCTTTATGATTTGTAGTTTGATAGTGAACGTAGCAAGTGGGATAGTTGGAACTTGAGTAACTTTTGAATTAATTATTGCTAGTTTTGTTCAAGAAAAGCATGTTTGTTTTTCTGCCTAATTTTCTTACATATATTTCATCTCATTATGCATTTTAAAATGAAAAATCATGGGAGTATGAGTAATTATCGGCACGACGCTAAGCAAGAGACCATTCAACTTGGTTGTGTGGAAATAATTGTGATTAAATCTAGTCTTTAAACGTTAGCACTAGAGAATGTGAAATAATTTGCTTTGTAATGCTTCTAGGTCCCTTGCCTACCACTTTCTAGTGAGTTTTATCTTTGTTTATGACGCTGTAGCAAATAACTCCAGTTTCATTGCTCTTTCTTATCCATACAAGCATGATTCTGTGTATAACTTGCATAAAAAACCACAGAATACCACAAAAAAATGATTACGACTCCGCCACCAAGACAAACCATGAGAAACATTCTGGACAAGATGACATTTGAAAGAAGAATCTAGTACACCTAGCCCTGCTTCAATTCATTACATTTAGGCTAGCTAGGAAGTGTTCTATGGATCTGCAAGAAGTGTAGTGTAGGATGCTATTGTTACGGAACCTGTGCTAACTCCCATTGGTGGCGCGAGAAAGCACGCAAAAATGAATCTGTGAATCATAGCTCTCCTCCTGCCAATTAAATCCATACGCTATCCACCGTTGAGAACATAGTATCGACACTTGGTCACTTTCTTTAGAAGCAGCTGGTGCACCGAGTCTGTCGTGATCATACACTCGGACCATCTATATGTGGCCATGATCGCTATGGCCTATGGCCAGTTCCTTCTTGGTGGTCCATGGATCGGTACTGACGAGAGTTCTGTAGAAACGCTGCACCGTTCTTCCTCTGCTCTTTCTTCATTCGAGAGAAACCTCATTCGTGCAATGTTTCTTCTTCTTTGGTTAATTTTTTTTTATCGCTTGGTCTGCAAGAAACCTCAGGATCATGAGCGTTCCTCTTCCTCTTCTTAGGGTTTCCACAAGGCCATGTCTCGTTGTACAAAGAGAGAGTCTTAGAGACCAAAATATTTATAGGGTTTTCCGATGACTTGACACCGAACAAAGCAATGAGTCTTCGATGTAGATTAGGGGTAAGGAGTGTTCCTCTTCCTCTTTATGAACATTCCTAAGCAAGAATCGAATTAGAAGGTTCAAAAACGCACAGCTATTGAAAAATCTGAGAACTCGGCACTAGCCCAAAATCCATTTGGTAATGTGCACAGATGTTATGTACTTCAATAAGCCTTTTCCTACACTAGAAAAAGAAACATACCGATTAGCAAAAGATTGGCGCGAATTATCTATCACTAAATGAGTGGTACATCGTCAGTAAGTTATCTATGAAATAAATCGTTCCAAAAACATCGTTAATTTTGCAATAGAATCAGGTTGTAACGTGGTCGGTAATTTTGCACGTGAGATCTGCATGAATCAAAACGTCGGTAATATAAATCAATAATATTACGACGAACAAATTCATCGGCCAAACCTTCGCTAAATTAACGACGACAAGACACCGCTTTTAAAGTAAGTGAACCTTGTTATGTTAATGCTGTTATATAATGGTTTTGGGTGAATGATGTTGCGAAACCGTCATTGAATGTTTTTTTGTTAGTACGTAATCCGTTGCAAATTGCAATGCAAATCCATCGTTAAATCCATCACCAAATTTTTGCATGCCTATTAAAGCCAATCAAATTTTGAAGGTAAGATCTCTCGACCAGTTAAAAAAAAAGATCTCTCGACCAAAGTGAAATTCCAGCTAAAAAAATCTTCTAGTTCAAATGGTTATAAATGTTGACAATGGATGTATAGATGAACAAACAAAAAAAAAACTGTGTGGAACAACTTTGAAAAGTTCAAGTATTATGGATTGTTTGGCAGCCGCTGCGGCTGCGGCCTGCGGTCAGACGCTGCGACCAGATGCGGCGGTTATTGTTTGTTTGGCAGCTGCGCGACTGGTCGCAGGTTTGTTCGTTTGATAGCCGTGCGTCTGGACGCAGCGATTGGCCGCAGGTCTTTTCGTTTGTCTGACGCTAGCGATAGTTTTTTTTTTTTTTTTGTAAAATATGCTAGCCATAGTTTTTCACTTAATTCAAATTATTTTTTATGAATTTTATACATTTATATTTTTGATAAACAATATAGTTTAAATTTTGTACATTTAAATTTTGTACATCCATAATAATTTTTTTTATTAGTTAACAATCATATTTATTTTATAATTAAATATAATTAAAGCATTATAATTTTTGTGATAAAAAAATCATAAACTAAATTAAAACAATCATATTAAACTAAATCATTTAACTAACATAAAACAAAAGTAATACATCAGATCATAAAGTATAACAAAGCAAAAGTAATACACCAAGTCTTAAATAAACTTAAAAAAAAAAAAAGTCATAGACTAAATGTCTAATAAGGTAATCGACGTCCTCTACCATATTCATTTGTGATGGTATCACGCAAAGCTTCCATCGTTCTATCACCGGTCGGCTCATATGGAATATGTCCTCCATGGTCATTATCACTGCTACTATCATCAACTTCTTCTTCTCCTGCTCCTTCTTCATCACCATGAACATGATAATCTTCTCTGTTTTGCCAACGTACAAAATCATAATCTTCCTGATATGTATCACGTATGAAGTTGTGTAGTGCCATCGTCGCTGTTACAAGCTTAATCCACTTAGTCAAACCATACTTTGGATGCTTACGATCCAAAATCCTCCATTTTGTTTTCCATACTCCAAATGTTCGTTCAATAAATGATCGCAAACCCGAATGCTTTCAGTTGAACAACTCTCGTGTGTTTGTAGGTGGTCCTCCTCTAGCAAATTGCTCAAGATGATATCGCATCTTACGATGCGGACCAAGATACCATGTCCTGGTGGAATATCCGGAGTCAACTAGATAATACTTTCCATTAGGCGGATGTGGAAAAGAAGATTCATACCTCGCACAATGAGCCAAAACCTTTGAATCATGTGCTCTACCTGGTACACCAACATATGCGTATATGAACTTCATATCGAAGTTACATATAGCAAGGACATTCATGGTAGGATCCCGCTTTCTACCTCTATATGCTTCTGCACTTCGACTAGGAGGACGAACTGCGACATGAGTTCCATCAAGTGCTCCAATACAATCTTTAAATGGTCGATATCAATCTCCATTCGTCAAAACAGAGTGTACTCTTGTAAACTCGCCTTCTTCTGGTTTTAGTGTATCCGCTGCAAACTTGAGGAGAACACTCAAAACGTCATCAAGTTTCCTTTTTATTGTATCCAATGACCGTTGGTATCTTTCAGCTATAACCCGCATAGTCATATCTTGACCAATCACCTCAAAAAACATGGCAATAGATTCCTCGACGTAGACATTTTCATACTCCCTTAACCCATATCACGTAGCTAGCATCTTACATAAATCTTCAAAAGTTCTTTGCTTCATTCGAAAAATATCATAGCATTGCTGATTTGATCCATGCCACAGGCCCACAGACCAATCATGATAAAGGGTTTGATCGGTGACACAAAGCAATAAACGGAAAGAGGAAACCGTACCAAAATAATTAAAAGAAGGTAATAAGTAATAGTGCAAAACAAATATGATAATGTCATTTTCGATATACTACTAGTTCTTACAATGTTTATGATTTGTAACTATTAGAGCGGTAAATTAAACCATTAACCATAGAACAAATAGTAGCAACACTAACACATTCGGTAGCTCTAGTTCTTACCATTTTAAAAACCTAGCTAATATTTTAGTGAAAAGACTTCTTAACTAAAGGTCGTTAACAAAATTACAATACTATGGAAATTTTAAACGGTTCATGTTCAGTAAAATGCTGCGTTTTGATTTGATAAATAAACTGGTAGCTATCCTGATATGGTTTCTTTTAGAAACATCATAATTTTTTATATACAAAAAACATCGATCTTCAAAATCCCCAGTTGTGTACTGATTTCTGATCAAAGCGATCTGGCTAGATTATTTTGCGATCAAATTTGAAGTACTATCGTAAAACCACACGTAATTTATCTGTTTTTTTTTAACTGGATTTTACACGTAATTTATCTTACAACAATGTATTCATTTAATTGAATAGCATTTGAGTAATTAAGATGCAATATACAGTATTTTTTTATCCACCTTACCAAACAATGTATGTATATAATTAAATAATTGCAATACCAAATTATTAAAGAGTTATAAAAATATCAATATAATACTAAGTCAAAGTATCCCAATGATAATTATCGTTGTGGCAATTATTTGAACTACGGTGTGGTCGTATGCGATTGGTGTGTGTTGGAGTTGATTTGTTCGTGCGAAGTCTGCTCTGACTATATAATATTCAAGGTTGACCACATATTTATGTAAGCCCATACGTCATCTTGGTCTTCAAATCATTATCTTATTTCACACATCTTGATATTCTGATTGTCGGTCTAATGATTTATTAATTTAGCGCAGTTGTTTTATGTAGTTCAGGTTACGTTTCTTTTGTTTTTCTTAGGGTTGAGTAGAGTATTAAGTTTTTTCTTCAACCACAATTTCAGATGATTGAAAAATTATTCATTGACATCATGCATGTAGTGCCAAGATTCTACCCAAAAAAAAAAAGAAACCGTCGCAAACTGCTTATAATTAATAATACATTACGAACCACAATTAGAAACCACATATATTAAAAGAGATTCATTTCATATGCTTTATGAGAGCACTTTTTTATGTACCGAATAGAAACGGCATTTTTCTTTTAATTTCGATCGACTATTCATACTAATTAACCATGCAGGGGTTTATTAAATTATGTAAAATAATAATAAAAAACATTTATTTGCAGTCAATTGGGTTTGATGACACACATGGGTTACAAGTCGTCAAATTTAATAATAAGAGATCTATTAAAATAAATAGATATGTGTATATATATATATATTGATATATATCTTATTATATAAAGCTGAAGTTTCAACGTGAACGTGACACATAAGATAATTATCACTCACGAGATCGTTATATTTTTCACGGTTAATTTAGATCGCGACATATGTCAATTAATTAAAAAAGTAAAAATAAATTAAAGTACATATTAAAAAATGTTAAACTAAAAAAATGCAATCTTACAAAAATAAAAAACAAGAATAAGTAAGGAAAACTTATAATAAAGGAAAGTGACAAAAGGAAACTTAAAAATTTATATTCTACAACCACGACCAAACTTAAAAAGGAAAATTATAAATATACTCTAAACTTAAAAGAAAATTTATTAATATACGACTAAACTTAACCAAACTTTATTACTAAATAACAATGACACAAACTTAACTAAACATAATTCATGGATAACTAAACGAGATTTTAATTTATAATCTAATTATACGGGTCATAATTAAGCATATTATTAATTTTATAATCTAAATATTTATTTATTATCCGCGTATCACGCGAAACCTAATCTAGTATATATATAAACTAGATTAGGACCCGCATATGCAGGTTTATAATCCGTTGAAAAAAAACTAAAAATGAAAAACAAAATTAAATCACCCATGAAAATAAATAACATAAAAATTTAAAAACAAAATTACGATGAAATAAATATATACGTTGAAGGAAGAATTTGGTGGAGTGAATACAATAAATAGCTTTAGAAACGATAATTAGACTTTTGATTTTTGGTATGTACCAAATTCTTTTTCTTTTAGGATTAGTAATCAATTTTTTTATTTGGTTTGTACCATATTATTAATATAGAAGTGGGAAATTAGATTTTGTTTTTTAAAGATTATTAATCCATTTTTTTATTTCCATAATTTAAATAGGAAAACTAAGGATTTTTTTTTCCTTTTTTATTAACTTTACATTTTAGGATAAATGTAGATTTTGTATTTTTTTTTCTTTTTGTTAAGTAACTTTAGTTTTTAGGATAATTAATGTATTATTAATTTTTGCAAATTTTTATGTTTTCCTTTTTTATATTTTTTTATTTTTTTAGGTAACTTTAAATTTTAGAATTATGGATCGAATATTAATATTTCCGAATTTTGATGTTTACTTTGTTTATTAATTGGTTATTTATCAATTTTAATTTTTTCCATTATTAATTTTGGATTTTAAGATCAATTTACATTTTCTATTTTTCTTTTTTGTTTAGTAGTTTTACCTTTTAAGATTAGAAATCAATTATAAATTTAGTAATTGTTTTTTGGTAGTTTTTTGTACACATGTTAGAATCTGATCGATTAACTTGACATGTGTCGCAAAAATGTGAATGAGTTACTTTTCCTATTAAGATTGTAATCTATTGTTTAATTTCCTTATTTTAAAGTGAAATATGGTTTTTCCTTGTTTTTTTTTTATTCATTTTTATAGGATTGTTATCTATTGTTTAATTTCATATTATAACTGAAATATGTTTTTTTAATACATTTTTTTGGCTTTTATTTATAACTTTTGTTAAATTTCTTTAATCTAAACATAACTACTATTTTTTCTTTTTACCTTTTAGGATTAGGAATCGATTGTAAATTTTACTTTTATTATTAATATTATGTGTTAAAATATAATAAAAATTTATTAAACACGTATCAAGATATAATTGGAAATTTATTAAACACGTGTCAAAATCTGATCGATTAACTTAACACATGTCGCGATCATGCGAGTTACTAACTTTGAAACATTCTGCTTTATATAATAAGATTTAAAGTTTTATACATTTTTAAAATAAATAACACTGAAATAGAACTCATAGTTCTAACTTCTAATTAGGTTGAACTTGAAAACAAATAGCATCCATCAAGTACAATTTTTTTTTTTTTTTTGTTATATAAAGATTAAATTCAAAGTTTTAACTCTGATATTGTTTGGGGAATTAATAATCCAGAGGAGATCGGAACACTAAGTGTCGAATATCCTGTATAGTAATTAGCATCCACCTGAAAATTTGGATCAATATAATGGTGTAGTGTTTTCTGAATACGCTCAATTCTGTAATGAAATCACGAGACTTGGTTGCAAACCCTAAAATGATTTGAAAAGAAATCGGTTTGCATAATAGGTTGCGCCGGCGCCGGCTATCATATCATAACGTCAGTCGACAAATTCACGACGAGACTGCAACCAAGTGTGTAGATTGCTCCAACATCAATTCAGGGCATTCTCCAATGGGATCAGGGTAACTCCAACAACTCAAAGTTGAGGGTTATTTGCAGATTGATTCTTCACTCTTTATTGTACTACCTTGGAAGGAAAGGAATTCAAGACTGCATAATGCTGTGATTAGACCTGCCCACTCTTTGGTAAAAGACATCCAAAGACTTACGAGCCAAGCTGGTTGGTCTTGACAGACAGAAAATTATCAACTCTCGATCCTCTATTGCTGCTCCATCCTCCTCGGATTCATATCTCTCCACTTGGTTTAGGTACATTCAATTCTAAAGTTCCTAAACATTCTCAATGATTCTTGTTTCGTTTGTTCAAAACTCTTTCTTTTGTCTACCTTGTATGTTAAGTTTGGACTCTCAACTCTGCTCTGCTGTAACACTCAAAATGATGCCCTTTTTGGGAAATTGAATGAGAAAAAAAAAAAAAAATGTGTAGATTCGTACTTTTACCCAAACATATAGACACTTAATACTTTTAAATAGTATTATAGTAAGATTCAACCTGCGCTAGCTATATAGCACGGGATAATTTTTTCTTAAAAATTATTTTAAATTTAAGAAAAAATAATTTTTTTCTGAATTTTATAATATGTCTAACTAATGATATATATAGAACTGTCAACCCGGACTACCATATCTACTTAACTAGTTTTGCAATGAACTAAAATATTATTCGGGTTAACCCGTAAAAACCTATAATTTTGAAAACATAACTCTAATACTATGGTTTTTGTGGTCGGTCCACAAAATCTTAAAAATTCAATTTTCTCGTGTCGCACTCTTTATAAAATTAGTAAAATATTTTTTCAAACTTTTGTTTTGATATATATTCAAATAAAATATAATAATTATAGTGAAAAATATTGCAAGATCTAGAATATATTTTCTTTAAATATGTATAGATTGATTATTATTTAATAATATCATAATAATTAAGAAACTAAATAGTAAATAACCTATTTAATGGGAAATAAATATTTTCCATATTCTCATCAATAATTTTAAAAGACAATTATATCATTTTCTATTTCAATTATATTTTCTTACTTGTAATGACTTACAAAACAAAGTTTATTTTTAAAAATGTCTTCTTAAATAATAATATAGAGATATATAATTACTTTTACCCAAACATATAGATAATCAGCATCAAAGTACATAGATGAACGTAATTTAGATCTTCTTGGAACATGTTGACCGTTGAAAAGACAAATTCATTTCATAAAACAAATTAAGTCGGAAATTGTTTTTGTTTTCTTCCGAATAAACCATTGAAATGGTGATTATATGTTGTAATAAAAGAAAAATATAATACAGGATTCTATTGATCTTAAATTATCTTGACTTGATCATGATGAACCTTCGTGCTTTGAATAAGATACTCTAATCCCTAAATTAATTCCTCTGAGCTTTTAAGAAAACGTCAGAGGTGTGCCAGAAAGAATAGTATAGTACCCAAACTCATTTATTACTTTATTTCTTCGAAACATATTAATTTTTATATGAAGGGTTTGAAACCGCTCTTTTCTCATCATCTAGCAAATATGAAGAAAATTATATAATAATACATTAATTAAATTTTTATTACCAATTTAATACATTAATTTTTTTTCGTATACAGAACAATACACCAACAATTTTTTGTTTTCATTTTAATCCATTAACTCTTAACCGTATATCCATTTTACACATAACACAAAACTAAAATAAAAATAAAAATAGTCATACAATATATACTATTTGCGACCCCAAAAAGAGCATCTATTTGAGACCCCAAAAAGAGCATTGAGTGTATTATTTTCAGTATGCAAAGAGTTAAAGATAAAATATAAGAGATGATTTCAAAGAATTATATTTAGGGAACAACAAGCTTGTGTTGAGTTTATTACCAAAATATCCTCTTAGGTACACAATCTCTCTCTGTACTGGTCAACATAAACATGCGTGTGAGTCTATATATAACATAGATGCATAGATCAAGAACAACTTTGCTGTACCTTTGGCTTGTACCCAATCTATCTTTGACTACAAAAATAAAAAACAATAAAATAATCATAATTGATAATTTGATATCATCGAATGATGCATAGTGGGAAGAGGCCTCTTTCACCGGAATCAATGGCCGGAAAAAGAGAAGAGAAAGAAGACTTGTGTTATTGCTCAACTTTGTCGGAGTCTGATGTGTCTGCTTTTGTCTCTGAACTCACAAATCAGCCCACCCAACCATCCATGAATTCATCTTCATCTCTTACCCCTCAAGGTTTTCTCATCAGATTCATTTTCTTATATATAAATCTAATTACTATACATATAACTTTTGTGATTGTCTTTATATATCATTGATGATTCTCTTTTTGAGAAACATTAATTGGAAAGACTTAATCTTGGATTTTTAACATTGGTGACGCCTTAGTTGCTGCACCATGGCCTTGATCAAATGGAGATTTAATATATGGAGTATATATATCATTTTTATCTGTTCACAATGTATTAGTTCAATTTAAAGAACTCAATGCATCTTTATGTTGCATGGCTTCATTTTCTTAAGGTTGTTGAAACTTGTAATAAACCACCCTTTTAATTTCCAAATTAGCGGGGAAAAATGATCATATTTGGTTTCCGATACACACGATCCGAAGCATAGACAAGTAAGCTATCAATTAGGGCCTCATATTGTATGGCCAAAAGTTAAGTAAAAATATAGGCACAATTATTTTTCGACATTAGTAAAAACATATTAAAAGGCACAACTTTTTCATTTAGTTTAGGACATTCGAAAACATTGCACTGAAAACATGCTTGGCTAGCTCGGGTGTTGCCTTTCAGAAGCCTGGCTAGGTTTGGTTGCGGCGGTCGTGTTTTGGTTTAGCTATATAACTGGCCAGACGATATTTTAAGCTTGAAATAAAGGAGAAAGTATTTTAGATGATCAAACTTATTTTATATAGTAATATCACAGGAGATACTTTAAGCATGTATAGTTAATTACCAACTAGAAAACAGTTTTTTTGTTATGGAGGTTCATTAGAGATGTAGAATTAATGATCATATCATATGATTCAAAACACACATTAATAATATTTATATAACAAATGCCTTTACACCGGTAGTTTATGTTATTTATGAAATAACATGCGATATGAGTTATAACGAGTTCCCCATATATAATTCACGATGCGTGATTTAGAATACATTTCGGTAGGATCCAAAAAATATTTCACAGGCACGTCTGCAACCTTTATTTATGTCACCGTTGTCGCAAGAGTGAACTTACAATTTTTCATCATTCGCACAGAACAAAGTAATTCGAGACAACGAAACTACAGAGGCGTGAGGCAAAGACCGTGGGGAAAATGGGCGGCCGAGATCCGTGACCCGAACAAGGCAGCTCGAGTGTGGCTTGGCACGTTCGACACAGCAGAAGAAGCCGCCTTAGCATATGATAAAGCTGCATTTGAGTTTAGAGGTCACAAGGCCAAGCTTAACTTCCCCGAGCACATTCTTACCAACTCTACTCATCGCTATACATCAACTGATACTTCCCATGATCGCATTATCGTAACGCCACCTCCACCGATTGCTCCTGACACACTTCTTGATCAATACGGCCAATTTCATTCTGGAAATAGCCATTCCGATGCCAACTTATCCATGACTACGTCGCCTTCTTCGTCTTCATTAAATCATCGAGGGCATAGGCCAAAATTGGAGGATGGTGAAAACGTGAAGAACATTAGTATTCACAAACGAAGAAAATAGCATATCAATGCTTCAGGGGTATATGCATAAGTTATTATCAAACGCATTGGCCGTGGATGTAATCCGGCTTTGATTTCTGTATGATTTTATGTTTTGGCACTGCGTTATAGGCGTCTTTAATTATAGAGTGGAGGGGGGTGGGGTGCATTTAGGATTCAGGCCTCATGGATAAAAAAATAAGCTTTTGGCCGGGACATGAAGATGCAAGAAGGGATCAAGAAGACTTGGAAGATAAAGAAAGATGTCTCGATCACGTTCTCATCGGTCAAGACAAAAAAACCGATTGACCAATCACCATAGAAGATGGAGGCAGAGACCACAACACGCCCTAATCGGTTCAACAATTGCTCATCATCGATCGATCTTGAGAAGTAAGATGTGTGTTCTGCAGACCAACTACTGTAATCCGATTATGAAATGAAGTCCTTGAAGGCTAAGCAGAATAATATTCTCTAGATCTCCAATATTATTCTTGTATAAGCATAATGCAATTTTAGCAATTTTTATATTTTATGTGTTGGAGTTGAATTTAAAAATTACATCATGTGGGGTTAGCATTAATATATTAATAATATTACTATATATATACGTTAAGATCTCATGTCAAAACAACAACTCAATAAGGTATCGATCTATTCCATAAGATTATCACTATAAATCATGACTGGTGTAGGGAAATTTAATTAGTATTTTTGATGTATTGATGGTTGTCTTGTGATGAAAACAAAAAAGAAGAAGATGAACTCTACATATTATATAAAAAAAATATGATCCTAGGAAACTTCGAGCACAAAAAGTGTGAGATGAAATTCTTCAGCCAACACTAGAGTTGATGAGCAATTCTATTTTAACCAATGAAAGTTAATGTTTGGAATTTGGAAGCATAATGAATTAGTAGACCTGTAACTAATGTTTCTGAATAATGTAGATTACAAATAAGGTTTTATTAAGTCTAAGATGATTACCAAAATTAATTTGGTGCCTTGAAAGCGAAATAATCGTGCAGTATCATGATTATCTTCAACTACACCCTGAAACCCTATGATCAATTCTTATGATCCAAACCTTTACTACATTTTTTTAATCTTTTAATTGCTTCGTTTTTTATAATTTTTCTCAAGCTGCATGTGACTTCAACTTTCGTTCGTTATGCTCAATAAAGTTTGGTTCAGACATTTCACAAACACCACTTTTGAGTTTTGACTGGATGGATCAATAGAAGTGTAGAACCGTCGAAACCGTCAAAACTTAAAAAATTGCGGAGAGAAAAAGAAAAGAAAACGGGCTTTGTCCCCAGAGCTAATTGTCCCTCTTCCTCGTTCCTCGCCATCTCTAAGATCCATCAAGAACAGATCCCATGTTCTTCCACAAGAGACACATGAACCAAAACAGAATTAGAAAACAACCTTTCTAGCTTCAATTGTAGTAACTCAACTTTGTTCCGATCAAACATCCCTGAATTTGAGAGAGCCTATAATCGAAGAAGAAATTCTATTATATTTCTAAAAAGGAATCCCTTGGAACAAGTAAAAAACAAAAAAAGTTATTTACAAAGCGATGTGCAATCATCTAAAATCTCAATGGATGTTGAATACTAATATTGGTAACAAACAACATACTCAGAACACAACTCGTCAACCTGTAACACTCTCTAAGTTGGCAATGATCTCACAAAGTAATGTAGAAATTTCCAAATCTTTGTTTCGAGGGTCACGGGTAACCATCGAGCACCCCTTTGAGTAGGTTCAACCCTTCCGCAGATATGCTCCGCCGCACCCGTGACTGCACTCGGATCTCTATCCTCTGTGGAGGATCCGGAGAGAAGCACACAACAATCACAGTTAAATTGTCACATGTATTCCGTTTAAGGGCCTCCCTCACAAGCTCTCTAGAGCATCTCTCTGGATCATTATGAATCATCAGTTCCTTCCTTGCGATTGTCACAGCGCACTGACTGCTCATCACATCCCACAGACCATCACATCCCATTATCAAGAACTCATCGTCTTCACTCAGGTCCGTCTCTTGCAACTCTGGCTCTGGGCTTAGAGGACAAGCAGAGCCTTTGGGACCTTTCATGTGCCAGTCTCCAATTGCACGTGCAACTGATAGTTGCCCGTTGAGGTAGCCATCATACACAACTCCACCTAACTTTTCTATTCTTACTTTCTCCGCGCTGCAGTTTGGTTTGTGGTCTTTGGATAACTCAATGGCTCTACCTCTTCTCCCAAGCACTGCTCGGCAATCACCAGCATTTGCAATTATCAACCTCCTGTAAAGTAAGAAAGTAGCAACTCTATTCAAAATCAAATCAAAACTACACAGAACTATGGTAAAACAGCGCATGACGCAAGTCTTTACACTAAGGATGAAAGTAAGCAAGTACTCAAACCGCCTTATTCTTTAACTTATACACACATGCAACCTGAACAACACTAAAAAAAACAAGTATTGATGATACAGTTGATAACATATATAACGTTTATGAATTTAAACTGCCCCTTACCTTCCAGAAATAAAAGCTGTAAGCGCAGTGGTCCCAGAAGAGATGTCAAGAGAAGGATCCTCTGCAAATTCGTAATCAGCTTTTAGGAAAGCATTCTTAATTGCATTCTTTACACATAGTGGGAAGTAGGAGTCCTCTACAATGAATCTCAGTATGTTCTTTCTAACAAACACTGCTGCATCTGTGCCACCGTGGCCATCAAATACCTGCCAAAGGAAAATATCAACAACGTTAAAATACTTTTAAAACTAATACCATTGATATAGTACTAGTACAAAAAGAAAAAAGAAGAATCAGGTTTGTGAGCTGCATTCTATGCTCCTTTGGGTAAGGTCTGAAGATACACTCACCCCATAGAAGGCTCCAAGAGATGAGAATTCAATAGCTGCACCAAGATGCTCAACAAGATCATCGATGCAAATGTGTTCATCTTCCATGAACTGTTTTGCCCCATGTTCAGCACAACTTCCTGATCGGTATACAGGCAAAAACTCTGAATTTTCACCAGGTGACTTAATAACCAAATTACAAACATCCACATCCTGCGCACAAACAGAAACCAATTACATCGTTTGAATCCCATTGCAAAAAACAAAAACAAAAAAGTTCCAGAAATTGTGTTTGTGACCGCATTGACTGCAACCTGCAGCCTAGTAGTAGTAGTGCTTGTGATATGTTGCATGGCAGAAAAGTGCCTCGGTGGTTTTCCTTTACTTATTTGCTTAGCGTCATCCAAGTTCTCTAAAGTATCAATTTCTGTTGCAGAAGCATTGTCCATGTTGAAATCGCCCTCTAGGACCGTTATCAAAGGTGAAAAATCCATACCCGGCGCTGAGTTCTTCTCTCAATCATATAAATCTATCAGCAATCCAGAAAGAGTCTCTTCCAGTAACAACTCCTCTTGTGTTTTTCCTGGTAGCGTTTTCAGTCTGTAGCTTTCCAACGATTTCCTTTGTTCCCACTAAGGATCAGCAAAAACCAACTTATAAGGATCAGACTTTTGTGAGAAACAAACTTCACACCAAAGACCTTGAAATGGACCCACTTGGAAACTACAGGAACCTTCCTTCCGAAATATCAATTTTCAAAGCCAAAGAAATGATTTTGATTAATACCCAAACTCAACAGATCCTTGATCTTGATCAAACCGGCAGTAGCAGACTCAACAAATCGAATAACCACCACACCAACTATCCAAGCTTCACAATTTTGATTAAGCACCAAATCAAGCTCCCAAACAAAATTATGAACAAAAGGGTCAAGAGCCAGCTACTCAAAGGTGAAATCTTTTTACTTTTTTTGTCAGGTCAGATCAAGCAATCGGTTATCCTTAATCTAACCCAGAAGCCTGGTTTGTTGACCCAGCTCACAAATTTCAGAAATCCCGACGAATTCAGCTCTTAGACTAATTTCCAAAAACTGATGACAAAAGAAATCCCCAAGCACGTAGATCATTCAGAAAATAAGAAAATTACCAGAAAGAAGCTCTGAGATATTCTCACAGATGACAATAATGATACTTCTTACTTCCCCTCTTTTTCCTTTTCTCAACCCCTTCAGATCCTCTTTAAGAAATTCTCGAAAACCCAGAAAAAGCTATGGCGTTGAAGAAAACAAGAGAATTGACGAAAGACGGTTTTAGAAAGCTTTCTAGTTTCTAATGTCTCGTTTGGTTTTTGGCTGGCCACCGGCGATTCCAGGTAATCTCTTCGATCGTCCCTCTGTCACACCCGATATCTCCTACCGACAGGTGTCATTAATCGACGGCTAAGCATTACTTTGACCGGGTTGTACCGCCACCGAGTCCCAGCCGTTAGATCGCTAGGATAGAAAACCGACGGTCGGAATCTCATCCACGCAATCTTCTTTTTGTCTTTTCCGAATCGCGAGGGGTTACCTCCGATTATAGCTGCGTCAGATTCCCGCCATCCACGTGTCGTAATTATACTGGCTGTATCTAATGTTTTCTGCAATGTTCACTACCGGAATATTGATTTCCGGTTTGCGACTGAATTTAACCCAAACCGGTAGAAAACCAAATTTGTTATGGACACAACAATCTGTGACCTGTCTCTCTCATTTGATTTCTATCTCTAATGAAATGGTATTATAAGTTAGCTTATGTTGTTGGTGATTGGACTCATCGATGGAATTGGCATATTAATTTTTGCAATTATTATTTAACTTTTATTGTTATTAAAAGTATAAAGTGCTAATGATTAAAAATAAAAACTTTGATGCCTAAGAGCATGTACAATGGTGAACCCAACGAGAGTTCTTATGTATTGTTTATTAATATTTTGTAATTAAAAAAAAAAGTTAAGAACCTCATATTTTTGTTCTCTCCGATGGTGAATCTCATTAGGGGGTTCTTAAGGATTCAAAAAAAAAAAAATTATTTATATATAATTAAATTTGTTATAAATTTTAAACATACTATATTTTACTAAACCAAAATTATATTGCATTTGATAAAATTTTAAACATACAACATATAGTTATTGAAATAAAAATACATTTAGTTGTAATCTTGCGGGTTGCCAAATTTGTATCATATATGTTCCACCAAATCAGCTTTTAATTGTTGATGTATTTTTCTATCTCGAACTTGATTTCTAATGCCGATCATGTTGGTAAGATTTGTAGGCATCTCTGTAGAATACGTCATATCCACCTGTGAAGTTCTGCATCCTTCTCCTTGTTGGAATTCAGATATATCATATTGTGTGTATTGATTTCGTTCGTTTTCCACTATCATATTATGTAGTATGATACATGCTCTCATAATCTAACTACAAAACACCATAAGGATCATTACTAAAACATAGAGTTAACCAACTACTCATTTCGGCTACTTGAACATATATGAAATGGCGGCAACAATCAAAAGAAAACAGAGCAGTAAATACCCATCACCTTGGTTTGCATTTTGCTCCTTCAGGCTTGACACTTCTCCTTGAAGAAGTCTTACCTCTTCCTTTAGTTCTCCAATCGCGGGATCAACTCTTTGAAGGCTGTCAAGCCTAAGCAGCTTCTCCCTTTGCTCTTCAAGCTCTCGCTGCACCATCGACATTTGCTCTGTCACACCCTCATCCCACCATTTCCATATATGTTCCCCATTCGCCTACATACATGTGGTAGTTTTGTCAAACATTTAAAAAAAAAACTAAATATTGCATCAACAATAATGAGTTCAAATTAACAAACCTCTTTTAAACCACTCAGGGCAGATGTAGTACTTCCGGCCAGGATTCTCTGTCCCTTCACCGCTCGACGTGAGCTGAATCTGCCGGCCACATAAGCATTTCTGAGGAATGCCATAATTGGCATCGTCATATGCCCACCCCAAGTCAGATTCTGGTCCTAATTCGGATGATGTCTCGCTGTAGCTGATCGGCATTGTCTGCACATAAAGTAACCAGCTTCAACTAGACTAAGTCATTCACACTAAAATTCGATAAAAAGTATCAATCGCAACAACAATGTAAAGGATGCCGATATTCAAACACACGAAAAGCTGACGACAATCAAAGCAAAGAACAATCGCAACAAGTATTTCAAACCCAGAAAACTTGAAACCAGATTCACGAAATTCCTAAATCCGATTTGGGGATGAAATAATATATGGAAGAGTAAACCCTTAAAGCGTGTAGCTATCGAATCACACAAACACGATCCCCAATTTTCCCCAATTCTGTAAACCCTAATTTTGAAATCCGAAGAACCAAATTTAAGCAAAACAACAACGAACCATGCATGATTCCATACCTTGTCAAAGCGAAACGACCGAGCTGTGGCGATTTCCTCTCAGAACTCTCCGATTGCTTGTGATCGATTATCGCCGGAGAAATCGTCGCAGAGAACGAAGAGAAGAGGAAGAGATGTTGTTTGTGAAGAGAGAGAGTGTCGAGAGAACATAATTTTTGCCCCAAAAAAAAAACAATAAAAATCCAATGACAAGGCGACACGTGACGGAGAATACCCATTAAGAGACGGTTCTACGGGCTCTTCCCTAAGAGCCGGTTCGTTACTGTTTGGGTTTTTTTCATTTTTTTAAAATCCAAAAAACCTCATGAACCCCCCTCTAAGAACCCCAGTGAACTCCCCATTGGACATGGCCTAAGACTAACAACCAATGGTAGTTCCACAGATGATAATGATTTTCTATTTGATTGTTGAAAATATTACACCTCCATTTGACGAAACATGTTTGTATAGAGAGATAGTAAAGTTTCCGATGTGAATTCTTGATACGTCTTCTATTCATGGTAAATCCATCACACAAAACTAAAAGAAAACTAACTCCTAATGGCATGTTTTTTAATCGCTAGTTGTTATGGAATGAGAAATACCCTAAAATAGCATAAAAATTATTTTTTTATTTTAAATTAACATTCTAAATTTAAAATTCCGAAAATAACACAAATAATTATGTTAAATTATTTGTTTACCCAAAATAAAATTAAATATTATGTTTAGGTTTACTATTTCCAATTCAGGGTTTAGTTTTTTCCCATTATAAAAGAATTTTAGGTCATTTTAATATTAAATTTGTGCTACTAGGATTTAACCCGTACTAATTATAGCGCGGAGTAATTTTTTTAAAGATTTTTTTTGAAATTTAAGAAAAATGGATTTTATATGAATGTTACATTATGAATAACTAATGATTATAGATAAAATTGTCAATTCGTAATAATTTGTCTATATAACCCGTTTTGCAGTGGATTAAAATATTATTCGGGCTAACCCGTAAAAACCTATAATCTTGAAAACATAACTCTAATATGCACCGTTTAATGACTCTGGTTTTTGTGGTTAGTCTACGAACTCTTAAAAAAAAAAAAAAATCTTGTGTCTAACTTTTTATAAAATTTGTAAAATATTTTTCAACTTTTGTTTTAATATATATTCAAATAAAATATAATAAATTATAGTGAAAAATATAGCATGGTTTCGAATATTTTTTTTTCTTTGAATATATGGATAGATTATTATTTTAAAATATATAGTATTAAAAATAATTAAGAAACTAAATAGTAAATAACCTCTTTAATGAGAAATAGATACTTTCCATATTCTCATCAATAATTTTAAAACAACTATATCTTTTTCTATTTCAATTATCTTTTCTTATTTGTAATGGCATTTCATGTAATAAATTACAAAACAAATTTCATTTTCAAAAATATCTTCTTAAATAATATTATAGAGATTATTATTAAAATTTGTGTTATTATTGTCATTTACAACTAGTGATGCTAAGTTTGGAACAAAAGTTTTAAAATGTGTTATTTTGGTCAATTGCCCGGAATGAGAATTGACTTTAAGTTAATTACTATTTTTTCTAATTTGCTATCAATGAGTCGATCGGTCATCACAGCTTGTGCTAAAAAAGATGTTACCAAACGACGTATGAGAGAAAATTCAAACTCTATCAAAATATTCAGCGGTAGGAGGAACACATTATTCTTTACCAAATATTTTTATACACATGGCGTATAATTTGTCGCAAGATGGCCAAATTCCCTTAGACTTAGCATCTATTTATTGATTAGATTATAACAATGTATAAAAAGAGAAAAAAAAATGAATTATCACAAAGCATCAAATAAATCACATCGGAGAGTAATTAAGAACAGAAGCAAGATAAACATGTATGTTAATTTTGTGATTGATTAGATTTCGTGATTCACTTCTTAGGTTGTTGGTTAGCTAAATCTACAGCGGAAGGAGGAGCATTGCCGGAGAAGGTCGGTGCGTCGGTTGAGCCGCCGCCTTGGCCAGGCTTAACCTCTTGGTGACCGGAAGTTCCATAAGCGTTCTTCTTGTAATCTTCTATATCCTCATACTTTGTGTACGGACTCGTTTCTAGTGGCAGCTCTTGTTTCTCTGGTTTCTCCGACATGTTTCTTCTTGTTGTAATATTTGGAAGAGAAAAAAAAAAAGTAGATTCTTATGGGAGACGTAAATAAATTTTGTCCAAAGAAGTTGCACAAAATTGGCCGTGGAACTAGGGAGTGTTTTTGACTTGGTAATTTCTTCATTATCTATTTATATTATTACTGTAAAAAAGGTAATTACGTCAAATCTCGATTTCTCTTTAGATTTCTCTTTATTTCAAGGGTGATTTACAAAATAAGCTACTTTAGTGACTTTTTATAACAAAAAACATATTTTCAACTATTGATCTACTTATTCCACTGTTTTTTTTTTTTTTTTTTTTGGTAAATGTCAAGAATATGGGAAAAAAATATTACTCCACCTGATTTATTTTATATTTTTTTTTATAATATGAAAGACATAAAACAATTTTTTTCGTTACAATGAATGATAATTTTATTTTTCCTACATTTTAAGATCTATTTTGCTATAATTTTGATGTGAAACAAGAAATTAAAAAAAAAAAACCTAAACATATGAAATCCAGATCGACATGGACATAAAAACATGGACAATTGTGTGTGGACAGATGAGAATCTCGTATTATTAATGTGGATGGTCATGTGTTGATGGTCATGTGTGGATCGTCATGTGTGGATGATCATTTGTGGATGGTTATGTGTGAATGGTCATGTGTGGTTGTAGTTCTTGATATTTGCAAGTAAATTACTTATGAGTGGTATATGACTTTGAAAACTTTTATGGTATCTCGAATCACTTCCATTTTTAGTTTAATTTTGATTCTTGGATAAAATCCCAGCCTAATTGGACTTTTTCGACTTTGTAGCGGAATATCATGGTGGCTAATTGGACGGCATCGATCGGGTATTTCGTTGTAGAATTTATCAACAGATTTTGACTTTTTTAGCTTTTACAAATATATTCAAGAATATGCAAATGATAACTACTACAAGTGTATGTCCACGTTTCATTGAATTTAGTTAGTTAATCTAGATGTAGAGATTTAGACGAACTCTTGAATAAGTCGTTGTTTATGTAAACCTTTAAAGCAAAACATGACAAAAGGTAAACACCGTGAATTTGTTGAATTCTAATATGGTCATCCACACATGTCTATCCACACATTTTCATTCACATTACTTTGTCAACATTAGTTATTTCCACACTAATCATAAAATTTCAAAGATATTGACACAATTCTCATTGCTGTCTATGTGCAAATATTGTATGTATACAAAAGTTAAGAATACTAGTCCAGAAATCCTAAACAAACGATACTTGTAAACGAGCGTATCCACAATATGATGATATCCACACTTAATTGTCCACGTTGCTTTGTCCACAATTGATATTTCCACAACATCGTAAATCTCAAAAATCAAACAATTCAAAACAGTGCCTTCACATCTTCGTCTTCATCGTCGAATTCATCACCATAACCACTAACACCTGTGACATTTTCTGGACTGTTGGAACCTCTCCCAGTAGCTACACAACCTGAATTTACAAAGCAAAATCGCAAGAACCCGTTGATCCAAGAGATCACCGAGGAGATTAAAACGTTATCATGTGAGAAGGGGGTGAGATTTTCGTAAATAAAAAGGAAACAACGTTGTGAAGAATAGACCGGGATTTACAAGAGACAGGTCGGGTGTATGCGGCGAACAAGTCGGGGACCGTATCCTTTGTATTGATGGTTGGAACAAGACAGATTATTTAGGTTTCCGAACTAGTTGGATCACCGAGGAGATTAAAACGTTATCATGTGAGAAGGGGGTGAGATTTTCGTAAATAAAAAGGAGACAACGTTGTGAAGAATAGACCGGGATTTACAAGACACAGGTCGGGTGTATGTGGCGAACAGGTCGGGGACCGTATCCTTTGTATTGATGGTTGGAACAAGACATATTGTTTAGGTTTCCGAACTAGTTCTGAGGGGAATCCAGTTCGGTGTTCTAAGTAACGTCATTACAACAGTGCAGAGAGAGAGAAAAATATAAGTGGGAGAGAGTCCCCTCTCATAAATGCTCGCTAAGGGGTATTTATAGCAAGGGCTGTACAGTTCTTTCCCGCGTTTCCGGGGTGACGTGGTGCTTCCAGCGCCTTTTACGGGTAAGGTACCTCGAGGTATGCGCCCCGGTTTCTACGGCGAGTAGATTATGATGGGCTCGATGCCGAACTGCTATGTAGATAGGGTACTATTAACGAACTACCCTCCACATGTCATCTTCTCTCTGGGTCCCTTCGCGTAGAGCTGGCGGGGTGTCAGCGCGAGCTCGGTGGGCCATCCTACACCAAGTATGTTGACTTTTGGCTGGGCTTGGACTGGATGGGCCTTAATTGTTGAGATGGGCTTGGCTAAATTGGGGGTGCTAAGCCCACCTCCAACAATTGCCCCCCCCCCGTTCGGTGTCAGGAGGCGTGGTGAATGCATCGAAATAGACCTTTTGTCAGCTCGGTTTCCAAGATTTTAGGGCTGACTGTTGAGACTTGTCGGGCGGGAACAATCGATCACACGTGTTAGTTCTCCCGCTAAAACTGGAGATTGATTGCGCGTGTCAGACACGCGGGGGAGTGTGAAAGACGTTTCACGTTTTCCGAAGTGACTCCTGTTTTCTGCGCGTGGATACCGAAGCGACGTCATCATTAGGGTTTTGGTCATCGCGCCTTTTCGCCAAGTGTCGAGCCGTCATTTCCCTTTCCCCTCCTTCTCCTATTTAAACCCTCTTCCTCCTTCCTCCTTGCTTTTTATTCTTCTGCGCATATACTGAAGGTAAATGTTCCTTCTTTCTTGTGAAATTTTTGTTCGGGATTATATTAAGGTTCTTCGCCGTCGGGTTGAGTTCATTCGGAAGTTTTCTCCCTTGATTCGTGCGATGGCGTCGAAGGCTCCAGGTTGAATCTAGCGGCGAATCGGCTTCTCTCAGCGACCGTGACGATTCGCCGACGAGAAGCTCTTCTCCGAATGACGGTTCGGGGCGTACCTCCTCCTCGTGTCGCGGCGATGGAGGTGAGATACAGTCTGCTCCGTCGACTTCGGGGTCTGCTCCGTCGACTTCGGGGTCTGCTCCGCCGATTCCGGGGGTTCGCCAAGGGAGGTCAGTGGCTGGAAGATCCTCCTCCGATGGTCGCGTCCACGGCCGTTCCCGGGAAGAGGACGGGTGAGGGTAAGAAAGTGTCCAAGAAGAGAATGACCGACGAGGTGGAGTCCTCTTCCTTAGGTCGGGAGGATGGTCAGGCCGACGTGCCTAGCGGTCAACCGGCCGTTGGGGTGGAGTCCTTGTCTCTAGGTCGGGAGGACACGAGGCAGGGTCGTGGGACCGAGCTGTCCGAAAACCCCGTTGGTGAGGTGTCTGGTGGGCATGGGACCGATGTGGCTTGGATCCGGGAGACCGAGGTGTCTACTGGTCGGGGGGATGAAGCGGCCAAGGACCAGGTGGCCGACGTGGTTGT
The DNA here is from genome assembly GCA_002933915.1 of Eutrema heterophyllum. NCBI lineage: Eukaryota > Viridiplantae > Streptophyta > Magnoliopsida > Brassicales > Brassicaceae > Eutrema > Eutrema heterophyllum. The sequence continues at coordinate 2,782,679 of PKMM01050834.1, forward strand.
GGAGGATGGTCAGGCCGACGTGCCTGAAGCTGTCGATGTCGGCGGCGAGTCCCAGGAGTCTGAGGCCAAGGATGAGCCCGAGGTCCCTGGTGATGGGGGTGGTGGAGATGATGAGTCGGTGGATCGTAGCTTCGACTTCAGCTATGAGCGTGGTGACGTGCCTTTCGTATAGGACAAGGCAGCATGTGCCGATCTGGTCTATGCGGCTGCGCTTGGGAGGAGGCCCTTTTTTGTCCTGTCTCGGAGATGGCGGAGTCTAACGCCTTTCAGAGTACATCCCGTTCCTTAGTTCGGGTGAGATTTTTTGTTTTTTTTTTTATTTTTTGTCTGCAAATTTGTTCATTTCTGCAGGTGATGGTCAACTTGGCCACCCTAGGTGAACTGTATGAGAGGCAGGCCGTCGAGCAGGAGCGGGCGAATATGCGGCCGCGCTTGGGAGGAGGCCCATTTTTTGTCCTGTCTCGGAGATGGCGGAGTCTGACGCATTTCAAAGTACATCCCGTTCCTTAGTTCGGGTGAGATTTTATTTATTATTATTTTTTTTGTCTGAAAATTTGTTCAAAGTACATCCCGTTCCTTAGTTCAGTTGGTCAACTTGGCCACCCTAGGTGAACGGTATGAGAGGCTGGTCGTCGAGCAGGAGCGGGCGAATGAACGTCCTGTCTCTTATAAATCCCGATCTATTCTTCACAACATTGTCTCCTTTTTATTTACGAAAATCTCACCCCCTTCTCACATGATAACGTTTTAATCTCCTCGGTGATCTCTTGGATCAACAATTGGCGCTCCAGGGAGGGGGTGTTAAGAGATTTTCTATACGCAAAGAACGGACTCAACAACAAATTCAATGACGTGCCCACCAACCTCGAAAGCGCTACCGCCGGTCGATCAACCGCCATCGGGACAAGCTACCTCGGCTCAAGCCTTGATTCACGAAAAAGCTCCTCATGGCCCCCCGCCAACAGTCAGCTCCGCCCACGGCACCAGATTTCACCCCGCCCAATAGCTCCGTCACCCAAAACGCGTCCCAGGCACCGGAGGACAAGCTTGCCCCGACCTCCGCGATCCACACCTTGCTCACCAAGATAGACAAGTTAACACGCACAACAAACCATCGACTCGCCGAGCTCGCAGCCCATAGCGACCGACCAGACAATCTCGGATCCCCCGCTGCTCAAATCCGAGAACCGACTTCTCGGGCGGGAATGCTGCACCTCCAAAGAAATCTATTTGGAGAGTCGCCATCAGAGTCAGAATGAGTAACCCGACAATTCGCCCCCACGGTAAACGGCTCCCTAGGCAACGAAACACGTCCCCGACGTGTCGACCCAGAACGCGACAGAGGCGCCGAACTCGAAGCCATGAAAGAAACAATTCGCGCGATGACCTCCAAAGTCCACCAGCTCAGCCCCAGAAATAGACTGCGTTTTAAGAGAAACACAGAATACGCCGTTCACTCGTCGAATCGCGTCCATCCCGTTTAGACATTTCGGCAAACTCAAGCTCCCACCATATGCGGGCAGCACGGATCCAACCCAGTATCTAACGGCTTTCACCATCGCCATGGGGCGCGCCCATTTCACCCAAGAAGAACGTGAAGACGGTTACTGCCAACTTTTCGTGAAGAATCTTACCGACCCCGCCCTCACTTGGTTCTCCAGGCTGGATACGCATTCCATCGATAACTTCGGGGATCTCTCTACCGCCTTCCTCAAAAATTACTCCATGTAAATCAAGCAGTCCGCATCCAGTGCCGATCTCTGGGCCATCCACCAAGGAGCGAAGGAGTCGCTCAAATCTTTCATCGATCGCTTCAAGGCGACGGCCTCGCAAAGCAATGTGACAGACGAATCCGCACTAAGAAACGACCTCTGGATTGAATCGGCCTTCAAGGACGAGATAACGCTCAATAGGCTGCGCTCACTAGAGGACGCCTTGCACCGCGCCGGGATCTATATCGAGCTCAAAGAGGAAAAAGCAGCGTTCTCAAAATGACATACCGTGCACAAGGCTCCGACCCAAAAGGATATCAGGAGCCTCGACAGCATTACGACGACGAGTATCACGATAATAAAGGCAAGCGAACCATCACGTTCCTCGTCAACAAACCACCGGCCGTATTCCACATGCACGACCCCGCTCGATTCTCCAATCCCGAGCCAAAAATGCCATGGAACAAATGGACGCGCGAACTCCATCAAAAGGGTGATACGTCTGACGAATTAAAGGCCAAAAAGCCACGAGCATAAGAGCAACCAGACAAGACAGCCTTCTGCGAATTCCACTAGAGGAAAGGGCACCCCACCTCGCATTGCTGCAAACTCCAAGAAGCCCTCTTGGACCAATATCAGAAAGGAAGGACCCTTGTGCCCGAGCAACCGCGAGTTCGGAATGGCGATCGACAGCAGCAGCCAGACAGACGAGGTCGTGAGGACATTCGAGCCAGGCCCGACAACAGCGGTCGATGAGATGACCGTCGTCAATGATCTCCATCTCGAAATCGGGAAGAAGCGAGGTCCCCTCCCCCAGCGCGAACGACGGTCGTAATGATCATGGGAGGACTCCTATCGAGCAACGACTCGGTGCGGTCTATCAAAATACAAGAGAGAAAGATCCCGGCAGCGTCGGCTTCGGTCGGTCTTTCTCTCGTGTAGTTTGATAGACCGCACCGAGTCGTTGCACGATAGGAGTCCTCCTATGATCATTCCGACCGTTGTTCGCGCTGGGGGAGGGGACCTCGCTTCTACCCGATTTTGAGAGGGAGATCGTTGACGACGGTCATCGCTTCGACCGCGGTTGTCGGGCCTGGCTCGGTTGTCCTCACGACCTCGTCTGTCTGGCTGCTGCTGTCGATCGCCATTCCAAACTCGCGGAAGCAATTGCTCGGGCACACGGATCCTTCCTTTCTGATATTGGTCCAAGAGGGCTTCTTGGAGTTTGCAGCAATGCGAGGTGAGGTGCCCTTTCCTCTGGTGGAATTCGCAGAAGGCTATCTTGTCTGGTTGCTCTTCTGCTCGTGGCTCTTTGGCCTTTAATTCGTCGGACTGATGGCATTTTTTATGGAGTTCGCGCGTCCATTTGTTCCATGGCATTTTTGGCTCGGGATCGGAGAATCGAGCGGGGTCGTGCATGTGAAATACGGCCGGTGGTTCGTTGACGAGGAACGTGGCGGTTCGCTTACCTTTATTGCCGTGCATGTGGAATAGTGCGGATTCGTCTGTCACATTGCTTTGCGAGGCCGTCGCTTTGAAGTGATCGATGAAAGATTTGAGCGACTCCTTCGCTCCTTGGTGGAGGGCCCAGAGGTCGGCACTGGATGCGGACTGCTTGATGTACATGGAGTAATGTTTCAGGAAGGCGGTAGAGAGATCCCCGAAGTTATCGATGGAATGCGTATCCAACCTGGAGAACCACGTCAGGGCGGGGTCGGTAAGATTCTCCACAAAAAGTTGGCAGTAACCGGCTTCACATTCTTCTTGGGTGAAATGGGCGCGCCCCATGGCGAAGGTGAAAGCCGTTAGATACTGGGTTGGATCCGTGCTGCCCGCGTATGGTGGGAGCTTGAGTTTGCCGAAATGTCTAAACGGGATGGACGCGATTCGACGAGTGAACGTCGTATTCTGTATTTCTCTTAAGATGCGGTCTATTTCGGGGGCCGAGCTGGTGGACTTTGGAGGTCATCGCGCGGATTGTTTCTTTCATGGCTTCGAGTTCGGCGTCTCTGTCGCGTTTTGGGTCGACACGTCGGGGACGTGTTTCGTTGCCTAGGGAGCCGTTTACCATGGGGGCGAACTCTCCAAATAGATTTCTTTGGAGGTGCAGCATTCCCGCCCGAGAAGTCGGTTTTCGGATTTGAGCAGTGGGGCATCCGAGATTGTCTGGTCGGTCGCTATGGGCTGCGAGCTCGGCGAGTCGATGGTTGGTTGTGCGTGTTAACTCGTCTATCTTGGTGAGCAAGGTGTGGATCGCGGAGGTCGTCTATCTCCGGTGTCTGGGACGCGTTTTGGATGACAGAGCTATTGGGCAAGGTGAAATCCGGTGCCGTGGGCGGAGCTGACTGTTGGCGGGTGGCCATGAGGGGCTAATTTTGAGGAGCTTTTTCGTGAATTAAGGCTTGAGCCGAAGTAGCTTGTCCCGATGGCGGTTGATCGACCGTCGGAGGCGGCGGTAGCGCTTTCGAGGTTTGTGGGCCCGTCATTGAATTTGTTGTTGAGTCCGTTCTTTGCGTATAGAAAATCTCTTAACGCCCCCTCCTTGGAGCGCCAATTGTTTATCCAAGAGAACACCGATGAGATTAAAACGTTATCATGTGAGAAGAGGGTGAGATTTTCGTAAATAAAAAGGAGACAACGTTGTGAAGAATAGACCGGGATTTATAAGAGACATGACGCTCATTCGCCCGCTCCTGCTCGACGGCCTGCCTCTCATACAGTTCACCTAGGGTGGCCAAGTTGACCATCGCCTGCAGAAACGAACAAATTTTCAGACAAAAAATTAAAAAAAAAACAAAAAATCTCACCCGAACTAAGGAACGGGATGTACTCTGAAAGGCGTTAGACTCCGCCATCTCCGAGACAGGACAAAAAAAGGGCCTCCTCCCAAGCGCAGCCGCATAGACCAGATCGGCACAGGCTGCCTTGTCCTATACGAAAGGCACGTCACCACGCTCATAGCTGAAGTCGAAGCTATGATCCACCGACTCATCATCTCCACCACCCCCATCACCAGGGACCTCGGGCTCATCCTTGGCCTCAGACTCCTGGGACTCGCCGCCGACATCGACAGCTTCAGGCACGTCGGCCTGACCATCCTCCACAACCACGTCGGCCACCTGGTCCTCGACCGCTTCATCCCCCCAACCAGTAGACACCTCGGTCTCCCGGATCCCGGCCACATCGGTCCCATGCCCACCAGACACCTCACCAACAGGGTTTTCGGACAGCTCGGTCCCACGACCCTGCCTCGTGTCCTCCCGACCTAGAGACAAGGACTCCACCCCAACGGCCGGTTGACCGCTAGGCACGTCGGCCGGACCATCCTCCCGACCTAAGGAAGAGGACTCCACCTCGTCGGTCCTTCTCTTCTTGGACACTTTTTTGCCCTTACCCTCACCCGTCCTCTTCCCGGGAACGGGCGTGGACGTACCAGCCCGTGTCGCCTCTTGTCGGGCTGTCTCCTCCACAGCCGGAGAAGGATGCGCAACGAAGGAGTCCGAGTAGGACGGGATAGCAAATCTTGGACGACCTATTCGCAACAAACCATCAGTTTCAGTAAAAATAAAAAATAAAAAAAGGGGCCAATGACCTACCAGACATCGCCTCGATAACTCTCGCCGGGGTGAAAGACTTCCAATCTCTCGGCTTCAGCGACCTAAGCACTGCTAGAACACCGGTGTAATCGGACGACTTGAAACCGACAAGATGTGAACCTGAAAACAGAACCACAGCGTCAGTTAAAACAAAAAGAAGACATATGACACGATCTACAAGCCCCTACCCAGAGAGAAATTTCAGGCCCGGGTGTATCTCCCCGTCGGGTCAAGACCAACCACCTCAGTAGCACGGACGAAGAAGTAGTTGCGAGACCAATGGTCGACTTTGCTCAGCTTATCTTTGATAAGATCCACCTTGGGCTTAAAAGAGGCATAGTATGTCCCCGGGTATGCAGAATTCCCTTTCTAATAGGTGAGATCCTCGAACATGCGGAGAGTCACCACCATATCGCATTCCCACCCGAGAATCAGCATCATAACCATGCCTTGTGGATGGACAGATCTGGGAAAAGGCCAACCCCCGCCTCTTGTAGTACGCAACAAACAGGTCGGGAAGGGGGAGGCGCAGCCCACACTTCGTGAAAAAGCTCTCGTACAGGCAGACGAAGCCCTCTGGAGGATCTCATTGACGTTCCCCCGACCTGGGAAGTCGGAGCTCGGTGGATCTGGGAAATCCGCACTTTGATGCAAAACTCGCGATAGACTCCGGTGTGCTCCAGGTCGGTGAACCACCCAGGTCGTAAGAAACCTGGGGAGGCTTCGGAACCCAGTTCGTCCGCCTCCTCTTCCACCCTGATCGGCGCCGCGACCATCGGAGGAGGATCTTCCAGCCACTGACCTCCCTTGGCGAACCCCGGAATCGACGGAGCAGACACCGAAGTCGACGGAGCAGACTGTGTCTCACCTCCATCGCCGCGACACGGGGAGGAGGTACACCCTGAACCGTCATTCGGAGAAGAGCTTCTCGTCGGCGAATCGTCACGGTCGCTGAGAGAAGCTGATTCGCCGCTAGATTCAACCCGGAGCCTTCGAAGCATCGACGCCATCGCACGAATCAGGGGAGAACTTCCGAATGAACTCAACCCGACGACGAAGAACCTTAATGAAATCCCGAACAAAAATTTCACAAGAAAGAAGGAACAGTTACCTTGAGTATATGCATAGAAGAATAAAAAGAAAGGAGGAAGGAGGAAGAGGGTTTAAATAGGAGAAAGAGGGGAAAGGGAAACAACAGCTCAACACGTGGCGAAAAGGCGCGATGACCAAAACCCTAATGATGACGTCGCTTCGTTATCCACGCGCAGAAAGCAGGAGTCGCTTCGGAAAACGTGAAACGTCTTTTACACTCCCCCGCGTGTCCGACACGCGCAATCAATCTCTAGTTTTAGCCGAAGAACTGACACGTGTGATCAATTGTTCCCGCCCGACAAGTCTCAACAGTCAGTCATAAAATCTTGGAAACCGAGCTGAGATGGCCCGAACTGACGAAATGTTTATTTCGATGCATTCACCGAACTGGGGGGCCAATTGTTGGAGGTGGGCTTAGCCCACAATCACCATTCATGTAACAACATATCACTATGGAATTTCAAAAGAAATTGAAGAGGGCTTAATAATTTAATCTGCTATGCCATAGAACAAATCCCTAAAATTAAACAATTAGACTGAGAGATATATCCATGCTTTACAAAAAAAAAAAAAAAGAAAAAAAAAGCTAAATAACCTGGAGGAGACGAATCAGATTTCTAGCTATGGTGATATCACTTGCAATTGACAGTACATGGTGGATCCAAACACGAAGATCATCAATAAACACAGCTCAAAAGGATGTTAAATCAAAATGCAACTCCAATTATTGACCATAGAAAGAAACCAGATGAGAAGGGCACAGAGGAAATCGTCAAACCTGGAAAACGGGGTACGATACGTACAAGTCATTGCTCTGAGATTGGGAAGCGAGGGAGGCGAAGAGAGATTTGAGATCTTCGAGCTTCTTCTGAGTAAAAGCTCTGCAACAAACACACAATTCAATTCATAAGATTCGGTTACCAATTGAGAAAGAGATACTTGAGAGTGAGGTGAGATTGGTTCCGATGAAGACCTAAAAGCACAAGTGAAGCGATGATTTACGGAAGACGAATTGGATCTCTGGAAATTGACCGCTTGAGAGTCAAAAGAGCATAGTCTCGGAAAACTCCGCCGGCTGAGGAATCGAGGGGGCGAAATCTGAGCCGTCGATAGGAGCGGCGTAAATTCTAAGAGCGATATCGTCTTTGATGTGAGAGAACAAACCGCTTTGCCGAGTGGATATCTCTGTACTCCGGCTTCGGATTCCGACAACAGAACAGATTTGTCGCCGGTTTATTATCCCGCCGGTCATCGTAGACGGTGAAGAAAGGACTCGCGGAGCCTTGCCCGTCTTTAGGGATCAAATCGCCCGCGTCCACGATTTCAACAACTAGTTTGCTCATAGCAGAATTCTTCAAAGCGGTTAAGAGAGAGAGAGAGAGAGAGAGAGAGAGAGAGAGAGAGAGAGAGAGAGAGAGAGAGAGAAAAAAAACGTCCGCGAAGAAGGCTCGGTGGGAGAAGTGATTCAAGTATTAAAAAAGAAAGAAGAGGAGATGGAATTGTGAAGAGGAGTAAAACTCGGTGAAGAGAGAGAGAGGTCAAGAGGAAGAAAGAAGAAAGGTCTCGCATCCGAAAGGGAATAATTGCTCGAATGCCATAATTTGGAAAACAAAAATCCATAGTGCCATAAATGAGTCTGGATGCCATAAATAGAGTGAAAATCCGTTTTTACCTTTAATGATCATATTTGTGGCATCTCAGAAAATCAAAATTTAACATATGTTTTTTTTAATTTGATCAAATTTTACATTTTCCAGATTTTTTTATACACTGCGTGTCGTCTTCCTCTGCACTTGTCGTCCTCCTCTTCTCTGACCGATCCTTCGAACCACCGATCCTTCTCGCCGGCGGATAGTAGCCGCCACTGCGTCGTCCTTCTCTGCAGTTGTGGTTTTCTTCATATCTCTTCTCTCCTCCGCCATTGTTGAATAAGGTAAAGGTTTTCTTTAATTTGGGGATTTCCAAAATTAGGGATTCGATTTGTGAAATTTGTTGGTTTGAGTATGCACATTGGATTGGATATTTAAGTTACTTATATGGGTCGACTGTTGTTGTCATTGAATTTGTAATTTGTCGATTGTTGTTGTTAAATCGAGCTGAATCGTGTTCTGGGTAGTGAATCTGTGAGATGTGGGACAACTGGGACAAATGCTATAACTGATAGACGTGGGACAACTAGTACAAATAAGTACATCTGAGAAATGTGGGACAACTGGTACAAATATATACATCTGAGAAATGTGGGACAACTGGTGCAAATGGTATAACTGAGAGAAAGCTGATAATTGGCAATTGACTTAATTTTTTGTTTGTATTTCCAGGAGAGGATGAGCAGCCGTACAAACATACATTTTGAGTGTGGAGGATATTATTCACAGGAAGGAGAGGAGTTTTGCGATATATAAAACTAAACAACTTTGGAGAACGAATTGCACACATAATTTTGTATTTGTATTTCTCAAATTTCATTTTACCCGATGACATTTCATTTTAATCAAGAAATTTTCATTTTAGTCGAGGAAATTTTATTTTAGCCGAGGAAATTTCATTTTACCCGAGGAATCCTTCTCGGATGGGGATAAACAAGGTACAACTGTGTTCCAATGGTTCAACTATTAGCAACTACTTTATTAAAAAAAATTAATAATAAATTTATATTCAACATATAAAGAAATCATCCACTTAGTAACTCCAAACACATCTTAAACTATAATAAAACAATTAAAATATAGATAACATGAATTTATAATTTTCTTAATGCATATTCTTGTTATCTCATCAAACATACCTTAACATACCTTATAGTATAAGGGAGACTTTGTTAATGTTAACCAACTTATGATGGAAAAGAGGCAAAATATATGGTTTTGTACAACTTGTATTATGAAAACCTCCTAAATGACCATTAAAACTCCAAAATCATGTGGACAACTAGAACACAATATTTTATATCACAGGACAATTGCAAAAACGCTAAAATCGCAAAAGTACAATTATTAAGATTTTCGTACAACTGGACACTTAGGGTACCACTATGTACAAAATTGACGGCGCACGTGTTACTCAGTGATGCTCTCGTGTCTGTCACTCATAAATGCACACGTGCTCCACGCCGCCTAAATAAAAAAATACTACATAGTTGTACCATCGTGTCCAGTTGTCCGCAATTGCTAATAGTTGTCCTTTTTAGTTTTTCTAGTTGTCCTGGGACATAAAATAATATTCTGTAGTTGTCCTCCTGATTTTCCACTTACGTAGGCCATGTAGAAATGGCGAACAATAATATTTTAGTAAAATCATATAATTTGCATTTTCTCCATCATGAAATGGTAACATTATCAAATACTACCATGTATCATATTTCATGTGAAACCAATATTATGTGTTAGAAACACAATATGCCTTTTGTATCTTTTAATTTTTTCCTTTTTTGTATAGACGCGATAATAGTTCAACATTTAGTGTATAATTTGTTTACAAATTTTATAATGACAGAAATATTTTTACATCATTTTTCCCCAAAACATAGGTGTACCTAGTTGTCCAGTTGTCCCTGTGTACTTCAACAAAAAAGTAGTCACCCTCAAAACATAGTTGTACCTAGTTGTCCAGTTGTCCCAGAAACTGCAACATAAAATTATATTGTGCAATTACAAAATAGATCATACTTGTCCCTACGTGTCCAGTTGTACATAGACAAATACCAACAAAGAAACAGAGAAATCCAACAAAGAAACAAACAAACACACCCTAAATTTCTCTTGGGTTTGACATTTTTATGAGTAATTTTAATTTATATAGTTATATCAGTTGTACCTAGTTGTACTCAGCTGCACGTAGTATTATTGGTTATTTTGACATTTTCAACACCTAAATTACATCTCATAGTTATTCTTTAGTTATTTGATATCCCACATTCTTGATTCTTTATCGTCTAACCTATGACAGATCAAACAACTAAAGAATATTCTTTATACACACTCCTGAAGCAACCAAACTGACTTGATACACATTCTATCATCAATACAATGATCGGTAAAATCAGAAACATAATGGCATTGTATCATCAATACAAGTTCCCATGGCTTCCATCTATGTTGCTATAACCTGAAAAAAAATTATGTTGAGATTTAGAGAAGACAAAACTAAGACTTTAAACATCAAACTAAGCTTCTTACACACAGACACACTCATAAAGATATGATCTAAATAGCTGAAGATCAGACATCAAATTTAAGCAATAATAAAAGTATACTACACATCCTGTCCACTTTCTATATGTTGAAACATCTATATTCAAACATCAATGGATAACAAAATGGTTATTAAAACATGAAACCACCTTTGAATCAGCTACCAAAACTTTTCTCTAACCCAATATTAAAACAAGTTTCTCTAGCAACTGATAAATCATTGATCCATAGATCCTCATATATCTATCACACACTACAAGACACTACACTATCTCCCGTGACTCTACCAAACACAAACAAAGTACAAGCATCAACCATCAAAGTAGCTCTATGCAAAAAAAAACAACACTAAAAATAGGAATCAAGCAACCCTTAGATACTAACGAGCAAAAATACTATGCAAATCAAGTATAATTTCATCATGACGAACTGTGAACCCAGAACCACCAATATAACCAAAGACAAAGACAAATTATGAAACGCTTCAACACTTGGGGGAAAAAAAGTAAAGTAAGCTCACTCACCTCCGTGAAAATCACCGTTTCCCTGGCTCTGTTTCATGAAAACTCGATCGGATAAGTGAAATCCCGGGCTAAATCGACCCGGTTTTTGCCCCGGTATATCATGATTGGTTTCCCTTGAAGGATGTTTTTGGTGAAGGAGAAGTAAGCCATATCCGGTCTGCCCCAAGGCCCATACACCGTGAAGAATCTTAAACCGGTAATGGCAAGACCGTAAATATGGTTGTAAGTGTGGGTGATCTCCTCACCGGCTTTCTTCGTCGCTGCGTAGAGACTCGCCGGTTGATTTGTGCGGTCTGATTTGGAGAAATGAACTTTTTCGTTAAGGCCGTAGACGGAGCTCGATGAAGTCCATATGATCGCCGTCTGAGGGTTAGCCGTTGCAGGTCTCAAAATAAATCGATTGAGGTTAAAAAAAAAAAAATCGATTTTGAACAAATAAATAAGAAGGATAAATCGATAAATGGAAATAAATCAGGTTGGATACGGGTCATCGGATTGGGCTGTAAACGGGTGGGTATGACCCTGGTTTTAGTGTAAATAAAGAGACAAATAGGATAGAGAAGAACTTTCCATAGTTTTTCTTATTAAAAGAAAATCAAAATGAAATTAATTATTAGACTTATGGCATTCGAGCAAACTTTTTCTCAAATTCTGGCTTTTCAGCCTCTCGCCCTCATAAGCCGAGTTAATAGCCCAAATGCCATAATTTGGAAAACAAAAATCTAGAGTGCCATAAACGAGTCTGGATGCCATAAATGGAGTGAAAATCCGTTTGTACCCTTAATGATCATATTTATGGCATCTCAGAAAATCAAAATTTAACATATGTTTTTTTAATTTGAGCAAATTTTTTATTTTTCCAACAAGTAAAAAATTTGAGCAAATATTTTTCCAACAAATAAATATTTGATTTTGATTTGAGAAAATCAAAATCCGATCCTCCACTCTGCTTCCGCACTCACATACTGCTAATTCTTCTCCTGCTATCTCGACATCGGGAAGGTTTCACAGGCTCTGATTGCGAATCTGCAGATCCTTCAATTGTCTCTGCGATTGCTCCTCGAACTGCTACCACATCCTTCTCGCCGGCGTCCTCCTCTGCACTTGTCGTCTTCCTCTTCTCTGACCGATCCTTTGAAGCACCGATCCTTCTCGCCGGCGGATAGTAGCCGCCACTGCATCGTCCTTCTCTGCAGTTGTGGTTTTCTTCATATCTCTTCTCTCCTCCGCCATTGTTGAATAAGGTAAAAGTTTTCTTTAATTTGGAGATTTCCAAAATTAGGGATTCGATTTGTGAAATTTGTTGGTTTGAGTATGCACATTGGATTGGATATTTAAGTTACTTATATGGGTCGACTGTTGTTGTCATTGAATTTGTAATTTGTCGATTGTTGTTGTTGAATCGAGCTGAATCGAGCTGAATCGTGTTATGGGTAGTGAATCTGTGAGATGTGGGACAACTGGGACAAATGCTATAACTGGTAGACGTGGGACAACTAGTACAAATAAGTACATCTGAGAAATGTGGGACAACTGGTACAAATAGGTACATCTGAGAAATGTGGGACAACTGGTACAAATGGTATAACTGAGAGAAAGCTGATAATTGGCAATTGACTTAATTTTTTGTTTGTATTTCCAGGAGAGGATGAGCAGCCGTACAAACATACATTTTGAGTATGGAGGATATTATTCACAGGAAGGAGAGGAGTTTAAATGGAATTCAAGAAATTCCATTTATGCTATATCATTTAGGACCTTAACTTTGGACGAGTTAACCTATTCGGTGCTTGTAGATGGTATATGCAAGAAGATTGGGGTAAACGACAGTACAAGGAAGCTGAAATTGAGCTACATTCCGTTGGTAGCTAAGCCTCATAGGGAGTCATGTATTGTCGATGATGATGATGTTTATGTTTATCTAACAACTGTGGATAAAGAGGGACTTAGATCTATTTTGAATGTGGAGCTAATGGAAGATTTGGAAAGAGATAAGAGTGACGAGCTATGTGAGGACCTTCATAGAGTGGATAATGTGCTTGTTGAGAACCGGATGGCTATTTACAGCCCGGAAGAAGCAGAGAAACAACAGAACCGGGTGGATGAGAATGGGAAGGACGATGAACATGCAGATGAACATGCACATGAACATGATCATGTTGAGCCTCCACGGCCTGTTGAACAAACTGAGTTTGTTCTAGAATGGGATGATGGCGCTGGTTTTGAGAAAGGTCAAGAATTTCGTTCGAAGGAGGCTTTGCGAGTTTTGGTTGACAGAGCTTCACATAAGGGATGTTTTGAGGTAAAAACTGTAATGTCGGATCCATTTAGAATCATATTAAGATGCCGTCATGCTGAACAAGGCTGTTCATGGTATATACATGCTGTAAGAATGAAGGATTCTACTTATTTCAGTATTAGAGTCTATAGAAACATGCATACATGCTCCCGGGTCGTTGCCAGCACAATTCGGAATAAAAGGAAAGACACACCACAAGTAGTAGCAGATGTTTTGCGTGGTTCCTTTCCAGGTCAGGTTGACACCCCCGTGACTAAATCTCTGATGAATGTTGTTCAAAATGAAGCTCACGTGAGTGTGTCCTACTCTACTGCGTTGAGAGGGATAAAACTAGCTATTAGTGAAGTGAGGGGTAGTCCCGAAGAAAGTTATCGAAGATTGTATTGTTATCTGTACGTGTTGCAGATGGTGAATCCTGGTACAGTAACAAGCGTGAAAGTGGATGCCAGAAATAGGTTCAAGTATTTATTCGTCGCTTTGGGCGCTAGTATTGAAGGATTTAGAGCAATGAGGAAAGTCATAGTTGTGGATGCAACTTTTCTTAAGAATGTTTACGGTGGAATGCTAGTATTTGCCACAGCTCAGGATCCGAATCATCACCATTACCCCATTGCAATGCGTGTAATTGATAGGGAGAAAGATGCAAGTTGGAAGTGGTTTTTTGAAACGCTCAAAACTGTTATACCTGATGATCATGAACTGGTTTTTATGAGTGACAGACATTCAAGCATCATGAAGGCAGTCAAGGAGGTGTACCCACAGTCTCAGCATGGACATTGCGTGTGGCATTTGTCTCGTAACGTGAGAAGTAAAGCTGCGAATGGTTGTAAAGATTTGTGTTCAGCCAAATTCATAGAATGCGCTCAAAAGTACACAGAAGGTGAGTTCTTAAGTGCATACTCTGATTTTAGACGGTGGTTTCCAGGAGCTGCAGAGTATCTAGATGAAGGTGTTCCGCTTGAAAAATGGGCAAGGTGCTACTTTAAAGGAGACAAGTACAACTTGGACACAAGCAATTCGTGTGAATCTATGAACAGTGTCTTCAAGAAGGCAAGGAAGTACTCCTTATTGCCTTTGATTGATGCGTATCTTGAAAAAGTGTCTGAATGGTTCAACAGGCATAGGAAAGACACTGTTGGTGCATCATACACGAAGAAATTGGTGCCCCCGGTGGAGAACGAGCTGCATAGGCTATGTGCAATTGCAACGGGCTTAGTTGTCACTGAGCTAAATCATTGTGAGCTTGAATACAACGTGATTGGAATTGATGGGAAGAGCTATCTGGTCAATTTGTTAAGTAAAAGTTGTAGCTGCAAATGTTTTGATATAGACAAGATTCCGTGTGTTCATGCAATAGCCGCAGACATTGCACTGATGCGAACGCCACAGAGAATAAGGGAAATACACATCCATGATTTGTGCTCAACATATTACTTGATTGAGACGTGGGCGTTGGCTTATTACAGAACTATTTATATGGTGCCGCATCAGTCTACTTGGATTATTCCTCAGGAAGTCGGAGACTTAGTTGTTTTACCGCCAGACTACACCAAAAAAGTAGGAAGAAAGCGAGATAAGCGCTTTCCCTCCACCGGAGAAGCGCGCCCTAAACCGAGTAACAAGGCCAACAAAGGAATACATCTGGGACATTGGTTTGAGCCAGTAAACCCAATACCAAACCCAAGGGAAATTTAGGGTGTGTTTGTTTCTTTGTTGAATTTATCTGTTTCTTTGTTGGTTTAGGTCTATGTACAACTGGACACGTAGGGACAGCTATGATCTATTTTGTAATTGTTCAAGATAATTTTATGTTGCAGTTTCTGGGACAACTGGAGAACTATGTACAACTATGTTTTGAGGATGACTACTTTTATGTTTTGTTCAAGTACACATGGACAACTGGACAACTAGGTACAACTAGGGAAAATGATGTAAAAATATTTACGTATTTATTTAAATATTTACATATTTACAACTAACACATAAGTATTTCTAACACATAATAATTTAAAAAATTTAAAAATATAAAAGGCATATTGTGTTTCTAACACATAATATTGGTTTCACATGAAATACCTTCTATGATACATGGTAGTCTTTAATAATGTTACCATTTCATGATGGAGAAAATGAAAATTATATGATTTTGCTAAAATTTTATTGTTAACCATTTCTACATGGCCTACATAAGTGGAAAATCAGGAGGACAACTACAGAATATTATTTGATGTCCCAGGACAACTGAAAAATCTAAAAGGACAACTATGAGCAATATCGGACAACTGGACACGATGGTACAACTATGTAGTATTTTTTTATTTAGGCGGTGTGGAGCACGTGTGCATTTAAATTTGCGGTGCTGTTGGATGAGCTAAAAATTCTGATAGCTCATATTTTATGTTTTTTATTTTGTCCTCTATAAAAGCCCAAATCTTAGGTTTTCCTTTTCCTAATTTCCCCCAAATCGAAAACTAGGGTTTTCGCCTAATTTCCCCCAAATCGAAAAGGGTTTCCGCCTAATTTCACCCAAATCGAAAATCAACAAGATGCCGAGTTACAGCTCGGGCTCTTCTTCTTCCCGACACTCCTGGGACAGTTCATACTACCGAGCTGATGGAGATTGGGGTATGCGAGGAACGTGTTGGTGTGGCGTCTCTCTTGTTATCAAGGAATCGACTGCTGAAGCTACTCGAGGAAGGCTAATGTACGCCTGTCCACATTGGCCGTACGAGGTAAGAACAAAGAATGAGTTTGTGATTTAGCCGAAGTATAGAATTTAGGGTTTTGTTTCACTGTAGCTGAATGATTTCTTCATTCAATGTACAAGAGAGGTAGTCATGAGCACATATGGAAATGGTGGGATGACGCTGTTACAGAAGAACTATCAAGTCTGAAAACTCAAATTGATAAGGTCAATGAAGGGATACAAAGCATGCACAACATGGGAGTTGTGCGAAACTGCCTTCACAAAACTGCCTCGTTTGAGACCCATGGTGCAGAAATTATGCAAATGAGAGAGCTCCTGGCTGGGATGGAAAGAGAGATTTCAAGGATGAAGGAATTGATTGCCAACCGAGGTGATGGATATGTGATAATTGCATTTTTCCTTGTGTTTGCTGCGGTTTCTTATCTTCTTAAGTAAAAGACTGTATCGATTAAACTAATATTACGGCAAGATCCTTTATTTTCATTATGTCTAAAATGGTGTTATGTGTTGTATTGGAGCTATGAAAACACTCAATTGTACAATGTTGTCCCAGTTGTCCCATTACCACAACTGAAAAGAAGGTTAAGTTGTACAATGTTGTCCCAGTTGTCCCATTACCACAACTGAAATATAGCCTTAAGTTGTACAATATTGTCCCAGTTGTCCCATTACCAGAACTGAAATATAACCTTAAATAAAGACGAGTAATACCATAAGTTCATACTAAAACACCTAATAAACAAACATTATAGTTCAAAAACTAAATCCAACAATTATACCAGTTCTAAAAAAATCCAACAATTTCTACTTCCTTGTTATTCCTTCCCCTTCGGCTCTTTCCCCTTCAGCTCTTTCCCTTCTGTAAAAGGGGACTTCACATGCCTCGATGGTTGTCGCCGCCTCTTAGCTGGTGGATCAGTTAAATCAAAGATGGGTACTAGGAGATGAGTCCTCGTAGCTGCAACCTTGATCCTCTTCTTACGTGGTGGGTCACCAGGTTTGACTAATAAGAGGTCCTTCAGAAACTCAGGTGATGGGTCTGATGGGAAGGATGATGGGAAGGGTACCCAGGCTGGTGGTGGTGCTGGTGGTGAGACGGGTGATGCTGGTGCTGAGGAGGCAGAGGCTGGTGCTGGTGCTGGTGCTGAGACGGGTGGTGCTGGTGGTGGTGCGGAAGAGGCTGGTGCTGGTTCTGAGATGGGTGGTGAGACGGGTGAGAAGCCTGGCGGAAGTACATAGTCTTCAAGAGATTTCACTCTTGCATCCATGCGAGAAAGCTTCTCCATGATCTCTTTGAAGCCATTCTCCATCGACGCCTGCAAATCCAACAAAGATGTAGGCTCAGCTTGTGGAGGTTCCTCTGTAGGGCCTTGAAACCGAGCACCAATGTCTAACTCATACAGCTGTCTCCAACATATCTTTCTCTTCTTCACGGTTAGATGATTCGTCCAACCCTCAACCTCTAAATCAATAAATCTGATACCATCATCTAAACCAGGATCCGTGATTCGCGCCATAAGATATTCTTCATCTGAGTCAGGCTCCAAGATCCTACAAATGTCCTGTCAATATCAACCAATACAACTTACTACTCTGATACTAAACCAATCAGTCTTATCAAACTCATAGCAATATGAAAGAAAAACTATACCTCAACACTATTGCCAATCGCTTCATTTATATCATCCAAAGGTATACCTTTCATGCAAACATCAGTGAATTTGTGCTTGCACATCCTTGGACAGTCAGGCTCAGCGGGTACAGCTTCTCTAAATTTCCTTCCCAGACTAGGAATACACTCAAATGCAAGAATCTACACATAAAGTCACAATATATCAAACAAAGTTAAAAATCATAAATTTAAGAATTCAAAACATATAACTCATACTTACCTGTAGAGGAAGAATGAAACCAGAAAAGCTAGTTTTTTCTCCTTTTGCTTTCACGCAACCCTCAAACTTATTCACCACACGCCGGATCTCCTTCATAGTCTCATCAAATGTGTAACGCCCCCATGGAAACCTTTTGCACATATTCAAATCACCAACAACTCTAAGCAGGAAGGGGTCTATGTTGCCATCAGCCTTAGACTTCGCTTTCAAAACTTTGCATAAGAAAAACAACAGCGCCATCTTCTGCCTCTCTACGGAGCTCTTCTCCATTGATTTTAGCTCGGCTTCCACCTCTGCGATCTTGATTCTATCATCCCTTCCAAAGTGCTTATTAACAAAATTCAAACTACCCAACTTCTTATAGTCATTCGGATACTCATGGCAGTCAAGACCACTAAGAAGCGCATGCTCCTTCAAAGAATACCGAATGGGGACTCTATTCACCACAAACCATGCCTCATTCATCTTCTCGGTAGAGACTGTGTGAAGGAGAAGCATCCATAACCCTTGACTCATGTGGTTTGGCTCCTTGAACATGTGGAAAATGTGCTTAAACTGAGGATGGGCTCTGAACCATTTCAGCTCTTCCGGAAGCTTGCCTATCACATCGACAACATGCGACACAGCACACCTCGACTGTATCGTACAGGCCTTGCTATACTCGGTTGGACCGAAGTAAAGCTTTTCAGGCTGCATTGGTTGGCTATCATCGGCATCCTGAAATACAAACGAAAACACAATGTTCAAACATAGTTGTCCCAGTTTTCCACATACCAAACAGATTTTTATAAATCTAAGTTGTCCCAGTTGTCCAGACCAAAACCCATAACTTTCCCCATATTTCTTCTACTACCCTAGCATGTAATGAATTTCAGCCTATTGGGAAGGAATCTGAAGTATACATACCTCTTGCGGTTGTTCCTCCTCTTCCGCTTCATTCTCTCGGGCTTCTTCTCCGTCATTTGAGTTTTTCTCTTCTTCGCCATCACCATCATTAGTTGTGCCCGTTGAATCTTCTCTCATTTCAACCTCTTCGTCTGCTTCTTTCTCGGGTTCTTCCGCCGGTGCTTTGTCTTCCGCCGGTGCTTCGTCTTCCGCCGGTGCTTCGACACTGCGATTTGACGCTTCTTCTCTGCCTCCGAGTGTGGGTGCACGGAGATTGGTTGTTTCGGGTGGTGCCTGATTCGTTGATTCGGGGGCTTCAACTTCAATCGGTGTTTGATTTGACGCCGACGTTTGTTCTATGTCTCCGACTTCAGTGGACTCATACTCGATACCGGATTTTCTCACCTTAGCCATATCAACGACGTGGTGGATCGATCGCCGGAAATTTCGAATCGGAAGGAGTCGGAAAGGAGCTCGTCGGAAAGTCGGTTTCAAAATAAATCGATTGAGGTTAAAAAAAAAAGATAAATCGATTTTGAACAAATAAATAAGAAGGATAAATCGATAAATGGAAATAAATCAGGTTGGATACGGGTCATTGGATTGGGCTGAAATCGGGTGGGTATGACCCTGGTTTTAGTGTAAATAAAGAGACAAATAGGATAGAGAAGAACTTTCCATAGTTTTTTTTATTATAAGAAAATCAAAATAAAATTAATTATTAGACTTATGGCATTCAAGCAAACTTTTTCTCAAATTGTGGCTTTTCAGCCTCTTGCTCTCATAAGCCGAGCGCCAGGCTGAGATGCCACAAATTGAGAAAAATTGATCCCATATGCCACCCTTCTAATAATTATTTTTGTTTTGATTTTTGTTTAAATTCGAAAACTGGTTAAATTCCTTACCTATCCCTATACATCAAAAAAATTACAAACCAACCACAATTCTACCCACCCAACCACAATTTTACCCACCCAAACCCAATGACCCATGGATACTCATCCACCTCACAACTCACACACTTCTCCTTCTCCACTTCATCGATTATCTTTTTTTTTTTTTTTTTATTATTTTCTTCTTCCCTTCTTCAAAGAGGCTCTACTAATTCGAGAGATGGGCTCAACGAGCCGAAAGTGGTGATTCTCGGGTCGGGTTGCAATTTCAGGGTTTTAGTGTTTTTGCAATTTATGGGTTTTTGTGTTTTTGCAATTTCTGTTTTTTATTTTTGCAATTAGTGGGTTTTTGTGTTTTTGCAATTAGGGTTTGTAGAGATGCAATTTCTGGGTTTTTGTGATGCAATTTTTTTGTTTGTTTGGTTATAAGTTTCTGGGTGATGCGTTTCTGGGTTATGCAATCTGATTTTGGTGATGTGTTTCATCCATATGCAATATTGGATCTCAGTTGTACCAGTTGGACCAAATAACTTCATCTCAGTTGTCCCAATTTTCCGAATAACTGGATCTCAGTTGTACTAATTGGACCGAATAACTTCATCTCAGTTGTACGGAATTGTCATGTGATATAAATTATTATCTTCTAGTTGTCCACATGATTTTGAAGTTTTAATGGTCATTTATGAGGTTTTCATAGTACAATTTGTGTGTTTGGTAGAATTTCGGACAACTGGGACAAGAAGAAAGAGGGGAAAAAGGGACAAAAGGGCAAGAAGAAACAAAAGATTTAGAGTTTTTGGTTTTTGGAAGTCGACCGTTGGAACTTGTTTTAGTATGATTTTGTTCAATTTGGTTAACTGATTATATTGTGTAAGTTATTCGGTACAACTAGATACAACTAGTATAACTATATAAATTACAATTATAGTTAAAATAAATTAAAAACATAATTAATAATTTAATTAGAGACCATACAATGTTGAATCCTTTTGATAATTTGGTTTGTTTTTTATTTGGTTTGTTTTTTATTTTAGGTACTTTGGTGTAAAAATGGATTTAGGTACAACTTAATACAACTACGTACAACTGATACTAAGTACAACTTAGTACAACTGATACTAAGTACAGCTTGGTACAACTGGTATAACTATATAAATTAAAACAACGATTAAAATCAATTAAAATTAATAAAAGGGGGACACGTGCGCCGACAAAAGGGGACATGTGTGCAGTCAAAGTAACATGTGCGCTGTTAATTTTGTACATAGTTGTACCTACGTGTCTAGTTGTACGAAGTTGTTAATAGTTGTACTTTCATGAATTTAGGGTTTTTGTAGTTGAACCGTGATATAAATTATTATGTTCTAGTTGTCCACATGATTTTGGAGTTTTAATGGTCATTTAGGAGGTTTTCATAGTACAAGTTGTGCAAAATCATATATTTTGTTTCTTTTCCATCATAAGATGGTTAACATTGCTAATGTCTTCCTTATAGTATAAGGTGTGTTTGATGTGAAACAAAAATATGAATAAAGAAAATAATAAATTCATGTTATCCATATTTTAAATTTGTTCCCTTATAGTGACGTGTTTGGTAAGTGAATGCTTTCTTTATATGTTTAATTTAATTTTATTACTATTTTTTTATTAACGTTGTTGCACATAGTTGTACCTATGTGTCCAGTTGTACAAAGTTCCTAATAGTTATCCTTTCACGATTTTATGGTTTTTTTAGTTGTCCCGTGATATAAATTATTATGTTCTAGTTGTTCACATGATTTTGGAGTTTTAATGGTCATTTAGGAGGTTTTCATATTACAAGTTGTGCAAAATCATATATTTTGTTGTAATCCGCCGGTAAGACGAACAATTTTTGTATATTATCAGGAATACTCCACTTAATTTCATCTATGTGTGCAATTCGTTCTCCACATAAGTTATCTACTCCAAAGCTGTTTAGTTTCATATATCGCAATCTTTCTACATATCTTATCTACTAACACCGAATAAGTTATCTCCTCCAAAGATGAGGTCTTAAACGATATAACATATATGAAATTTCTTGAAATCTATTGAAATGTTTGTGTGGCTGATGTTTATTGTCTCCTGAAAATAGAATAAAAAAATACTCAATTAGCAATTACTCAAGTTGTCTCAGTTGTACCATTTGTACCAGTTGTCATATATCTGTTAGTTGTACTATTTGTATCAGTTGTTCTATATCTCTTAGTTCTAACATTTGTACCAGTTTTCCTATATCTGCAGATTTGGTTAACTCGGGTTCTAATTCTAATATATCTAAGAATCACTACGATTCAACAACTATACTCGACAAATTACCAATGCAAAGACCTAATCGTCACATAAAACTTGGTTACCAACCCAATTTTCATACCGAAACAAGCAATTTTCGCAAATCCAATCCCTAAATTGTGAAATCCCCAAATAACACTCAGTTTTCAAGTTTCATCAATGGCGGAATAGAGAGAGTTAAGAGCAGGAAATCGATTGCAGAAGAAGAGGAGGTGAAGGCGAGGATCCGCCGGCGAGATGAGATTGAACTGACTCGTTCTCGAGGTCGACTAGAGGAGAGGAGCAGCGACTAGTTGGAAAAGAAGAAAAGAAAAAAATGTTTGATTTAAAATGTCTGATTTTTTTTTTAATAATTGTTAAAGTTATTAAAACATTAGTTTATTGAATAAGTTTCATTAAGGAGAGGAGCAGCGACTAGTCGGGAAAGAAGAAAAGAAAAAAAGTATGATTTAAAATGTCTGATTTTTTTTTTAATAATTGTTAAAATTATTAAAACATTAGTTTATTGAATAAGTTTCATTAAGGGTCTTATGAGTGGCATCAGACTAGTGGCACGCCAGATCAATTTTTTGCCAAAAGTCGCATATCAGCCATTGTTCCTCATAAGCCTCTCTATCTTTTACTCTCTCCTCTCCTCCATCTCAATTTCTCCGGCGACAACAATCACCATCACCCAAGTGGTTGCACCGACCCGAATAGAAAATTTTGAGCACTCATCAGAATCGGCGGCTTTCGATTTGAGATTTACCCTAAAACTGTTCAATTCCTCGAGTAGCCATCTCTCTCCAGTGTCCCAATCTCATCCATGGCTTCTCTTCATGGTTCTCTCGCTCTCTTCTCTCCTCTAAAACTGGTTTCGCCTTTCTCCAGCCTTGTCGTCAGCTCCATTCGACGCCGGAGGTAGCTGGTGACTTGACCGCAATTTCTACGGAGAATGGACGCCGAAGGCTCCCGAATTGGTGGTCGAGCTCTCTTCTCCCGTTGGCGATTGCCGCTTCCGCCACCTCTTTCGCGTTCCTGAACCTGTCACAGCCTTCTATCAGCCTTCTAGGTTCGTGAATTTTTTTTTTTTTTTAATTATTTGAAGTCTCCAAAAGTCTCCAGATTTATTTAATTGTTCGTTTCTATTTCCCTGCAGAGATATAACTATTGGCGGAAAAGATAGCACTGAACTTGTAGTTAAAGGGAAATACAAACAAGTTCCCAAGGAGCTTATTACTGAATTGAAAACAATACTCGAGGGCTAATGCTGCAACACTATTTATTCATGTACTTCTATCTGTTGACTTTGGCTTGAAGTGGTGAACAGAGATTAACCCATGTGTTACCGTTCTGGATCTCTCTAAACATCCAGCGGCAGTGGTTAAAAAATCTATTTATATGTCTGTGAGAGAATGTTTTGTGTAGTTATGTTCTACCATCAACATTTATATGGTTATTCGTATTGGAATAAGTGGTGAAGCTTGCTGTCATCGTTTCTAGCACATTGTTAGAATTATTCTGAGTTGGAATCCTATGGATGTCATTTGTGGTTTAAGGGGACTTTATCTCAGCTGTTCCCAGTCTCGTTTGAATTTTGCATATGTGTTTGCAAATAGTTTGGTTGGTTTTGCATTTGTAAAAGGTAAAATCTTTAATTGGGTTGTCAAATTCAAAATCTTTTCTTATCTGATTTCATTGGCTAATCTGATAGTCATTGTTTAATGGCATTCTTTGTAGCCACTTTGTTTCTTTTTTAGATTATGTTCGATAACTACTGATGAGTGTTTATGGAGTGAAAACTCTTATTTTTATGTTTAAGGGCGCCCGCGGACAAGGTTGCAGCTTCTGGATTCTATGTTGTGGTTCCTGATAACTTTTATGGAGATCCTTATAATCCCTCTCATCCGGAGAGACCCGTCCCTGTCTGGATCAAAGAGCATGGCGCTGTTCGTCTTCCTCCTTAATACAGTTTTCCCTCTACATTCTCAACATTTTTGTTCTACCCAGTAGGTCTTATGTCTCCTTGTTCTGTTGTTTTACTTTCCTGCATGTCCTGTTTTGAATGGCCACGTTTGGTTTGAATGGCCACGTTTGGTTTGGATGGACATGTTTATGTGGACAAATTAGAGTGGACATGTTTGTTTGGACGACGATCATCATGGTCACAAACGACGACGGTATTTCCGTCCATGACACACTGTCCACGCTATCATCAATATACTTTGCTTTGTGGACATAGCTACATGGACAATTTACAATATACAGTTATGTTCTATGTGCGTGTATGATTTTAGGGCAGTCAAAGAACCAAATACAGATTCTTTCAGTGTTCACACATGGTTTTCCACATGAATTAGAAGATTATGAATTTATAGAAAAACTAGATGAGATATTAAAGTTTATGTATTTGTTTTGTATGTCATACAATACTTGATTTCAAATTGTAATCATTAAACATAATATCTATGAAAATCTTTGTTCTTTCAATATCTATGATTCTTTTGGTTTTTGAATTTAATCGATCAAGAACAATAAAGGAAGACGATTTTTTGGAAATCACTTTTTATTTCGTGCTAAATAGAATATCTTTTGAACAAATTTACTTTAATATATGGACAATTTTCTATGAACATGTTTGGATGGATAAACTATCACGGACATCACAATATATTTCAATGAAATAAAAAAAATGAATCCTATCATTTGGGTAAAAACAGTAGTAATATTCTCGTGTGAATTAAACTGAATAGTTCTTTTTTTAAACGATCTTAGACTTGTGATGCCTTTCTCTTTGTACAGCTCTCGTGTGAATTTTGCTCATTTCCTATGGAAGTTTAGTCTCTTTGGGACAGTCGCATGTCTTTTCTCCCCTGAAGCAAAATCACAAACGGAAGGTTTGTTTATGATGGCAATTTTGTTTATGTAGACGTAAGAGATAACTGTTATTGACAATGTATTATGGAGAACTCATAATTTACTAATAGCGTGGACGAGCGAGCTAGCGTGGACGAGCGAGCTAGCGTGGACGAGCGAGCTAGCGTAGACGAGCTACTAGCGTGGATGAGCTGCTAGCGTGGACGAGCTGCTAGAAGGTAATGAGAAACTGGGCAACATCTGGAAAAAAAAAAGAAGTGAAAACGACATCTTACGTAATGAGTTCTGTGTATTAAGCGGCTATGTTTGAAACTAATATCTCTTCAAGTCTGCATAGTTTTATTCAGAACGATTAAGACGACTCCGACTCCAATATAGTTCTCGTGGACAACGGTTCATGGACAACGCCTCATTGGACATGGACAACAACTCATGGACAACGGATAATGGACAACGCCTCATATATGAGAACTATATGAGGCGTTGGACAATCATTCTCATATATAGGACATGGACAACGGCATATGGACATCGTTCTCATATAGTTTTCGTGGACAACGGCTCTTGGACAACAGATCATGGACAACGGCTCTTGGACAATCATTCTCATATATAGGACATGGACAACACTATAAGTCACATTTGACTGGCACATTTATGGTCTCAAAAGACTCTTATACCTTTTTACTCATTTATTCTCATAAGCCTCTCTATGTTTTACTCTCTCCTCTCTTCCATCTCAATTTCTCCTCCATCACCCAAGTGGTTGCACCGACCCGAATAGAAAATTTCGAGCACTCATCAGAATCGGCAGCTTTCGATTTGAGATTTACCCTAAAACATAAGGTTTGTTTATGATGGCAATTTTGTTTATGTAGATGTAAGAGATAACTGTTATTGACAATGTATTATGGAGGACTGATATTTTACTAATAGCGTGAACGAATTAGCGTGGACGAGTTGCTAGCGTGGATGAGCTGCTAGCGTGGATGAGCGAGCTAGCGTGGACGAGCTAGCATGGACGAGCTGCTAGAAGGTAATGAGAAACTGGGCAACATCTGGAAGAAAAAAAGAAGTGAAAACGACATCTTACGTAATGAGTTCTGTTGTATTAAGCGGCTATGTTTGAAACTAATCTCTCTTCAAGTCTGCATAGTTTTATCCCGAACGATTAAGACGACTCCGACTCCAATATAGTTCTCGTGGACAACGGTTCATGGACAACGCCTCATTGGACATGGACAACAGCTCATGGACAACGGATAATGGACAACGCCTCATATATGAGAACTATATGAGGCGTTGGACAATCATTCTCATATATAGGACATGGACAACGGCATATGGACAATCGTTCTCATATAGTTCTCATGGACAACGGCTCTTGGACAACAGATCATGGACAACGGCTCTTGGACAACGGACCTGCAAAATTCAACAAAAAACCACTTCATCATAAGCTACAATTTACAATAACAAGCCCATCCATTTCCAGACATCCATAAGTAATTCTCTAATCAAAACTACCAATTCATCAAAAGCCATTTCATCATTGGCGACAATCAACATTGGTGGTCACCATTCAATGTTCTTCGCTGCAGAAAAAGACCAACAACACATCGTGCTCTTACTCTTGATTGGTGGCTACCCTTCATTGTTTTCAGCTGCAGCAAAAGATTAACACATCAACTTAAGAAATGACAAACATGATCGGTTAAGTGCAGAATAGCTACACTTCGGAGTTGTTGAGCCCAACTACAACACGACGACCATCATGTGTCCAATTATCTTCATCAATGGATTTCACAAATTATTAACTACTTTATCACTCGTTTATATGGAAGACAACAATTTCTAGCAAAAACCCACAAAATTTTGTTTAATTTTCATCACACCTAAATAGAATTTGAACAAAAAAGCTTTGATAAAATCTTACGAAAGCCCACCAACAAAGAGAAGAAGAGGGATTTACATTAAGATCGTGAAGAGGAAAGAAGAGGAAGCCCGCGAAGAAACTGAATTAATCGGTAATACTAAAGAAGACGGAAGGAAGTCGGCGGCTCATCATTCACGCCGGAATAAGCGATCGCAGGCGGAGACGGTGGAAGAAGCACCGATGGTCTTCGATTAAATGACGGTGGAATTAGAGGAGTCGCCGACGAAGCGAGAGAATCTGGGGCCGCCGGAGGAAGCGTGCAAAACCGAAGTCGCCAGAGTTGAGAAAATTTTCTCGCTGGTGAATAAATTTGATGTCAATTAAGAAAAAATAATCGAATGACAAATATGGGATTTTACACTCAAAACCCTAAAATGTGTCTGAAGAGTCAAATATACCTTAATTGTAAGAAAAAATGAGGAATGTGACTTTCATTTTAATTGACCCTTGATTATATTGTTGTGAAAAAGAAAAAGCGATGGAGAAGAAGAGAGTTGAAGAGGTGGGTGATTTATGTGTTAGATTTAAAAATCGAACAATCCTAATTTCCATCTTCTCAGAAAATAAAGAAACAAAATACAACTGTTAAGGCAAGAGATGCGGCGACCACAGAATCTGAAATGAAAAAAAACACAAAACGGTAAAACAAAATACTAATAAAAAATTGTATAAATGGCTGGTCAAGAAAAGTGTGTTGGCGTATCGAAACGAAACGAGAGGGTGTGAGTGAAGAACGAAACTGTAATCCCATCGTCTCTCCAAAATCCTAATCCTTATCCTCTCTCTCTCTCTCTCTCTCTCTCTCTCTCTCTCTCTCTCTCTATACCTCTCTCGTCTTCTCTGCTCGACTCCGTCTTCAATCATCCCGATCGAAGAGGGACCTGGGTGTTGGTAGTCAATCAAGAAGATGGGGTTCGGTTTCGCTGACCTCTTAGTTTTTGTAACGCCACTCTGGATTGCTGTGGCTGTCGGGGTTTTGGTGGGTTGGGTATGGAGGCCCAAGTGGGCTTATCTCACCGGAGATGACGATGATGATAAACTCTCTCAATTCCCCACCTTCTTCTTCAACCCCCGAAGCAATTCCCACTCTTTTCCCAGGTAATTCTCTCTCTCTCTCTCTCTCTCTCTCTCTCTCTCTCTCTCTCTCTCTCTCTCTCTCTCTCTCTCTCTCTCTCTCAACTCTTGTCTGCTTGCTTTTGTGTAGCCCTTCTCCCCAGACGGAGAAAGAGAAATCTGGGTTCGTAACGGAAGATGATTTTAGGCATCTATGGAAGTTGGTTGAGGTCAAAGATGGCGGTCCTGCTTGGATTCAAATGATGGACCGCTCAACTCCCACTTTCTCATATCAAGCTTGGAGGAGAGATCCTGAGGTACCCTTTTTTAAGCTTTAATTCAACACAAGTATGTTAACGGGAACCTACACATATTATTATAATTTGGTTGGATGATGCCAGAATGGGCCTCCTCAGTACCGTAGCAGAACTGTGTTTGAGGATGCCACTCCCGAGATGGTGAGGGACTTGTTTTGGGATGATGAGTTTCGTTCCAAGTGGGATGATATGCTTTTGTTTTCTTCTACACTGGAGGATTGCAGGGACACGGGCACTATGGTTGTGCAATGGGTGCGCAAGGTACACTTGTTGTTTCTTCTTAGCTTCTCTTTTGCTTCTTCCTCTCCGCTCTCTACACTCAACATGTTTCTATATTGCAGTTCCCCTTCTTTTGTAGCGACAGGGAATATATTATAGGCCGTCGAATTTGGGATGCGGGCCGAGTCTTTTACTGCATTACAAAGGTATTTGCTATTAGATCCTTGTGTGGACATCGGATTTGCTTAGATATTGTTGTTGCCATCGGACTTGAAGGTAATAGGTTAATCTCTCTCTCTCAGGGAGTACAATACCCATCTGTGCCAAGACAAAGCAAGCCACGGCGTGTCGACTTATACTATTCAAGCTGGTGCATCCGTGCAGGTACTACGATTGTGATCTACTTGAGCAAGTTGTCTCTATTATTAAGTGTTGTTGTTAATTTCCAAAATGGATATTGTATCATTGTGTAGTCGAATCGAAAAGAGGGGATGGTGAGATGACATCGTGTGAGGTCCTACTATTTCACCATGAGGATATGGGAATACCGTGGGAGATTGCAAAGCTCGGGGTGAGACAGGGGATGTGGGGTGCGGTGAAGAAAATAGAGCCAGGCTTACGTGCATATCAGAGGGCCAAAGCAGCAGGAGCAGGTTTATCACCAAGCGCAGCAATGGCTCAAATCAACACCAAAGTGAGTGTGGAGGAGTTCATGAATGAGAGGGATTTTACAGCAGAGGTTACAGTAGAGAAGCCCACGGGGAAAAACTTACCAAAGATACTAGTGGTGGGAGGGGCGATTGCGCTTGCATGTACACTGGACAAAGGGCTGCTGACAAAGGCGGTGATATTCGGAGTAGCCAGAAGATTTGCAAGAATGGGGAAAAGGATGTAGGAGAGAGTGTACATGTGTAAGTAGACAGAGACCAAATGATGGAAGGGTTTCTCTCCCTTTTGCAATTTGAATAGAGAAAGGCTGTCTCTTTAGTAGTCTTGGTGGATGAATCAATCATGTAATACTAGTAAAGAGAAAAGGAAGCAGAGAGTTTATTCTTTCAGTGATGAATTTCTGAGACCAGGCTGCGCTAATAAACATATTCATCGTTTCTTGTCTACTATGGAGTTACGGTCATGGAACACGAGAGGAAGATCTAAAACTGATTTGTGTTTAGAAACAAGACTAATAAAGACACTTTGAACTTGTTTTTGCTTTTATTTTTGAGAAATTCATCAAAGTAACATCGTTCGTAAGAAATATTACCAGACTAACTTCTAGGGAGGGAAGTCTTACTAGAATAACCTAAAATAATTGGTCAATGACCATTTTATCTATATGTTCTATTATATTACGAATATGCTATTTTTTATTTAATTTTGATATATTTATTTTGAAAAAAAAATAACAAAAAGAATGTTAAAATAAAAAAAGAAACAAAAAAACTGGTTTCCGAAAAGAAAAAAACAAACCCTCGCGACAAAACCTAGCGACGGCGACGTTTGGAGAGGCGACGCGATTCCGACCGATTCCGGCCTGATTCTGACGAGGAATGGCGTGTTTCCGGTAAGTCCCTTCATTCTCTTGCTTCGTTTTACCTTTCGTTTTAGTTCCATGATGAAGAAGAAGACGACCCGACGAAGGAGGATGGTTACGGCGAAGGAGTTGGACTTTGGGGGAGGCTTGTCGAGGGTTCCGGCGAGTCTTATGCCTTGGTATCGGTGGCCAATGGGGAAGAATCGGCAGTTGGCGGCGGCCGGCGCCGGTGAAAACCCTAATTTCATAGATTTTGTTTTTGCGGCAGCGAAAGCTAACCCATTTTTTTTTTTTTGCAGATAACTTAGTTAGTGTGTGTTTCCGGTCTACTGAGCAAAGATTTTCCAGTGAGAGCAAGGATTTTCCGGTGAGGAAAGTTTAATTTTGTATATATGTTGGTGGTAGATTTATTTGCATATAACGGTAGGTTTGTTTATATATCACGGTAGATTTATTTGCATATCACGGTAGGATTTTCTGGTGAGGAAAGTTTTATTTGTAACGCTTGATGGTAGATTTATTTGCATATCACGGTAGATTTGTTTTGTTTTTATATCGATGGTTGTTTTGTTATTTGAACTTTGTATATTCAATGATGGTAAATTTGTCATTTGAACTTTGTATATTCAATGATGGTAGATTTGTTTGTACGATATGGAAGATTTTTTATGAATTAATTAGTTAATTATTGATGTTTGCAAATTAATTGACGGTAGGTTTGTTTCTACGTATCACGATAGGTTTGTTTATACGTATCACGGTAGGTTTGTTTATACGTATCACGGTAGGTTTGTTTCTACGTATCACGGTAGGTTTGTTTATACGTATCACGGTAGGTTTGTTATTTGAAATTTGTATATGACAGTAGGTTTGTTTATATATTACGGTAGATTTGTTATGAATTAGTTAACTATTGATGTTTGCTAATTAATTGATGGTAGATTTATATATCACGGTAAGTTTGTTTATATTTGACGGTAGGTTTGTTTCTACGTATCACGGTAGTTTTGTTTCTACGTATCACGGTAGGTTTGTTTCTACGTATCACGGTAGGTTTGTTTATACGTATCACAGTAGGTTTGTTTCTACGTATCACGGTAGGTTTGTTTCTACGTATCATGGTAGGTTTGTTATTTGAAATTTGTATATGATGGTAGATTTGTTTGTACGATATGGAAGATTTGTTATGAATTAGTTAACTATTGATGTTTGCTAATTAATTGATGGTAGATTTATATATCACGGTAGGTTTGTTTATATTTGACGGTAGGTTTGTTCATATTTGACGGTACGGTAGGTTTGTTTCTATATATCACGGTAGATTTGTTTTGTTTTTATATCGATGATTGATTTGTTATTTGAAATTTGTATATTCAATGATGGTAGATTTGTGTACATAATGGTAGACTTAATAATATGTCTTAAATTTGTGCAAAGATGGCCTCTTCTATCGGGAAGAAGGATTACCCACCCAGACTGTTTCCGGCAGGGAATTCTCCTTTGCAGAAGAAGAGGATCCACAATAATTGCAAACTGTCTGAATTTGGGATGATGAGGCAGGCAATTGGTGATGATGTTTACTTTGACATCATGAACAATTCTCAGGTTGGTGTTCTGCTGAAGCTAGCACATAAGTCTGCACATAAGTCGTATGTATGGGCTGCGAATACCGTTCATCATTTTGTGACCAACCAATTGGCGGTTGACCGGCAATATGAGATGTGGTCACTCATTGGAGGTCGTCCACTTAGGTTCTCACTTCACGAGTATGGTGAAATACCGGCCTCAACTGTGTTCCCATCGATGTGGCTGACACTTGTGACATAGACCATACAGCTTTTTGGGCAGAGTTGGGTGTGAAACCAGGTGACGGTCCTAGTTTTAATGAGCTAGTTGCTGTTTTGGAGAAATGCCACACATGGAGCTACGAGAAGAAGAAGATGGTGGCATTGCTTTTCATCTTGTCAGTTGGTGTATGGGGTATTCATCGTAATAGTAGACTCCCGTTAATGTGTGCGAAAAGAGTGATGGATGAGACAGCTTTCGAGAGGCATCCGTGGGGTCGCCATGGGTATAAAGAGTTAATGATGTCGATTAAAGTTGCTTCTTTTGATGGAGATAGGTACACCCTCCACGGGTGTGTCCATGCCTTGCTCATATGGGCATATGAGTCGGTTCCAATATTGGGAGAGAAATTTGGCAGAAGAGAAGAGAATGCAAATGATTTGGATGTTCCTCTGCTTAGATGGCGTTCATCTCGCACCCGATACACTCTTGAAACCGTTTTAGAGGAGGACAAGAGGAAATCCGAAGACAAGAAGGTATGTTATAGGCTTATTCTGATTGTAGGTTATGGTAGAGTTGTTTTGTAATGATTGTAGACTTCTTTATCTTAGACTTGTAGCTTTTAAACTATATAGGTTTGGTAGACTTATTATGGGAATCGTTGTGATTTTGGTAGACTTGTTTTCTTTTTGTGGAAGACTTTT
Organism: Eutrema heterophyllum; assembly: GCA_002933915.1. Classification (NCBI taxonomy): domain Eukaryota; kingdom Viridiplantae; phylum Streptophyta; class Magnoliopsida; order Brassicales; family Brassicaceae; genus Eutrema; species Eutrema heterophyllum. The sequence goes on from PKMM01050834.1 coordinate 2,815,186, forward strand.
CATTATCTTTTGGTGGTAGAGTTGTTTTGTAATTATTGTAGACTTCTTTATCTTAGACTTGTAGCTATAGGTTTGGTAGACTTATTATGGGAATCGTTGTGATTTTGGTAGACTTGTTTTCTTTTGGCGGAAGATTTTTCTTTATAAGTGGTAGACTTTTCATTTTCATTTATTGAATTTGTTATGGGAGTTGTTGGGAATCAGGGTCATTCTATTTAGTAGAATTATTGTATGACATGGTTTATTATTGTTTTGTAGGTTCGGGTGAGAAATCTATTGGTGGTGAAGCCTCCGGAAGAGATTTATCCAATTTGGGAAGACGAAGCCTCTACCCCAAATGTGGATACCAAGCTGCATAACATGATCATCGATATTCTTGATGGATGCTTGGATGAGACAGTTTGGGAATCAGAGGTTGTTGTTAAGAAAAGTAGAGGGAAGGATATCGTTAAAGAAAGTGAAAGTGAAGATGATTTTGTTGAGACGCCTAGAGTGAAGAAGCGGAAGACAGAAATTGTTGGGACTTCACGGGTGGAGAAGAATAAGAAGGAGAAGAAGAAGGCGAAGGTGGATGAGGAAAGTGGAAAAGCAGCGAAGGAAGTAGATATGGATATCCCGCTAGATGTGATTAGGAGAGAGAAGAGGGAGAAGAAAAAAGAGAAGAAAAGAGAGAAGGAAAGATAGAAGGAAATAGAGAAGGGGAGAGAGAGGGAAAGAAAGAACTCCGGGGAGAAAAGTGAGATCCTAAAGGCAATTCAGCAATTGTCGAGCACATTGGCCTTAATGCACAACAATGTTACCAATGTAGGAGTCCGACTTAGTGACATTGAAATGAGGATGTCTACTCTGGAGGCGGAAGATGTGGTGAAGGAAAAGAAAGGGGAAAAGCAAGACCCTGTTGATAATGTGGTAGATGCAGAATCCAATGCAGCTCAAGGAGCAGGAGCGGAGAAAAAGGATCCGGTACACAAGTCTCTCTTCTAATTACAGTAGGGAACTTAGGGCAAGTTACAGGAGACTACTAAAATTCAACACATTTCTCAGAACTTGGGTGTTTAATCTACTAAAAAGTTTGGTGTTTTAAAAACCGATGTGATAAATCTATGGAAAATATTTTTCTTTCGTTATGGTACATCTATGGAATAAGAAACTTTATGGTAGATTTGTTCACATTGCCTTTTAAACTTTATGGTAGATTGATTTTGTGCTTTATGGTAGATTTGTTTTGTGCTCTTTGGTAGATTTATTTTGTGCTTTATGGTAGATTTGTTTTGTGGTCTTTGGTAGATTTATTTTGTATTTTATGGTATATTTATTTTGTGTTTTATGGTAGATTTGTTTTGTGCTCTTTGGTAGATTTGTTTTGTGTTTAATACCTTATTTTGCCACAGTCGTGGATGTTAGAGATGCAGGAAACGTCGCAACCAGAGTTTCCGATTGCAAGGGTGGTTAGAACCCCGGGATCGAAAGGAAAGAGTGCTTGTAAAGTGAAAAGAAACTTGACCTAAAAAATAAAAAGAAAGTAGATGATGAGTGTATCGATGTCACTTACCAAGTTACACCTCCACGAGGTAAAGCTAAATCTTCATTCAAGATCCCACAGTTAGTAGACGAGGACTCGGACGACGCAAATGTAGCAGCTCTAGGAACAAGATTAGAGAAGTTGGTGGCAGCTGCATCAACCATTAATAGCCTTCCGCTCAAAAGGGCCCGCAACCTTGCTCCCACCCAATTGTCACCATTCGTAGGAAGTTCGGCGGTGAAACGCATAATGGTGGGTGTAACCACATCTACTGCTATGTATGACCCTTTCGAGAAGGTGGAACAACGAAAACTAGATGAGTTGCTCAACTACATAGCGACGGATTTGTAAGTGATTTAAACCTTATTTTTGTTTAAAATTTGATCACGTAGTAGGAATTTCATCCTTCTCACTATAGATTACTTACGTCATTTCCAGGGAAAACCCATTACAGACTTCATATGTAGGACCGGAATTCTACATGACGCTTATGACTCCTAAAGAAGCGTGGGAACAATCGGAATACGGGTGGTTGCATGATAAGGTACTAGTGGTAGATTTAATTGAATAATCGGTAGATTATTGTTTTTTCCCCTTCTGGTAGATATATATAATTTTATTTCTCTCGTGGTAGATTTAATTTTATTTCCCCTGTGGTAGATATATATAATTTTATTTCCTTCGTGGTAGATTTAATTTTATTTCTTTCGTGGTAGATTTAATTTTATTTATCTGGTGGTAAATTTAATTTTAATTCCATGATGGTAGATTTATTTTCATTTGCCTTGTTGTTGTGATAGATTTAATTTTACGCTTGCAGATTTGATTTTATTTGACGGTAGAGTTATATATTAACCAATATTTCTACATTGTGCAGCATATTGCCGCATGCTTTAATATGTTTCGAAAAAGGTCTACCCTTAATCCATCTCCTTATCGAGACGGAAGGATTGCTTTCATCGATCCTGTCTTCACTTGTGTTTGGTGTCAAGATTTCACCAATAAATTTTTACCCTTGGAGAAGGAAAAGAAGTGGGTGTTTTCGTCGGGTTATTTCGACATGGCGAACGGGGTATATAATGAGATGTCATGCACATGAAAGAAATGGGGGCAAGATGTGGATATCTTGTACATCGCCCACAATGTCATGAACGAACATTGGGTGGTCGTTGAGGTTGACATTCCCAAGAGAAAGGTCAGAGTCTTTGATTGCATCCCCTATTTATATAAAAATGGCTACGTACTTGAGAGTGTTAGGGCGTACGCAAAGATGGTTCCACTCTTGTTGAAGCAACTTGCACCACAAGAAATGAGGAGACACATGAGTGAGGCACAATATCACTCCTACATGATCAAAACAGCTCCTCCTAACAAACAAACAGGTGATTGTGGCGTGTATACCCTCAAGTCTGTGGAGTGTTTAGCTCTTGGCCATTGTTGGGAGCCCCTCATAGATAGCAACATGGGTTTGATTCGTCTCAAGTATGCATGTGAGATATACGATGAGGTACATGAACCTGAAGAAGCCCAGATGTCTGATCCAAACCCGCGTGGTGAAGCGGATGACAAGTATGGACTTGACACAGATTCTGCTAATTAAGGAAGCTGTTACGGTAGATTTTTTGGAAGCGCGGTAGACTTATATTTTTTGGAAGCGCGGTAGACTTGTATTTTTTGTATGTCGCATACTTTGACTTAAATGCAGCTCATTTACCTAAGGTATATATTGTAGTTGTTGATGTAACTATACTTTCAAAGGACCATTTTTTTGGCATGATGTTGGTCCTTTGAAAGTTTTGTAGATTTGTTGTCTAAACCTTCTAATATTTTGCGATCATGTAATGCAAAGTTTGGTAGATTTATTTGCTAACTTCTAGACGCTTGGTAGAGTTGTTGTAAAACAAGTTTGTACCAAGAGAGTTCCTAATAACATAACGTAAGACATGTTTGATACAATGATTATTACAAGAGTAGCTATTATTACACATTAAGTAGAAGGGCACGAGTTCTGAAGGGAAATTTTCATACCATTTTTAAGTCGAGCATGTAAGGCGATTATGTCCGACTTGTTGACATTTAGAACATTTTGTAGCTTTCCTTGGACGTTTCTTCGCCATAGCGACCTCGAATGCACCCTTAATTCGAATTTTCTTTGGCTTTCCCGGAGGGTTGCGAACCATAGGAGGAAGACAAACTTTGTTAGCCACTTCTTCTGGCACCGGTAGTGCAACATCTCTTGGCATTACACTAACAGCATAGGCATGTTGCAAGTAGTTGGTTTGATAGTAGGGATGACAAATGGAGATCGGTGAAGTCTTTCTAGATTCCACTGCGGCGATGGCATGAACACAAGGGATTTTATCCAAATCAAACCTACGACAAGTACATGTTTTCTCCTTCAAATTGACAACATGCACATAAGTCCCGCCCATGACTTCTGTATGATCCTCATCAATCTCTTGCACCGGCAATAGTTTAGCATCTTCAACTCTAACATGTTTACAAAATAGTAACGTTTTTAAGCTGCCAAATAGACTCGTTTTTAGAAATAAATCTACCAGAATATAAATTAATCTAAATTAAGTTTACCACTAAGGAAAATAAATCTACCAAACTCGTCGAAAAAATTAATGCCAGAAGAGGGTTACCTGAAGCAACTTCTCGACACCAGTAGTAATAGTTGTTTGCATATTCTTTGCATTGCCGCGTCTTTTAGCAAACAACCTCGTTAGAAGGTTCCTTATATCATCCACAAGTCGCACGATTGGCTTACTTCTTGCACCATATAGGACCTTGTTTATCGATTCCGCTATGTTGCTAGTCGTGAAGTTGTACCTATCACCCGGGAAATGAACACGACTCCACATATTGATATCTGCTTTCTGCAAATAAGCATACAATGCAGGATTTGCAGCTTGAATCTGCGCAAAGAAGTCATTAAACTCTAGAATCCTATACGCGGTTGCAGCCTTCTTAACAAGTCGGAAAGTTTATGCGCCTCTGAATTTCAACATAATGTTCTTATGCAGATGATATGTGCAAATACCACGACTAGCCAACGGATAAACCTTCCCTATAGCATTTCCAATCGCTCTATGTCTATCCGAAATAATGGCAAGTCCTTCATCATCAGGGATAACGCGGTATAGTTGTCTAAAGAACCATTCCCAAGACTCATCATTCTCGGTATCAACAATTGCAAAAGCTATTGGAAAAATATTAAAATTCCCATCTTGCGTTGTGGCGTGTAGTAGTGTACCTTTGTATTTTCCATGCAAAAACGTACCATCAACAACAACAACTTTCCTCATAAAGGGGAACCCACGTATGCTCGCACCAAATGCGAGGAACATAAACTTGAACCTATCTTCCTCGTCAACTTCTAGCTTTATTAGTGTCCCCGGATTAGCTCGTCTAATTATGTATAAGTACGATGGAAGTTCTTCATACCCCGCCTCCGAAGTCCCCGTAGCAAGTTGTCGCGCAAACTTTAGAGCACGATGGGCCTTCCAATATTCGACATGTGAGAACAGTTGGTAAACGACATCATAAGTCTATCGTGACCATTCTTTGTACAGTCGGTAAACGACATCATAAGTCTATCGTCACATCATAAGTCTACCGTGACCATTCTTTGTACAGTCGGTAAACGACATCATAAGTCTACCGTCACATCATAAGGATAAATCTACCACCAACCAAAAATATACGGACATAAATCTACCAAACGAAGATATACATACCTTAATTTCGTATCGTTTAGTTAGAGAATCGGACACATGATTTGGCAAAACTGTCGGCCCAACACCTCCTACGAAGTCTTTATATAGACGGCCTAGTATCTCGTGGGTTGCATGTCTGCTACGGAGTGATCGCACGGTCACTGAACATGTGTGCTCTTTAATGTAAGTCTTAATGTAGAAATGTGTACCCTCTCCAACAGTTGATGCACGAACCCTCCATTTACATCCGTCCACCCAACACTTAACCGTCAGCAATTTTGGAGTCGAATGATCCACATTGAAGTCGGATTTCTGAACAACCGAAACAATCTTCAATCGAGTCTCCAACTCCTCTTTCGTGTCATAACGTTGGCCAACAGCTAAGTCTATTGAAGTTATCTCTAACTTCACAAAATCAGGAATTATGTTTGATCCCCTTTTCTTTGGTAGTAGATTTTGCAAGTCTTCTTCATCATCTGAACTTCCACCATCCGTACGTTTCCCACTCACGCCGTACTCATCATCATCAGAACTTGCCCCATCGGGATCTTCACAACCATCAAATCTCAAAGATAAATCTTCTTCTTCTTCATCTCCTTCTTCATCCCGATCTTTACTGATTTTCCCAAGCCCACCATCACCTTCTGGTACAGATGCTTTGACATCTTCGACAACCTCGTCTTCATCAACCATCGACTTCCCAAAATTCTCTTTAATCTCAACACATAAACGAACCGTTTCGTTTTCAAATTGTTTCAAAAAACCACTCAACTGTCTTGAATTTCCTACAAATACATGAGGTGTATGTAGTGGTAAACTTCGTCGTACGACACTCGACAACATATAGCTAAATTGAAGCTCATAAAACCGACGATCCAAACAAAAATCTTCATACGCCATTTGAAGGAAATCATCAAAAGAGGTTTCTCGATCTACCCCTACAATTCTACATCTTTTGGACTTATCTACAACGAACACCCACCTATTTTTCTTAAAACACCAATTACCGCATACCAAAATGACTTGTTCCATGATTGAATTGTGGAATCGGTAGAAAAAAAAAAGAATATGTGGGAGATCGCGATCTTGAATAAGAAGCGAAGCGGAGAAGATCGGAGAGTGTGAAAAGAGGTTGAGAGAAGATGTGGATTGTGGAATCTCAAAAATTCTCAAAAAAAATTCTTCTGAACTTCAGCTCATCGACGGCGCTGGCGCTAGGTTGAAGAAGGGTGCTCTGATTTTTTCGTAGATTTAGGATTAAGTGTAGGGCAAAATCGTAATTTCTCATTCTATAAAAAGTCAAATGTCTACCACCAAATAATGTCAATAAATCTACCGTCATTAAAAGTCTACCACAACGCGAAATAATAAGTCTACCAACTGAAGGTTATCTGAGTAAATAACAAAAGATTTGCTAAATCTACCGCCATTAACAATAAATCTACCAAATAATTTTAAATCTACTGTCATTAATATTAAATCTATCACCATTTCAAAACGAAGTCACTGAGATGTCAGACGTTTTATATCTACCACCATTACAAAAAAATCTACCAAAATTTTTAAATCTACCGTCATTAAAATTAAATCTACCACTGTTACAAAACGAAGTCACCAAGATTTTACACGGTTTTAAACTTACCGCAATTGTTAATAAATCTACCAACCCAAAAAAAATCTACCGTTGCCAATAAAAATCTACCGTCAAATAAATAAATCTACCGTCACGATAAAATCATTCACACTGATTAACTCTACCACCAAAATAAATAAGTCTACCGTTTTGTATGATTAATCTACCACCATTGTCAATAAATCTACCAAAAAAGTCAAACATACACCAGTCAACGGTTTGGTCGTAAAGTCTACCAACTTATAAACAAATCTACCATCAAAGACAATATATCTACCAAAAATAAATATATTTACCCAGTCGTTAAAATAAATCTACCAATATAAATCTACCAAAATTTAACAAATCTACCATTTTTTAAACAAATCTATCATCTATTAAACAAATTTACCGACCAAAATTTGAGTTGACCAAAATTATATAAGTCTACCATCAAAGAACGGTAGACTTTTTTTTTTTTTTTTGCAAATGAATAGTAATGGCAGTTTTGTAATTGTGTTTTTCTCAACAAATGCCATAAAAGTACTTTCGGTAATATGAAAAAAAATTAGATTAGTCTAGTAATAAAAATAAAAGTAAGTCAAACTAATAATAAACATAGAAATAAAAATTCATATAATAATCCTCCCTTTATTTTTTCCAGTATTGTCTAAGCTCCTTATAAACGCTCTTCGATTTCGTTCATATCCCTAAATCTTTTTCTCGTATTGGAACTGAATCCGAATTCATATTATTTAAGTTGGTGACACGATAAGGAAGCGGCTCTCAATGACAGTAGAAGAAGAAGAAAAAGAAAATCATCACAATAACATTTGAAAGAAAAAAAAGATGGAATGATCTCAGAGGTGGAGAAGGCAGCGGAGAGCCTTGCCTTGGTGGAGCAGCTGCATGGCTTTGTTGATATCGTGGAAGGGAAGGTGGTGAGAGATGAAGAGGTCGAGATTGACAAGACCTTGGAGGCATTGGGTGATGAAAAGAGGCAATTGGGTTTTGGGTTTGAAGCCTCCGAAAACAGAGGCGGTGATGGATCTGCCTTGGAAGAGCTCCATGGGATGGATAGGGAGAAGCTGTGGGCTTGCGTGAACGCCAAGCAACACTGTCACTCCCACTCCCGAGTTTGTAGACAAAAAGGACTCTCGAAGTGCTTCAATGCTTCCCGCACACTCGAAGCTGTACTCCACTCCTGATCCCTCTGTTATCTCCATCACTCTCTCATGAACCGCCTTGTCACTCTCCTTTGGATTTATGAACTCACTGATCCCTGCCTCTCTCCCTGTTGAATCAATTGTTTAGTAGCTACAACTAGAATAATTTAATTCATCTGTTTGTATATAAACATACCTAATGGGAACTTGTCTGGGTTGACGTCGATCCCAATGATTTTAGAGGCTCCCCTGGCTCTTGCACCCTCTGCCACCTTTCCCCAGTTAACAGTTAGGTTAAGAGTGAGTCGTCTATATGTATTGAGCAAAAAAAAAAAAAAGGAAAGACTTACGGCAAGTCCAACAGCGCCCAGTCCAAAGACAGCGACGGTGGAGCCAGGCTGAATATCAGCCACATTCCACGCCGCACCCACTCCTTGATTCATTTCATAAAACATTACTTTGTCTCTTTCATCAAAAAAAGAACAAAACACAAGGCACATGTCATGATTAGAAGATGTTTTGATTACCAGTGGAGACACCGCAGCTCAAGAGGCTCATCTTCTCCAGAGGAAACAGAGGGTCCACCTTGACAACGCAGGCCGAGTCTATGACCGTGTACTCGGAGAAGGTGGATGTGTTAAGAAAATGGAAGATGGGTTTGTTGTCTTTGCTGGTGAAGAATCTGGTCCTCCCGTCGCTTACCATCACCTTCTTCATCGGGTCCACTCGGAATCTCTCGCACAGATTGGCTCCGTCTCGCTTGCAGACTCTGCACTCTCCACACTCTCCGGTGAAAATAGGGAGCACATGATCCCCTGCCTTGATCTCTTCCACTCCTTCCCCTACGCTCTCCACTATCCTGTAATTATTGTATCTCATTTCTCAAATATCAATTGGGGAAAGAACATATATATATTCGACTAATTAATTACCCTGCAGCCTCATGACCAAGGATTCGAGGGTATGCTTGCTGAGCCACGTTCTGACCAAAAGACAGAGAGAGAAGAAGAAATTGAAAGGGCTACCTACTTAAAGAAGAAAAAGAAGAAAGAGTAAAATCCAGTAAGCGTACCTCGCCTTTCCATGCGCTAAGATCGGTGTGACAGATGGAAGTGAAGAGGATTCGAAGTCTCACTTCCAATCTATGAGGAGGATCCACTTTTACATCCTCCATCACTAGAGCTTCTCCAGCTCCCCATGCCACAGCCGCTGTTCATTCATTCACGCTTTAGCTAGCTTAGCTTTACACATACAACATATACACTGATCATTTTATTTTATATACACAAATTACCTCTGCAAGTGATAACTTTGCCTTGTGTTTCCATCCGCAAGACTCCTGAGTTATTGTTAGCTCTGAATGTTGAAGAGAGGTATTGAGCTGAATTTATAGGACCATATATAATTGTTGTTTTTCTAAGTAGATACAGGCTTTCCAATTGACTAACAAGACAATAAACACGAGAAGAGACGTCAAGATTATTCATGAGCAAGTAAACGACAAGACATATCCAATCAAATTATACTGATTGCATTCCAGTTCCAACCTAATGTTTTTTATTCTTGCATTAATTAATAGCAATGCCTAATATATATTATATATATATATATATATGAAAGATAATAGCTAGCTGGATATATGTATACACACAAGTTAAGTGAAATGAAATGAGTAAGAGATATCCAACGTATTTAGCCAGTGCTAAGAAATTTCGGCATACTTTGCTTTTGTGCTAAGAAATCATAATTCTAACTTCTTCTCGCGGTTCTAAGACCTGATAATTGAGGAAGAATAAACAATATTAAAAACCAAACAAGAAGAAAGAAAACAATAAATGGGAAATGGTTCTGTATGTATGGGACCGTAGTCATTAAGAGTGTTATGACAGACACAGTCACATAATCCACGCTCCGTTTCAACAATTCTTACTTATTTTATACATCCAAGTTTGACCTTCCATTGTATTCATTTAATTTAATTGTATCCAATTGCCTGTGGGTTATGGAATGTCCCATCTATTTAATGCTCGGTGTTTTCATCAGTCTGCTCTCTAGAGAGATAACATCGAATCAAAAAAGCATCAAATACTTAATTTTTCTTTTCTTTCAAGTGATGATTGTAAAAAGTGCATGAGGCAATCGCATTTGATCATCATTTACAATTTTAATTATGGCTGCAATTGTTCATCTACGTATACTCCCTTTTTTATAAAAAAAATTGCTATTGCCAATTTTGTTGTACATATATGGGTTGATTTAAAAACCAATTGAAAACAAAACAAAAACATACATGTTTTATATCAATACAAATTTATTTTTGAATTTGCTATCACTTTTTTCTATCACTCAAATATAGCATTTCATTTCATAAAATCACGTACATGGGTTAGTAGTATCTGGTTATGGTAGAATGAAAAAAAAAAAATTAGTTACTTAACATTATTTTACCGCTAGTACTATTTAATTTAAACCCTAAAAGTACTAGACAAAATATGTAGAATCGATGAATATGGAGGACTTGGACTTGCCCAGACAAGACTCCATAAAAGAGAAAAGTCTCCAACTTACTGAGTAACCAAGCATCGCCTCGTTACGTCGTTTAGTCTTTTCAAATGATGATAAGAAACTATACGACCAAAAATTTGCACTATAACAAGATATTGATTTAATCACAGAATGATAAATAAACGTTAAGGAAAGATAATATAAAACGATCTACAGAAAGGAGATGAAGCAGAAACAATATCAATGGAGGCGAGGATTAATCTCTTTCCTTAACTCAAAGAATCTCCCGTAGTGCGACGGTTTTAATAGATTCGTGAGTCCCAGGATACAACCATTGAATCCGTTATCACAAGCACTTGATAACGGATCTGTCGAACATAATAACTACGATACTCTCGAAATAGACTTACTCTAAGCAGTAGGGAATTGAGGAACTTTGCTAGAAATTTTGGTGTGATTTTTAGTGTGTTAGATGATGATCTTTCTAATGAAAATCGACCAGTATATATAGGAGAGAGAGGCTAGGTTTTTCGCAGACTTGATTAACAAGGACAGAATATTCCGCAGAATATTCTGTAAGTCGCGCGGCTAGGGCTTTGTTGGTATCGATCGACACCTATAAGTTCTGCGAAAATTCGGCCCTAAGAGCCATCTAAAAAATGCAACGAGCAACGAGCCAGAGCCAGGCGGCGGTGGTGGTGCGCGCGTGTGGTCTTTCCTTCTCTCTTGTTGTTAGTCATTTGAATAAATGATACAACCAATCCATATATATACCACAAGGAAACTTTCCTTGTTTCCAATGTGGGACTTTTCACACTTCTTCACATTAGTTATAACCAATGAAAACATTTTATTTGGATGGGCTAAACCCATTTCTTATTCACACAAACACATTTTAATAAAGCCCACAAGCTTTATAAAAATAGTTCCAACAATCTCCCACATGAATAGAAATGACTCTAAACATATGAAAGCTTAATAAAATCGATAAACTAGACAAGACTTGACTACTCTAGACTATGACTCGGCTAGACGTAGACAGACTTTCGAGAGTATACGAAAATGTAACTGTATCTGAGAGGTCGCCTTTTCAGCTTTGAACCAATCATTTTTAATATATGTCGGGTTTACTCGGCCGGGAGGTGAACATGATGTCTTGAACCACCCAGATTTTGATGTAAACCTAGACAACAGGTATCGCACAGCGACATTTTCTCATAGAACTTTGTTCTCTATTGTGTTCATTTTGGCCTTGAACATGCATGGTTTTTCGTGAGTGAACTTGGAGAATATAGCATGTCCTTCATTCTCCTAGAAACGGCCCTCATTTCACACTTCACTAGGTGATCTGCTATCAACTTGTATTCAGAAGTATCATGTCGTACTCTACTATTACACAGCTATGCAATCATTAAAAGCCAACGCTTATCCTCAATATGCACAGGTAGCACTGTTTTATCATCCTAGGAACTGGGCAGAGACATAGGCTCACAGTGCTCAATTCAGAATCAGCTCAAGTTCGTTTTCCCTTTGAACCTAGATCTTGGGATCTCCATTCACATAGGTGGGGTTTCCGTCAAACGTCATCTTTGTCTATAGGCTTTAAGCCCATTCCTTTTGATGATTTTTGAATTTGATCTCGCGGCAAGCTTTTGGTAAACGGATCCACTAAGTTTTCAGCCGACCTGATGTAATCTATCGTGAGTACACCAGTCGAGATCAATTGCCTAATGGTCTTGTGTCGTCTTCTTATATGACGAGATTTACCATTATATAGATTACTCAGTGCCCGAGAGATAGCCGACTGACTATCGCAATGTACTCGTAATGCTGGCACTGGTTTCTCCCACATCGAGATATCTTCCAAGAAGTTCTGAAGCCACTCTGCTTCCTCCGCAGCTTTGTCTAAAGCTATAAACTCTGACTCCATGGTTGATCTAGCCAGGAGTGTTTGTTTGGAAGATTTCCAGGATACTGCTGCACCAGCAAGGGTAAAAACATATCCACTCGTGGATTTGGAGTTTCTGGAATCGGAAATCCAATTAGAATCGCTATACCCTTCCAATATTGTTAGTTCTTTACCGAAGTGCAGCCCATAACTCTTAGTATAACGTAGAAAATTCAATATCCTAGTTATGGCTTTCCAATGAGTATGACCTGGATTACTCGTATAGCGACTTAGTACATTTACTGAGTGCGCTAAATCGGGTCTAGTACAATTCGTTAAGTACATAAGACTTCCGATAACTCTTGCATATTCCACTTGTGAAACAGCGTCCCCTGAATTCTTCGTCAAATGAAGTTGAGGGTCAAGTGGAGTTTTTGTCGTCCCATTTTAGTAGGTCTTAAACCGTTCTAGGACTTTTGTAGCGTAGTATTCTTGAGATAGAATTATTCCTTTGGAATTTCGAATAATCTGAATCCCTAGAATTACATCCGCTAATCCCATATCTTTCATATCAAACTTTCGATTAAGCATATTCTCTGTTTGTTTGATTATATCTTTGTTGCTTCCCATGATGAGCATATGATCCACATACAGACACAACAGCACATATCCATGTGGAGTACTTTTGATGTAGATGCACTTATCACATTCGTTAATGTGAAAACCATTTGACATCATTACACTGTCAAACTTTTCATGCCATTGTTTCGGAGCTTGTTTCAGTCCGTATAGAGATTTCACAAGTCTACATACTTTCTTCTCTTGTCCGGGAACAACATAACCCTCAGGTTCATTCATGTAAATTTCTTCCTCTATATCTCCATTTAGGAAGGCAGTCTTAACATCCATTTGATGTATTTCAAGATCTCTTAATGCTGCAATTCCAATCAACATACGAATCGAAGTTATTCTCGTCACTGGAGAATAAGTGTCAAAGAAATCCAATCCTTCCTTTTGACGAAATCCTTGCACCACAAGTCTTGCCTTATACTTGTCAATGGACCCATCGATTTTTAACTTTGTAGTGAAGACCCATTTACACCCAAGAGGTTTGCAGCCTTGCGGTAGATCTACCAACTCATAAGTATGATTTTGCATAATTGAGTGGATTTCACTGTTAGATGCCTCCTTCCAGAAAGGTGCATCAGGTGTAGACATTGCTTCCGTGAAAGTTCTTGGACCACTTTCTGCCAGAAATGCCATTATGAACTCAGGGCCAAATGTCTTTTCCTTACGAGCTCTCTTGCTTCGTCTAGGTTCAACTTCTTTTACTTATTCCGCTTCTTCGTTTATAGAAGTGCCTGAAGTGCTTGCCTCATTGTCAGCATCTCGTTCGTCACGAGTTCTTTTAGGATTTCCTCTATCCTTACATGGAAACACATTTTCGAAGAATGAAGCATTCCTTGACTCCACTATCGTGTTTACATGAATATCTGGTATATCTGATTTATGTACCAGAAAACGATAGGCACTACTTTTGTGCGCATATCCGATGAAGATGCAGTCTACCGTCTTTGGTCCGATGGTGACCTTTTTCGGAAGTGGTACTGCAACTTTTGCCAAGCACCCCCACACTTTCAGGTATTTGTACAAAGGTACATTACCTTTCCAAAGTTCGTAGGGAGTTTTTCCCGTGACCTTGTGTGGAATTTTGTTTAGGATATAATTTGAGGTAAGCAGAGCTTCCCCCCACATGTTCTGGGCTAACCCAGATTCCTGTAACATTGCATTCATCATTTCTTTTGGAATTCTGTTTTTCCTTTCAGCAACTCCATTAGATTCTGGTGAATAAGGAGCGGTCGTTTGATGAATAATGCCATGTTCTCTACAGAACGCGTCAAATGGCTCATTATATTCACCTCCTCTATCACTTCTAACCATCTTTATGGTTTTCTCAAGTTGGTTTTCAACTTCCAGCTTGTACTCTTTGAATTTTTCCAAGGCTTCATCTTTACTGTGCAGTAGATAGATATAGCAATATCTCGTGCAATCGTCTATGAAGGTCACGAAGTATTTCTTTCCACCTCTAGTTTGAATATATTTTAAATCACATAAGTCTGTGTGAATTAAACCTAGAGTCTCGGTTGTTCTTTGAACACTAGGTGGTTTTAGTGAGTTTGGCTTGGACGCAAATTTCACATTTGTCTTTACTTATCTTGAATTTAGGAATCAGATTTATGTTCATCAATCTACTCATAGACTTGAAATTAACATGTCCTAACCATTCATGCCAAGTATTAAAAGACTCACCGAGATAGGTAAATGGTTTCTTATCATTCATCTTAAGGTTCTTTGAGGTGGAAGCCTCGGTTACATCATTGTTACGAATAACTGCCTCAACAGATATCTTAAACAAACCATCACAAACAAAACCTTTTCCCAAATACATCTCATTCTTCGTTAGGATCAGCTTGTCACCTTCCAGCTTCACAGAGAATCCATGCTTGCTCATGAGAGATCCTGGGATCAGATTCTTGCGTATGTCTGGCACATGGACGACATTCGTGAGAATGAGCTCCTGTCCAGAGGTGAGCTTCAGAACAACCTTTATGTGACCTTCAATTGTCGACGAGGCGGAGTTGCCCATTAAGAGCTTGTCACCACTCTTGTTCTTGGTGTATGTCGAGAACATCTCTCGATCCATGCAGATGTGTCTGGTTGCTCCAGTATCGAACCACCATGTCTTCGGATGGCTTTCAACAACGTTGGCCTCAGTGACCACAGCACACATGTCAGCTTCTGTCAGGTTCGCTTGAGCCTTCTTGCTGCGACACTCAAAGGATTTGTGTCCTTGCTTTCCACAGAAGTTACAAGTTCCTGAGAACTTATGAGAGGTCTGACCATTCTTGTTCTTGAACTTCTGGAAGTTCTTGGGTGGCATCTTCCCTTTGCCTTTGTCTAGGCGTCCCTTGTTCTGCCACTTGCCTTGATTGTTGTTTTGGTGTTCCACCATATTCGCGTGGTGTTCGCGAATCTTCACACCAGCATTCTGTTCCCGATTCGTGGACTCTACACAAAGTCGGACAATCAAGTCCTCAAGGCTCATCTTCTTTTTCTTCAGCCTGAGGTAATTTTTGAAGTCTGTCCATCCAGGTGGAAGCTTCTCAATGATGCAGCATCCCTGAAAGGTTTCACACAACCGCATCCCCTCAGCAAAGATGTCGTGAAAGAGCATCTGTAACTCCTCGACTTGTTTCATCAATGGTCTTGAGTCCACCATGAATTTGCCACAGTGAATTTTTGGGTACCAGAGTCCTCAATGCGATACTTCTTGTCTAGGGAATCCCATAATTCCTTTGAAGTTTCAGCGTTTTCGTACACCTTGTAAAGAGGGTCCAACAGGCTATTCTGGATGTATCCCTTGCACAAGAAGTCGCCATGTACCCATGCCTCTACACTTGCAAGTGCACGTGCATCAGTGTTGCCTTCTGGGAGAACAGGTTTCACTTTACCGGTGAATTTCTGTAGACCCATTGTTGTCAGATAGAAGAACATCTTCTTTTTCCACATCTTGAATGATGTCCCATCAAATTTGCTGGGAGGAGCAACATGAATCCCAGATGGCACTTTGACTTCCTCGATCACAGTAGGAGTCTTCTCAGTGTTGTCACCGTTGATTGTCATTTCTGTGAAGACAAAAGGAACACAACTTTCAATTAGTACCGATATGAGAATCGCAATTCTAATAATATCGAACTAAACGATCGACGAAAAAATTGATCGATGTACATATGGTATCGATCGATACAGGTGAACTTTACACAGTATCGATCGATGCTGCTTAAGTGTCGATCGATGCAAATTTTGCACAGTGTCGATCGATGCAGCACATGTATCGATCGATACACACATGGTATCGATCGATGCTTAGACGTTCGCAAACGACAAGCGGTATCGATCGCAATCGAACCAGATTTGAACCACAGTTCACCGTTTATTAACCTCAATTAATAACGGTTGTAAAAGACGTTTCAAGTTGCTAAAATAGCGTTTTGATAACGTTTGAGTATCATAAGCGATTGAACGTCTTTTATAAAAAAAATCTTTAAATAGAAACTGCCTCTACTTCACGTTTCGAGTCGCTGAATTAGCGTTTGACAACGTATGAGTATCATCAGCATTCTAAAAAATCGTTTTAAAACGTGTATTTACTCGTGATTAAAGATCTGATTGAAGTAGTAAAACGAAAATCAGATCTTCTTTGAGTTAAGACTGTAAGACCAAAAATTTGCACTATAACAGGATATTGATTTAATCACAGAATGATAAATAAACGTTAAGGAAAGATAATATAAAACGATCTACAGAAAGGAGATGAAGCAGAAACAATATCAATGGAGGCGAGGATTAATCTCTTTCCTTAACTCAAAGAATCTCCCGTAGTGCGACGGTTTTAATAGATTCGTGAGTCCCAAGATACAACCATTGAATCTGTTATCACAAGCACTTGATAACGGATCTGTCGAACATAATAACTACGATACTCTCAAAATAGACTTACTCTAAGCAGTAGGGAATTGAGGAACTTTGCTAGAAATTTTGGTGTGATTTTTAGTGTGTTAGATGATGATCTTTCTAATGAAAATCGACCAGTATATATAGGAGAGAGAGACTAGGTTTTTCGCAGACTTGATTAACAAGGACAGAATATTCCGCAGAATATTCTGTAAGTCGCGCGGCTAGGGCTTTGTTGGTATCGATCGACACCTATAAGTTCTGCGAAAATTCGGCCCAAAATTAATAGCTCGGACTAAGGCCCAACGACCATTAATCATATAAGAGCATAAGAGCCCAAGAGCCCTAAGAGCCATCTAAAAAATGCAACGAGCAACGAGCCAGGCGGCGGTGGTGGTCCGCGCGTGTGGTCTTTCCTTTTCTCATGTTGTTAGTCATTTGAATAAATGATACAACCAATCCATATATATACCACAAGGAAACTTTCCTTGTTTCCAATGTGGGACTTTTCACACTTCCTCACATTAGTTATAACCAATGAAAACATTTCATTTGGATGGGCTAAACTCATTTCTTATTCACACAAACACATTTTAATAAAGCCCACAAGCTTTATAAAAATAGTTCCAACAATACTTGGTACGAAGACTTTTCAAATGATGATAAGAAACTAATCAAAAGTAGGCATGTCAAGATGGTCGGATCCGCCCCGTCTGATCCGACCCGCCGCTGGTTTGGGTTTTTTTTTTATCGGCTTGACCTGCGAATTATATTTCGTAAATCCGTACCCGCCCCGCATTAGTCAAGCGGGTCTGGCGGGTTATGAAAAAATAAAAATAAATAAATAAACCGAGAAAGAAAGGGATAGATCGCCGCCGGTGTGAGATCTACGCCGGTGAGAGGAAGATAGCGACAAGAAAGAAAGGGAGAGATCTAGAGAAAGCCTCTCGAGCGAGAGAGGGAGAGAGCGAGAGAGCGAGAGACGATGAAAGGGAGAAAGAGCGAGGGAGGCGAGAGATCTCGAGAAACAAGAAACCCTAGAAATCACCTATACCGCAAAGGAGTTCAATTTCGTGAAACCCAGAAAATTAAATGAGAGAGAGAGAGAGAGTCTGAGAGAAAGAGAGGGAGGTGAGAGAAAGAGAGGAAGAGGGAGAGAAAAAAAAATAGATCTAGGTTTTTTTTTTTAATGTGGATGCGGGTAACCCGCGATTCCAAAATCTTAAACCCGCACCCGCCCCGCATTTGTAGACACTCGATCCGCACCCGCCCCACTTTAAAAAAATAAATAAAAAAATTCGACTCGCACACACCCGCGGCAAGTCAAATGGGGCGGGGCCCGCGGTTTGTGATTCAAATTGACATGTCTAATCAAAAGGGTAGTGTTCTAGTGGTATAACAAGAGGGTTGGTTCTCTTGTGCCTCTGATTCAAATTTTTTTTGGGATTAATATTTTTTCTTTAAATCAGAATATCTAAAGGCTGACTCCGGATAGCGGGAAAGATTATAGGCCGAATGCAAGAAATAAATTTGTTTAATCATTGAACTATTGCAAAAATCCATTGCTGAAATCCTTACAAGTCGGTATATCCCAATTAGTTTGTCTCAAAAAAGAAACTTAACTGTTAGTTAATTACCATTGTGTATCCTCTTTTTCGGTCAATTAATTAATTAGACTTCAGATGAAGTAGTTTCCACATAAACTAGGGCTCTTTTAAACTATTTTGTATCCTCCATGTATTAATTGATAAGTAAAACTTGAAAACAAACAATTACATCACATGCCATTGACAGTTTAGAATTTGGATCAATTTGGTCTGGCGCCAAGAATCGGACTTGCATTCGTATATCGACTCCAAAAATAGGGTCAGAGACTGACCGATGCGTTTTACTAAAGAGAAAGTTGGAAAAAGACTTCGTAGATCCTTGGACTTTTCTTTTTTTGATTAATTAGTTATTTTAGGATTCAATGGGAGTGGAATGGACCCAGCCCTTTCTTTTACCTTTTTTATATTTATGTGTTCTCCTTTGGTTTATATAATATGAATCGACCTATATATTATTTATAGCCCGCCCAACTCTTTTTTTTTTTGGGATATCACAAGCCACTAAAAAAGTTCCACTGACAATGAATATCTGCTTCTTTCATGCATGCTTTTTAGGAATGAGGAAACGGAAGTTAAGATATAGACTTCGAAGGGTGACAGTCGTTTGAGCGGTGTAAGACAAACGGTTTATACGGTTGGAAGAAAAGCATCATGCGGAAAAATTGCGGTTATTGCGAAACAAGCGGTGCGAGACAATATATAAATGGTGAAAAAAATAAAATGTGGTGCGGTCCAAATGTCTGAATGGTGAAAATGTAAAAAACGGTACGGAATATATATTTTAGATAAATATTTTATAAATAAATTTAATCAAATTAAAAAATACATAAAAAAAAAACCAAGTAAAATAATATGATACAATATAATATAATCGAATTATTTTTAAAGTTAAATTTTTAATTTATAAATATAACAAACTATATTTGTTATTAAGAAATACATAAAATTTAAAATATCAAGTATAATACAATACAAAAAAATTCTTATCGACTATTTTGATTTGCCCATAACATATTTGATATATTGTCCCTTAGCCGTGTCATATATTCTCTATCTGTTCCATCTTCTACATCAGCTGCTCCCATGTCATCTAAATCAGACTCCCGATCTGTCTTGTTTATTTTCGTCTCTGTCATTACTTCTACAAAGTCTGCATCTGAGAAGTTTGAAATTTTAATAAAATTATGTAATCCCATTGTAGCCATTATCATTATTTAGATTTTGATAAATTTTCTCATCAAATAGTATTTTACTTGAAGTTATAATTTAAAACACTTAATTTTCAAACCTAATTATTTAAAACTTTAAAATTGTTACTATGTGTCTCATATAAGCATAGATAACATTAACTTAAATTTCTATTATTTATATCCTAAGATCAAAAATATAATTTATTTTTAATGTTTGGGAGTGAAGAGTTTTTCATTTTTTATATTTTAAATGTTGCATTATAATGTAACTCGGATCTATATATGAATTATCTATCATATTATGCTTACAAATAAAAAATTGCTTACTTAGTGCAAATGAATTGGAGAATTTTTGGAGAGTTAGAGAATTATAGAATGTTTAGTTTTGGTTTGAGAGTGATAAATGGAAGAAAGAATGACTTTTATAGAGTTTTTTCGATTTAAAAAAAAATAAATCAACTACCTACAGCCCTAAACACACATCTTTCACTGATTTTCCTTTCATCAACGGAACATGTCTAAACACACGGGACTTTCATCGGCTTTTTACTTTCCTTTTTTTCTTTTTGAAAATATCAAACCAAAAAACTGATAGCGAATGGGGACAGTAATAATGAACCATTGTATATCAAATATCGTTTTCCCAAAACGCTTCCTATATTCATAGCCATTGTATATCAAATGGATGGCGATATGGAAGTAGGTTTAAGGTCACTTGTCACATAGCGAACTATTCTTTGGCCTTTTAATTTATTATATGTTCATCACCAAAGAACAAAAGAAATTAACATTAATAGCATGACTCCAAAACAAAAAGTAAAAGAAAAATAAGCTACAACAGTATTAAAAACATCAAAAGCAAAGAAGATTCCACCGCATTTCAATTCATGTTCGCGGCTTTTGTGTTCACATAGTTTGTCTTTTCTTTTCTTTTTTATAAAATGAGAAGCATTATAAGGAAAACTCTCACTCTCTCACCTTCACCTTCACCGACCTTTATAATTAGACCATATAGAGAGCAAAGCTAAGAAGAGCACATAAGTCGAGCATGGGGAACTGTTTATTCGGAGGGTTGGGCGACGAGCAAGACTTATCGATCAAAGTCATAAAATCCGACGGAGGAGTTCTCGAGTACTTCTCCCCCGTCACCGCGGGCTCCGTGTCCCTCGAATTCTCAGGCCATGCTATTTTCTCGGCCCTTGATATCCTCTGGAAACCCCTGCCTCACCACCACCACCTCGTCCCCGGTCAGTCATACTATCTCTTGCCCAATATTGTCTCCGACGACGAGTTGAAGACTCTTGTCGGAAACTGTCACGTAAGATCCTACAGCGAGTCCTTGCCAGCGATAAATCCGTACAGAATGTCTCTGGATTACAACCACATGGTGTTGAAGAGATCATACACAGGCATATTTTCAAGAAACATCCACATGAGGACCCGGCAGAAGGAGAAAAGGACGATGAAGAAGCGTCCGAGCAAAAAAGGTGGAATATGGAAAGTGAAGCTGGTCATAAACACGGAAGAGCTGTTGCAAATATTGTCGGAAGATGGAAGAACAAATGAGCTGATAGAGAGTGTGAGAGCTGTGGCCAAGGGTGAAAACGTCGTCGCATCAAGCATCACAAGTGGTTCGTCTGAGATTGACTTGTCGGTGGTACATGTCTAGATTTTGATTTATGGTAGATTTTCTGACAATTTCATGTATTTAAATGTGTATGTGGTGTGGAAATTATTTTGGTCCGTGGTTGACTAAGGATTTATTAATGCGTTTCTATAGTAGGAAGTATGAAGTTCGATTCCCGTTGATTTGTATAATAGTATTTGTAATTGTTTTCATAATTTGTAATATATAATATTTTATACGATTAAAAAAAAAAGTATATGTGGTTAATGAGTTTACTTGGCAAGTTGGCATTAACAGAAAAAAAAAATTTTCACTTGCCTTAATCAATATTATTTAATCTTATAAAATATATGGGCTCCTGAGGCCCAATTAACATTTAGTGTACAAAATTATATGGGATGATTGTACTTAGTGGGCATTCGACGGGGACCAAACCGAGCTTTAGGAAATTCCGTATTGATTTGGTTAGGGAATGTGGAAAGTTAGCTCACACTCTCTCACTCGGCTCCGCAATCCCACATCGAGTGCCTGGAGACTAGCAATAGCCGCCATGGATAAGATCTCTCTCCCTCTCTGCCCTTCCTTACCAACATACTCACTCTGCTTTACTACATTAGTGGACACACACACACACAAAGGGTGTGAGAGACTCAACTCACAACTTACAAGTGTCCATTTTGTTTGCCTCTTGAATAATTTCACTAGGGTGTTATTCGTTTAGTTTCTTTTTAGGTCGCAGCTATATTTGCGTGGACTGAAAAACTTTGGTATCTTTGTGTCGACTATAAGCCCATTTAACATCATCATACGTCCACCCAAGTCCATTTCACCGAGGCCTATTTTCATACAAGTAAATTCATGTTTACAACTCAAGTAATAACCCGCCACCTGGATTTGATTCAGGTTGGCCACATGGGTTTTCACATGGTTCTCTCTAGCCCCATAATTAGTCGGATCTCATGGATTTCATAACCCGTTGACCCGAGGTGTAGCTCGGAACTTATGGTGTATGTTGAACCGTTAAACCGGAAACCCGAGTTATCAAAAAAAAAACTCTAAGTAGTAACTAAATTCTCTTGTACCTTATGGAGAGTGTTGAAATCTGTAAATGTGTACCCAAACAAAAATATTGTAAATGTGTAATTTAACACCTTAAGATGTGTGTCTGTGTGTGTATGATTGGAATATGTATATATCCCGAATACCCGATGGCCAACCAAATACCAAAGTGCCATTATATTTGACTATGGTTAAAGTATATGGATTAAACAATTAGCAAGTGGGGATAAATAATAGTGGGGAGGAGCATTTTCAAGTTTCAAAAGATGTGAAACAATAAATTAAAGAGAACTCCCTACCAAACTCCATCAACATAGCATTTATGGCTTCTTAGTCTTTTGACCTTTTTTTTTTTGTTATTAGTTACTCAGTTTTGTCAGTCCAAACCAATTCTAACGCTACATGATGGAGTGCACATATAAATTATGGCAGTCGTCGCTGAGCACTGCATTACACTTGTGTGTCATTGCTTGTAACTTACAGTTGTAGCTAACTCTTTTTCTTAACATTCAACTTCTTTTTCTGCTCTACCAAAACAGCTCCATATGGTTGAGTTTGAGCTTTACACCAAATTCTTCTAGCTAATTTGACTTACCCTTAAACGTATGTACGATATCAGAAGTCACATGACTGTTAGTGAATTTTCCGGTGCTTAGACCACCAGATGGTGTAAGATAACAAATCTATGGTGATACATGCAAAAAGGTTGATTTTGACGTTGACCAAAGATTTTCATAATATTTTTAAAAATCTGTAAAAGTTTGACTATTGAGAACCCGGGAGATTTTCGGATTACTGAAGAAGAAGACTATATATACTGTATAGTAGACAAGAAAATAAAATAAAATATAAGTGTTGAGAGAAGATATATAGAACTATTTTAATTTCAACATATATATATACAAAAAAGATTTATAGATCTAAATGTCTCCATCATTAACTTGTCGTATTAGGATAGATCTCTAATTAGAAGTAAGCAAATCGTTTGGTTAATATTTATAAAAATAGGCTCTGCGGCAGCTTTTGCTTTTTAAATGTGTGACGCAAGACTTGAACCCTCCTAAACATAGCACATGGTTTAACGTTCCTTACCATACTCACTCTTTTCTCATACAAGCACTCGAATAGTTTAACTTCATTAATATTTCCCCCAACAGATCTTCGAGAAAATTAGTATAAGTATACCTAATGTGCAAAGAGATGCGATTAGCTGTGGCTTGATGAGACCACGTGTGACTATATATGTATACTGACAGTCTTAACTCTTAAACGTGTTTTTTCCAAAATGGGTATACATATTATAGAATTGTCTAAAAACAGGTCAGCTAAGCTGTTTAGATGGGGCAGTGGGCATTCAGAGTGATGGCTTTGAGTTAAATGGCCACATGTCATCATCTCACTTCTCATTCTTATTATTTCGCTATCAACATTTAAAGTTTACATCTTTGTGCCATTTGATGTATACATTAGTTTCAGCTTCACAAACAATTAATCTCATATAAGTATTATTCATATATATAGAGTTAGTTGCGCTCTTTTAGTTTTTATTTCACAAAAGTCATCAACCGGCCAAAAGCCCTTTCATTAATGGTCTTACCAAACAAAGCATATAGGAGTATCATTATTGACTATCTACGTACGGTTTTGATTGTTTTTTTGTTGTTCTCGTTCTTTGTTAAAGGGGTTTTGATTGTTTCAAACATAATTTTTCGTGTCTGTCTGCTTAACATGTTATTTGAATTACATTTTTCTAAATAAAACATAATTATAACATAAACGCAAAGGAAACCTACATGCATGGTGGCTTGATTGAGTTTAGTGTGTAAGTAAGTAGCTATTATATAGTGACATTTTGGATCATCACCGGACCAATGGACACCACATGTTGCCAAGTATTTGATGTTTTGAAATAAATAAAAAAAAAAAAGAAAAGAGAGAGAGAAAGAAATTAAGGGATGTGTTAGTATGTGCTGGAAATGCTGAGAAATTTACGAAAGGAAGAGAAGGCTGCGAAGAAGATTCAACGGCCACCCAATTTCTTTATTTTGGCCAACAATGTATGTTAAATGCGATCAATAAATTTCATCTATCTGCCCCACCTGTTCTCTCTCTTCATTAACTTAAGTATTATAGTAATATTTTTTTTTCTCTCTCTCTCTCTCAGTTACATACATCACCATCATACAAATTTACATACATACATGCTCTCCTCCACAAGACTCAGACTCCACAGCATGGGCTTTTCACGGTGGCTCAACCGCACCGTGGGCTTCTTCGTCTTCTTCATCCTCGACATTGTCGATTTCTTGCTTTGCTTCACCTACAAGACGCTTGATTTCTTCTTCGAGTCGGAGTGGAAACCCTGCTACTGTTGTCCGCCACCCGAGGCCAAACCAGCGGCGGCCGGAGGGAGAAGAGGCGGGAAGATGATAGTGTCTGAAAGATTAGGAGAGTACTCGAAGGTGGTCTCGCTCACAAGGACAAAGATCCATTTGGATGAGATCTCCGACACGCTCTACTCACGCCCTTCACTCCTCACAAGACTCACTAAGCTGGTGAAGTGCTTCAAGAAGAATGCTGTGGAATGCTGTGATGAGTCCAAGAAGAGATCACCAGTACCGGCTAAAAAGACATTACTGACTGTGAATTCCACGGTGGTTGAGAAGTTGCAAAGAACACCAAGATGGTCTGATTGCCATTGCACTTTCTGCACTTCTTGGCTTTCCTCTTCCAACCATTCTCTCTTTGTCAATGTCCAACAACCCAAAGGTGCGTACTTCTTATATTCACCTTTTAATGCTCTTTACATTTTACTTCTTAATATGTAACAATATAAGATTGGGTGCATAATCTCAATCCCATGTTTCCCGGTCCTGTTTTGAAATTTGAATACCCTGCCCTTTTGTCTCTCTCTCTCTCTCTCTCTAGTGTCTCGTGCAGCATGCATTCTCATGTAAGAGCAGTAATAAATTCTATACAAAAGAATGTTACCTTAGTATCAAATCAATGAATTAATTGTTATTATGCATTCTATTGGGGTTTGACATTAGTACAATAAATGTCCTTATTTGCTGAAATAAATGGAAAGTTTGAGTATATGATTAAACATCATTTTCATATGAATTGCCTTCAAAGATAAAAGGAGGCCATTAATTCTTAAAAACAAATAGAGGAAAATGCACTTGTATGCCAAATACTTTACTTGTATTTGTAACAACATAAAGTTATTTTTCTTAGGTTAAAGTGATAATAATGTTTGAATGTGCAGACAACAAGGCACAAGAGAACGTAGTGTTCATACATGGGTTCTTATCATCATCCACGTTTTGGACGGAGACTCTGTTCCCAAACTTCTCAGAGTCAGCCAAATCGAATTACAGGTTTTTAGCTGTGGATCTGTTGGGGTACGGGAAAAGCCCAAAGCCGAATGATTCGCTGTATACATTGAAAGAGCATTTAGAGATGATAGAGAGATCAGTGATCTCTCAGTTCAGACTCAAGACATTCCACGTAGTGGCTCACTCCTTAGGCTGCATTTTGGCTCTTGCCCTCGCGGTTAAACACCCAGGAGCCATCAAGTCACTCACTCTGTTGGCTCCTGTGAGTCATGACTCAACTATATAAAATCCTCAAACTTTAGCTCAACAATCCTTAGTACTGGTTAATTAGTATGGTAATTGATACATATATGTGTGTAAATGCAGCCATATTATTCGGTGCCAAAGGGAGTGCAAGCGACGCAATATGTGATGAGAAGAGTGGCGCCCAAGGAAGTGTGGCCTCCGATGGCCTTTGGCGCCTCAGTGGCTAGCTGGTACGAGCACGTTAGCCGCACCGTCAGTCTCGTGCTATGCAAGAACCACCATTTGTTGGAATTCCTCACGAAGCTACTCACCAGAAACAGGTACCTAGCTACATATTCATTCTTCTACCATTAGATTAGACGTAGTGCAACTAATGTAGCCGGACACCTTTCAATCTCGTCTTCAATATGACGTTTGAGATGTGAGGAAAATAATATATGTAGTGACATGATAAAATTGTACATAAACTATTAAATGCGCATAAAATTATTATATTTTCACCTCTACTACTAATACATAGAAGCAATTAAAATAATGGGATGCTGATGATATATGCAGGATGCGGACGTACTTAATAGAAGGGTTCTTGTGTCACACACACAACGCGTCGTGGCACACATTACACAACATCATTTTCGGGTCCGGGAGCAAAGTGGAAGCTTATCTGGACCATGTCCGTGACAACTTGGACTGTGAGGTCACCATCTTTCACGGCGGTCGGGACGAGCTGATCCCCGTGGAATGCAGCTACGGCTTCAAGAGAAAAGTGCCACGTGCTAGGATCCACGTCGTCCCAGACAAAGACCACATCACCATCGTTGTTGGGAGGCAGAAGGAATTCGCTCGTGAGCTTGAACTCATCTGGCGCAGATCCACTACTACTCCTCAACTTCATTCAGATTAATTAACATTTCTTCGTTTAAGTATATATACATATATATAAATACCAAAAACCCCAACCACTATTATTCGAATCTCCATTTTATAGTATACCCATTAATTTACTCCTGCATATTTCCTTCCTATTAATCAAGAAAGAAAATCTTCGTTCCTCTTTCATTATATTTCGAATTTTACGTACAAAAATATATTATAACGCATAGTTTTTTTTTTTTTTTTTTTTTGACAAAGGGTTTTCTATTAAAATTGCAAAATAACCATTACAAGCTATGACCTTACCAGAAATCTATAAAGCGGTTTGCAATGGGCGTCCAATTGAGTGTAAATATGTAATGAATGTAGAGGCATCTCCGAATTTCTGATACCCTGAATTTTCTAACCACAAAGTTTCTTTTTTTGGGGATAATATCATTACAAAAGAAGAAGAAGATAAAACATTATTCAGCTGGAAAGAAAGAAATATAACAAAAAAGAACTTGACGCATAGAACATTGTGAATTAGTAACAAATTAGAGACAGAATTAATTAGGTTGGCCACATTAGAGATTATATAAGACATTACATTCTGAGGAATGCCTTCTCGAATTGTGTCCACTTCTGCTCCAATGTACCCACATACCCAACCGACATTCGTACAAGGCCAGGAGAGATTCCTGCGGCTGCCTTCTGGGAGGGGTCGAGCTCGCTGCTAGTGCTGCTACCAGAGCAGGACATGAGGGTCTCGTAGTAACCCAAACTGACGGCCATGAGGCCGAACTGGGTGGCGTTTTGGAGATAGGCCATGAGCTTGTTGGCTCTCTCCTCCGTCTCCATGTCTATTGACAACAACCCTCCGTATCCGTACTCTCTGTTCACCATCCCTCTGGCTAGCTTGTGCTGCGGGTGGTCCTCGAGTCCCGGGTATATCACTTTCATCCCCAGCTCCCTCATTCTCCCCGCATACACTTGGGCCCTGCGGCTGTGCTCCCTCATGCGGAGGCCCAAGTGAGGGATTCGCTCCGATAACTCGAAGGCCACCTTGGCGTTCATGGTGGGACCCAGCAGCATCAGAGACCCGCCACGCAGATCCATCATCCCTTTCACCAGCTTCTCGCTCCCACACACGGCCCCTGCTTATTAGGCCACGACAAAGACAAAGACAAAGAAGACACGTGTACGGTTATTTGCTACCTCACGTGAAAGGGGAAACTATACATGTGGCGACAAAATTAAGTCACGTTACCTGCGATGATGTCGGCCCCACCACTAATGAACTTTGAGATACTGTGAACCACCACATCTGCTCCAAGATTGGCCGGAGACAGCACCATGGGAGCGAAGGTGTTGTCCACCACCACTGTCACGCCCTTCTCGTGTGCCATACGGCTCAGCTCAGGTATGTCGGCAACAGTCAGCGTCGGGTTGGCCATCGACTCAAAGTAGAGGACATGTGTCCTACCCTCAACGATCGCGTCTGCCACCGCGCCATGGTCCGTTATGTCGACGAAGGACGTGGTTATGTTGCAGGTCCGTGGCAAGAAATGAGAGAGCAGAGCGTGTGTTCCTCCGTAGAGCGTCTTCGACGCCACCACGTGTCCCCCACTGTTGCACAGTTGCAGCAGCACCGAAGATATCGCCGACATACCTGACGTCCGTCTCGATATTAATTATAATATTTGCCTTTTAATTTCTTTCTTTCATTCTTAAAATGTTAAATGTTGAAGTCCTATCAAAGGTTCTTATTTTATATGATATAATTACCGCTTGAGGTGCAGTAGGCGGCTTGAGTGCCTTCGAGAGCAGCCATCTGGCGGCTGAGGTTGAGCACGGTGGGGTTGAAGTGTCGGCTGTATACGAAGAAGTCGTTATCCGGTCCGAGTTCTCCAGCGAACATCCGCCTCATGGTCTCGGGTTCCATGACCGTGAAGGTGGCGGAGGCCTCGATCGACATGTTCACTCCGCCGTGCTCCCCGAACTCGTGTCGGATGCTGGCCAGCGCCGCCGCAGGGTCAGATTCACATGCCGCCAGTGATAATTTCTTAGCAACTACGGTGTCTCCGTCGTCGTCATCGCGGTCGTTTCGTTTCTTTCCGGAGAGTGCGAGGGCTTGTTGTGTTTTGAGGATGTGGGCCATAGTAAAAAATAAAGAAAAAGGGATTTTGTTTGGAAACGTGAAATACCAATAATCCTGGTGTTAACGAAACTTAAGGAGGAGTTGGGTTCTATATATAGAGAAATAAAAGGTTCGGAGATCCGCTTTTTGTAGAGAAATCACATACTTACTGTTTTATAAAAAGTGTTATTTTGACTAATTTCCTTATACAATTTAATTTTCTCTAAAGATAAAATTGAATTTTTGTTCAAAATTATACGTTAAAAACATAACATGACATTTTTTGTAAAACAAAAACTTTAAAATGAAATATTTTTTGTAAAACGGAAAGAATATAATTTAAGACGTTGCTTACACATTGAACAAAATATAATAGAGGCTTTGGAGAAATAACAACACGGTTAAACGAATTGTATTATTTAGAAAAAAGTGGGACTCTTAAGTCTTAATTTGGAAGGGTTATGTTAGGTACCCTCATATTTTTAGGGGATTGTTTTCGATGTGTAGTGTGGACTAGAAAGTATATATATACTACGTACTTTCTTAGCATAATTAATCTAGCCCAAACAAAATAAATAAATTTATGTACATAATGCGAATTACTTTCATAATTTTTCAAGTTCTTAGAATGTACTTAGTAATTGATCGACGAAGAGTGTTCTGGCATTAATATTTTTATTTTGTTGGCATAAGAGAATACAAGACACAAAATGGATTAGTACTTAGGGAAATTACGAAAGCGTGTCTATCCAGATTACATAAGCGAAATTGACTCGCGATAGTTAGATTAGATAAGCGTTACACGTCATCCTCATTTATACTCTTTTTTTTGTCTTCTTCTTTTCCTAATTTCTCACTTCCATATTTTAAAATATCCCCTTAATTACCTTTTTCTTTTGCAAAAGAAACAATTAAATAATGTTAGATTATAAATCATTGGGATGAAATCCTTAATTGGTTAGCCACATTCTCGCAAGATAAGGATGTACAAAGGATGTTAGTCGGGCTTGGGCCCGAAGAAAGGGCCCGTATGGGCTTTGGTCCAAGTATTTAACCAACAGATAGCGGCGAGTCGTGGCAGACCCAGGGGATTAGTCCTGAGGCCTAGACAGTCGATGAAAACCTTTGAGTTATCAAAAAAAAAAGGATGTTATTCGTTGCTTCGCAAGCATCAATTTATAAGATTTGGAGATAATGAAACCGGCGTATTCATACTGGTCAATCACTACAAGTTACAGTGTTGGAGAAATAGGCCTAATGGGCCTTTCAGTTTAATCCACCAAACTCAACATTTTCTTATGCAACTATTTTCAAAACTATTGTTTTTTGCTTTTGAAATTAAACTTTGACATTGCAAAGAAGAATATCAAAATTGGGGTCGAAGATTATTCAAGGTTGGTTTTGATCATAAAAGACGATTCAAGTGTTTAAAGCATTAATTTTGCGGTTTGAGTTATCATTGTCTAACATTCCTATGTCAATCAAAATCTTGCCAAATTTTAGATTTTTAGTTTACCCTGATTTTTTGTGACCAAAATGCGCTATTTTTATACTTGTGCCCATTTGATTGATAGGGGGAGTTGGTTATAACCGAAAATGGTGTTGTCAAGACAGTGAATTGCATGTTTGATTCTAGTTTGTACTTCTCTAACAATGTTATATTATTTTACTTTTCGAGGGCCAATTTTTTCACATATTTATTGGTTTATATGGTTTAATAAAGTATGACGAATGATCAAAATTTCATGTTCAAATTTAGTGCACGACCAATTTTACTTTCTTGCTTCTAGCCTATTTGCAAGGCTCAAAAGGCTATGATTGTTAGCATGGACCAATGTCATGTTTGCATATGTCGATGTGGCACCTACGAGAGCCTCCACCGGAACAAGCTGTACCACTTCCCAGTCAAATTAAATGGTGACGAAAACACTATTTTTTGATTTCTGAGCAAATCGATTCACGTTTTCTGAGAAAATGGTTCATCATTTTGTCTCTCAAAAAAATCAAATCCTTTGATTTCTGAGCGAAAATGGTTTACAATCCTTTGACTCTCTCTCTTTTTCTCTAACGTTTTGTGATTCTGCTTTTTCTGTTAGTCTCTGTATACGTGATGTTTTATAAACCATGTGGAAAAAAAGTAATTTGGTTGTTTTCGTGAGATAGTTTGTTTTAATAGCATGAGGCACATTAATTCTAGTTTAATCAGTAGATTATTTGTATTGGTTCAATTCAGTGTGGTTTGAAAATCGCTCGGCTCCGGTTCAACTAGTTATAATAAATTCGGGTTCAATTCATATTCGTTTTGGTTTACTTGATATAAAATATTTTCCACTTTCCGGGTTAGTACAAATTCGGTTTGGTCTTGGATTGAAAAATTTGGGGTTGGTTCAGTTATCTTAGTAGTTTGGTTTGGTTTTCAAGTTGCTGGTATTTTGACCTTTGGAAAATGGATCCGTAATTTTTTTTATTCAGTTTCAGTAAATTTACTTAAAAATATTAGCTTTTGATGAATGTTTATTTTATTTGGTTTATTGTAAAAAGGTTTCGAATATTTTTTTAAATGATTTTCACAACTATTTCAATTTTTCAGAGGCAAAAATAACAAAAAAAAAAGTTTTAGTCCTCTGCAGCACAAGTGTCTTCCCAAATCCCAATGTTCGTCCTTGTGCCTGCAGTCTCAGGTTGCGGGAAAAAGACGGAAACAAAAAAAAAACAGTTTTTAAAACCCATTAATTAATACAAACGTACCTATTAACGTGATAGAATATATAGGTTATACTTTGTTAATGTATCAGCTGCTAAGTACTCATTGTGCTCATGGTGAGCTATATATATATATATACTCTTCTGAGGCCTTCGCTTCTGTTGGTATCAGTTGCATAGTTCTTCTCTTCCGCTTATTTGCCGGGGAAGATTCTTTATTTTATGTTATGTTAAAGCATTTGAATCGACTTTAAAAAAAAAAGATAAATTTTTAAGAAAGCACTTTATATATAAAATAAAATAAAAAAAGATTCTTTATTTTATGTTAAAGCACTTGAATCGACTTTTTGGAATTTTCTCTGACTTCGTAGAAAAATAAATTCCATCTTGATATTCCTTATACCTTCATCTTGTTATTGATATGTTGCTTCTTCTTCTTCCTATATATGTTCATTGTTTGCCAGTGCCTTCTTACACCGAGTTCTGTGCTTGTTACTATCTTTTAATACCTTCTTACTTAATTGTTAGATAATAAATCTATTTTGTGCCTTATTGATGTGTTGTCATCTATGACTATATTGTTATCATGGCCGGTAGTTTATGCTATATTCAGAATGGGTTTTGGACTTTATGATTTTTTTTGCTTGGGATACAAGATA
The DNA here is from genome assembly GCA_002933915.1 of Eutrema heterophyllum. Lineage (NCBI taxonomy): Eukaryota > Viridiplantae > Streptophyta > Magnoliopsida > Brassicales > Brassicaceae > Eutrema > Eutrema heterophyllum. The sequence continues at coordinate 2,847,537 of PKMM01050834.1, forward strand.
CCTGTTTTCTAATTGTAAAAGACTATTTTTTAACTGATTTCTTGGTTAACTTGCAGTACCGATTGGAGAGAAGAATCTTCGCCTGTTTTAAGAACCGAGATGCACTGCGTGGAAGAATTAAGGTGGAATCTCTTCATGCCCAAGCTATCATTATCGGACTTGAGTCTGACGACGTAACGGTCGGTCGCCTTATGAGTTTATACTCACAAATGGCCCGGGACCATGACGTTACGTGTCTACTCTTTGACCGGTTCCAAGGTAGAAGAGAGCTTGGAGTCTGGAACGCCCTACTGTTCGCTTATGCCGATCACTATCCAAACATGACCATGGGCATTTTTGCTAAGCTTGAGAAGACCGACATTATCCCGAAGCGCCTCACGTTCCGAGCGCTTCTCACCGCTCACGCCCAATCCGAAAGTTCCATTGGAGAAGCCTATGCAGTGTTGAAGAAAATGATTGTGGAATACAATCTTGAGCCGGATTCAACAAGTTGGTCAAGAGAGGTTACTTAGCACGGGCCATTGATGAAGTCTCTCGGTTCAAATATGGAATTTCTAACCACATGTGCGGAATGATCTTTGGGGAGTGCGTAAGAGAACTACCAGTGGATCGAGAGTCCGCGTACAAGATGATAGGCACTCTCGAGCGCGAGGGAGGAAAAAACTACATGGTGGACAAACCCGTCTACAACTGGGCGGCATAGTGTTACCATCTTGCGTGAAGATGAACAAATCACGCGGTCCAGCGAAGTCGTGGTACAAACACTGACTGATGAAGTGAAGGAATATTAGGAATCAGATTTCTGTATGTTGTTTTGCTCTATTACGTGTTTTTGCTTTATGTTTGATGAAAGATTATTCTTTGGGGCGTTTTTGGATTATTTAGACTTATTAAGATTTTTCAGATATTTTTCAAATTTTAAAATCAAACGCAACAAAAATCTTAAATAAAAATCTATACTATTACAAAAAATAATCAAATTTTTTTCAACTCACAAACTCTTAAAAAATCAATTTTTAGTGTCTAAATTTTTATAAAATTAGTAAAATATTTTTCAGCTTTTATTTTGATATATATTCAAATAAAATATAATAAATTATAGTGAAAAATATAGCAAGATTTCGAATTATATATATTTTTTGAATATATATGAATTGATTATTATTTTAAAATATATAATATTAAAAATAATTAAGAAACTAATTAAATAGTAAATAACCTCATAATGATAAATAAATACTTTCCATATTCTCATCAATAATTTTAAAAGACAATTATATATTTTCTTTTTTCAATTATCTATTCTTATTTGTAATGGCATAATATGTAATAACTTACAAAACAAAGTTCATTTTCAAAAATTTATTCTTAAATAATATTATAGAGACTAGGATTCAATCCGCGATAGCTATATAGCGCGTGATAATTTTTTCTTAAAAATTGTTTTGAAATTTAAGAGAAAATAAATTTATATGAATTTTATAATATGTCTAACTAATGATTATATATAGAACTGTCACTCCGGANTTATCGGTAATATGGTGGGGGCGGGTTAGTGTATGTTTTTATAATTGCGGTCCTTTGTGGGTTGGTTTGTCAAAAAATGCAAGATAGCATGCTGATTCAAGGCATATTAAAAGGACGAGTTAGTCCATTTTAACACTTATAAATATATAATTTGTGAAATTTGATTTAATAAAATAATAAAACAATTAGTTGTGTGGTATTATAAATTCACATAATAACAAAGTATACAATTAAGATTACATCGATATGTATTTAACTAACTCATACTCCTATTATACCAATATCCACCATATGATAACATCATATAACAATTTATTTCTTTGTTAGAGAGCAAACTTTGCTAAATTTAAGGTTACAAAAATCAAATAATAATGCATTTTTTCATTAAATTTAAGTCAGATCATTTCGTTAGTATTTGTTCAATATAAAATTCACAAAAATAATGTATAAAAATTATTTCCCATTGAATTAGTCGCTCAAGTCAAGTGTATGTCTGACCAGATTTGTGGCATGATCTTTGGACGATGCACAAAAAGTCTTCCGCCTGATATGGAATCCGCGGAGAATATGTTGGACATCGTTGTTCGCGAGGCAAGGGGGATGAGTTACATGGTGGAATTCGCCATCTACATAGCTCTAAAGAGAGGCCGTTTGAAGTGGCATAGCTGTGTGAGGAGAGGACCACGCCCTCCGGGTGAGTGGTCTTTATTAAGTCCTTATCTCAATATTCTTCCACATATTTACTTTGTGTTTGTTTTGTTCCTCTGTTATGAGAAACAAAGATGAGATGACTTTGTTTTTTTGGCCTTTGAACTATGTGTTTTTTTCGGATTGTTTGTTGCCTTTAGTGATGTTAATACAGGCGGTTCATGCATGTTTAGGCCCTGCCCGTTTATTATTGTACCCGTTTAAATTAAAGCTCGTCGGACTTGAACCGGCCCGTTTATGTCCGTATAATTTTTGTTTTTTACATTTTATGTTACATTTTAGTTATTGTAATAATATGTATGTTATAAAATTAAATCACATATTACGTTTTTAGTTTGATAATTATGATATTTTCTTTTTGTTTTTTATAACAAAAACAAATTAGTAGAATTTAAAAAATTATAATATCTTAAAGAAAAAAAGAACTTTGTGAGATTTTGAAAAAACTAATATCATGAACAAACCTTATATATCAAGTAATTAATGTCAAAATATGAAATAATGGCAAAATTGTAAATAAGAAATATTGATTTTCTACGTGTATAAAAAAATAACATGATTTGAATGCATATTTTAAATAAATCCCATGTCCCAGAACATATATGTATGTATATTAAATTATAAATATATCTCAGTTTCAAGTTTCAACCATATTTAGACCAAAAAAAGTTCCATCTATTATTGTTTTAACTCATACATTTGTAAAAAGTTAAGCAGTGATTTGACACAAGTATCAATATTATGTGTTAGTGTTAAAACAAAAAGAATTATGAGAAAACAAAAAAAAATGGATTTTTTTTTTTAAATACAGATTTAAACGGGTACCCTTTTAAATTTTGCAGGCCCGTTAAATAAACGAGTCTTAACGGACAAACTCATTTCTGTTTACACATCATTAAACGGACCATGGACCAAAATTTTTATACCGGGCCCGTTTAGTCCCGCGGGCATCAGGCCCATTTTAACATCAGTTGTTGCCTCTGGTTGAAAACAAAGGATCCAAAAGCGTGATTTGAGTTTATTTATTTCGTTGATTAGCAAATTATTTGAGGCCCAAAAAAAACAAAAGCAAATTAATAATTAAAGAATCAATAAATGAATATAAGAGGCTTTTAATCTCACTCGACACTCTAAACAAATCAAATCACAATCTCATCTGAGGAAATGGAGATCTTCTACTTCGCGGTGTTCGGTGGCCTCGCTGCAATCGTCGCCGGCTTGGAGCTCAGCAAATCCAACAAAGACCGCATTAACACCTCCTCCGCCTTCAACTCCTTCAAGAACAACTATCTCCTCGTTTACTCTCTCATGATGGGTTCGTAGATCTAACCTCTTCGATTCTACTTTTTTTTTGTTTTTTTGCCGTTGCAGATCCATGTTATTGCGCCGATTTGATCTCTCTCTTGCTCTGATCCTTAGTTTCGGTGGAACTAGATCGGTGATTTGATGGAAATGTTGTTCGTATTGTCTCTTCTTGTTCTGTGTTGATTAAACAAACAATGTCTCTCTCTCTGTCTCTCTCCGCGGCTCTAGCTGGGGACTGGTTGCAGGGTCCGTATGTGTACTATCTCTACAGAACTTATGGCTTTGGAAAGGGAGAGATCGGTCAGCTGTTTATTGCTGGTTTCGGATCTTCAATGTTGTTTGGGACGATTGTTGGATCTCTTGCCGACAAACAGTGAGCATCCTTTTCACTTCCTTCTAATGTTACCATCCTAGAAATACAGTCGTGTTTTTAATTTTGGGGCATTTTCATGGTTACGTAGGGGTCGGAAGAGAGCTTCTATCACCTACTGCATTACCTATATTCTCAGCTGTATCACCAAACACTCTCCCCAGTACAAAGTTTTGATGGTGGGTCGTGTTCTCGGTGGTATCGCAACTTCTCTGCTCTTTTCTGCCTTCGAGTCTTGGCTTGTTGCTGAGCACAACAAGGTTGGTCAGCTATTTTAACTCCCCATTTCCTATCACCTCAAAAGTCTTTTGCTCTTTAACATGTGCTTGAATTTTTTGGGTGTGCAGAGAGGTTTCGAGCAGCAATGGCTATCAGTGACATTCTCCAAGGCAATATTCCTTGGGAATGGCTTAGTGGCCATCATAGCTGGACTCTTTGGCAATTACCTTGTGGATTCTCTGTCCCTGGGTCCGGTTGCTCCATTCGATGCTGCAGCTTGCTTTCTTGCTATCGGTATGGCCGTTATTATATCATCATGGTCCGAAAATTATGGAGATTCATCAGAAAACAAAGACCTTCTTACCCAGTTCAAGAACGCTGCATCTGCCATTGCTTCTGGTGAACCTCTTACCTTGCCTGCTTTTAGACATATGGCTTTGCTTCTCTCCCACTAACCGCTTATTTATTTATTTATTGAATCAGATGAGAAGATTGCATTGCTTGGTGCTATACAGTCTCTGTTTGAAGGGTCCATGTACACCTTTGTGTTTCTTTGGACTCCTGCTTTGAGCCCAAATGATGAGGACATTCCACATGGTTTCATATTTGCAACATTCATGCTGGCCTCAATGCTTGGTAGCTCCATTGCATCTCGTTTGTTGGCACACTCATCACCAAAAGTAGAGAGCTATATGCAGATTGTATTTGTGATATCTTCTGCAGCTCTAATGCTTCCTGTTGTAACAAGCGTATGCTCTCCATCTTGATATTACTCATATTCAAGTAGTATTAGCAATATAATAATTAATAACTTCTCAATTTCCTATTGGAACAGTTCTTGGTGGCGCCCTCAGGTGTAAAAGGTGGAAGCATATCATTCTCTGGATGCATTCAGCTAATGGGTTTCTGCACCTTTGAAGCGTGTGTAGGACTCTTCTGGCCATCGATAATGAAGATGAGATCCCAATACATTCCAGAGGAAGCCAGGAGCACCATTATGAATTTTTTCCGCATCCCACTCAACATCTTTGTCTGCCTAGTATTGTACAATGTGAGTTTTCCAGTTCTCATTTTATTCAGACTTTTTCAAGACAGTAGTGTTAGCATCACTGCTAATAAGGAACAATATGTTCGTAAACACAATTTTTAACCAGTAATACACTTCTCTAGCGTCTTCAACATGCAAGCTTTTTGTGTAGATCTTTGGCTCTGCATTAGTGCATCTAGAGTTCATTTCATTTTATAATGCTTTAGAACGAGTTACCTGTCCCTTCGATACTTCTGTACAATCTAAAAGTTATTTATTCAATATCCATCATATAGACTCAAGTAGTAGTATCTACGTTGTAGCCCTTAGATACTTGCAGTACAATCTAAAAGTTATCTAGTCAATATCTATCATGCGGGGATTCTTCAATTGGATGCTATCTAGTACAGGAAATATGTACTTCCATGGACTTAATGGGCTTTTATGTTCTTTGTATGCTAAAGGTTGATGCGTTTCCAATGACCGTGATGTTTGGGATGTGCTCTGTATTCCTTTTGGTGGCCTCTATATTGCAGAGGAGGTTGATGAATGTAGCCGAGATCCACAAGTCAAGTAAGTCTTCTGACATTACTCACGAAACAGTTTAATGAGAAGTGAAAGTCATGTGGTACACACGCTTGATTGGGTCTCGTAGAAAGTAACTAGCGGACTTGGGAATATTCTATCATGGAAATAACTAGCGGACTGTGGGTCATTATCATTGTCCATTGAAGAAATAAAACAGAAGCGGCTATTCCTAGATGAGTTTCTAACGGGTGAACGTTGCCTTTAATCATACTTGCATGAATTCCCATCATACGTTGAAACTGTTATATCTAGCACGTGAACATCTTTGATCTGATCATCTTCTTGAGGACCGGTGATTCTAGTGTATCTTATTACCATTGCAGGATCACAAGAGTGGTCAGCAGCAAAGGAGATGGCCTCAGAAGCTGACCCTCTAAACCCATAATAACCGATATTCCATCACCAATGACATAAAAAGAGTAAACGCCGTTGCTCAGACGGCTTCTTTCTCTTGCTGATTTTCTACTTCTCATAATACGATGGTCCGTAAATCATAAAGCCTTTTTCCACTCAAACCCTAAACCCATAGTATCTTGTTAGTTATATTTGGATTTTGTGCTTTCACCAGATGTAGCGAACACTCAGACCTGTGCACATCAATCAGCTTATTTGAGGCTTTGGCCATTTTTTCTTCTTCAATCTTTCAACTTTTTTTTGTGCCTCGAAAAACAATCATTAGAAATCGATATTGGCCCTAAACCATAGAAATGGTGTTGGTGTTCAAAATGGAAGTCCAATCTATTACAAGAAACACAGGGTCGCTCAAATGAATTTTGATTGATTGTCTCTGTCTAAATGTGGAAAATTGCAATGCGAGCGAGTAGTCATAAGATAAACTTGTACATTTGAATCCATGGAACCGCAAGTTATTTATAAGACCTGGTGACCATGTGAAAGCGCACAATACACAAAGCAAGCAGACACTAAATTATAGAAAATGAATAATTGATTAGACCCCTCTTATGTATTGATACGATGCGACATTGCCCACTTCGGGCCATGTGACCAATCCTCAGGGGTACAACCGTCATTATGAGCTTCACCAATTTATATGAGCTTTTCAGGAGATCTCAGAAAAAAAAACCCACCAATCGAGAGAGAGAGAGAGATGGGAATGATGAGTTTGAGCAGCATAATGGTGTTGATGGTATTGTTAGAACAAGAGATTGGTAAAGTGTCGTCGACGCTGTACAAAGTTGGGGACTTGGACTCATGGGGCATCCCAATTGATGCTAAAGTCTACTCCAAATGGCCCAAATCTCACTCTTTCAAGATCGGTGACTCCCTCTGTAAGTATTCATTCATTCGAAATTCATTCTCTTTTCAAAACTCAAATCTCTAAAACCATCATTGGGTTGGTGCAATCAACGAAACAGTGTTCTTGTACCCACCAAGCGAAGATTCAATGATTCAAGTGACGCCCTCCAATTTCAAGAGCTGCAACACCAAAGATCCAATCTTGTACATGAACGACGGCAACTCTCTCTTCAACCTCACCCAAAACGGAACCTTTTACTTCACTAGTGGACATCCCGGCCACTGTCTCAAGTACCAGAAGCTCCTCGTCTCCGTCGGCACCTACTCCGCCGAAGCAGACGCCTTGTCTCCGTCGTCTTCCGCCGATGCCGACGCTCCCTCTTACCAAAACGCCTTTGGTTCGATCCCTCTCTCTCAGAAATCTTCGTCATCCTCGTCGCTCATTTCGGCTTTCACCATCGTCGTTGCTTCGCTGGCCTGCGCTGTCGTCGTCGGTGCTACCATGTGAAATGGCAATTTTTGTATATTTTTATTATTATTTTGCTTTTTTTTCCAAAATGCAAAAATGATTGGTTCTTTATTACAAATCTCTTAATTATTTATAGGGTACCTTTCTCCATTTCTCATCAATTCGAATTTTCTTTAATTTCATAAACTAGTAATTTATTTCCAAATCTTCTTATTATTATTCTATTATATACAAACAATCCATGTACGTATTTCATAAATTTTCAACTTCCAACAAAGCTTTTTTATTTATAGCAGAAGTTAATTTGTTGTTATTAACATCAAAGACACAATGTCATTCGTTAAATCTGATTCCTGATGCAATAAAATGCAAAGGAATGGTAACTTATAATGACGCAGTGAAACAAACTAAAAAAAAAAAAGAGAGAAGCAGCAATTCCAAAAATCAAAGCTGCTTGTGCGCACTTGGCAAACTCATCCACTTCCGTTTTGCCGCCTATGAGCCTTCAACACTCTTTCTCCTCACCATCTTCCACACACACCTCTTCCCGTGTTTACAGAAATCATGAGTCAAGCCCACATGGTGATTCCCACGGTAGCGGGACAGAACCTGCGGTTTATTTGCTCGTGTACCTATCGCTCCAGTCGAGTGCCGTCTCAAATTTCCACCTTGTGGCTTAGGCACTTCATTAATCTTTGGTATACACTCTTCCCGACCCTTGGATGCCACATATATAACATCTTCCATGTTTCCCACATCTTTTACAAGTACTGTTTCCAAAGAACTTTCTCCAGACATCACCGGAAGATTTGTATCGAAACAATTCTCAATCTCTTTGACCTCTGAACTATTCTCCTACCATTGCAAAAACCTGTAGAGGATACAGAATGTATTACCAAAAAGATTCAGTCCAAGCAAGTTCAAGGTTAATAAACAAACCAATTATTTTTGTTAATCTGACATCTATGACCAGAACATAATCTCATCGAAATAAGGTGCACCTGGTTAAGTCGTATCTTTTCTGCATGCTTGTGTTGTTGACTCTCGAATAGTTGAGCGCTTTTCTGTAGGCTTTGAATTTCAACTTCTAACTCTATCAACCTCGCTTTTAGCTTCTTGACATTGCTCTCCGCTTGCCCCAAACATTCGAAGAAGCGGTTTACTTCCTCTTCGTTCTCTTTATGAGTTTCTCTTATCAATCTTTCTTAATAGCTAAAAGATCTTCACATCCTTTCAAGGATTTTACTTCCTGCTCAATATGGTTATTCGCCTGATCAAAATCTCATGTTCAAAATTAGTGCAGACCAATTTTACTTTCTTGCTTCTAGCTTATTTGCAAGGCTCAAAAAGTTAGGATTGTTAGCATGGACCAATGTCATGTTTGCATATGCCGATGAGGCACCGACAAATGAAATTACCACTTTCATTGAGATGGAGAAGACAATGATCAAACCGTCACTCCGCATTTCTCACTGCGCATGCTCATTGCAATAGCACCATGGAGGAAGCCTTCGGGGTGGTGGAGAAGATGAGGGCAAAGTATGGGTTGGAACCGGATGTTACACACTTCGGTTGTCTTATTGAGAAATTGGCGAAGTCTAGAGGCATAGAAGAGGTCATCGAATTAGTCGCTCAAGTCAAGTGTTTGTCGGACCAGATTTGCGGCATGATCTTCGGACGATGCGCAAAAAGTCTTCCGCCTGATATGGAGTTCGCATAGAATATGTTGGACATCGTTGTTCGCGAGGCAAGAGGAAAGAGTTACATGGTGGAATTCGCCATCTACATGGCTCTAAAGAGAGGCGGTTTGAAGTGGCCTAGCTGTGTGAGGAGCGGACCATGCGAAACCGGGGTGAGTGGTCTTTATTGAGTCATGATCTCAATATTCTTCCACCTATTTACTATGTGTTTGTTTTGTTCCTCTGTTATGAGAAACAGAGATGAGATGACTTTGATCCCACTAGATATACAAAGTATACCATCACATCGCTCACATCGCTGGAGAAATTATGGAAACCAAAAATCTTTTTCGAGCCTGATCTTGGAATTCTCTTGGATCTGCTTGACCTAAGTGTATACAAGTATGATCTCTCAAATAGTTATTTTGTGTCTTAAATGCGAGAGCTCATCTACTGGGATACTTACTGTTGTAATGCTTTTCAGCCCTACCAAAGTCAAGGCACCTCTTGCCCGTGCAGATGAAGAACTGTTACGTGATGATGATGTTGTTACAGCTATTAAGAAAGATGGCATCAGGAGAAAAGAAAGACCAACTGATAAAGGTATTTCGTGGCTCGTGAAAACTCAATACATTTCTTCAATTAATAATGAATCGGCAAGATATGTATCAATATTAATTAGTTGTTGGAAATTTCTTTTGTGATATATATAGCTTGTAAAAAGAGTTTCCAATCTCCTATGTTCTCCATGTGTAAGGAACTACGAGAGATGAAAGGAGGCATCAACATCTTGCAAAATCTTTACAATAGGTGCGTTGTTTCTCAAATTTGTGTATTTTTAAAGAAAGTGAATATTTTTATTACTATTTTGCTTTTTTTTTCCAAAATGCAAAAATGATTGGTTCTTTATTACAAATCTCTTAATTATTTATAGGGTTACCTTTCTCCATTTCTCGTCAATTCGAACTTTCTTTAATTTCATAAACTAGTAATTTATTTCCAAATTTTCTTATTATTATTCTATATATACAAACAATCCATGTACGTATTTCATAAATTTTCAACTTCCAACAAAGCTTTTTTATTTATAGCAGAAGTTAATTTGTTGTTATTAACATCAAAGACACAATGTCATTCGTTAAATCTGATTCCTGATGCAATAAAATGCAAAGGAATGGTAACTTATAATGACGCAGTGAAACAAACTAAAAAAAAAAAGAGAGAAGCAGCAATTCCAAAAATCAAAGCTGCTTGTGCGCATTTGGCAAACTCATCCACTTCCGTTTTGCGTTCTCTATAGCTTCCTCTCTCAGCCTCCTGAGTCGTTGAAACGAGTGGTTATATTGTGACTCGATCACATTCAGCTCCGTCTTCAGATCCTCTGAGTGTTGTTCGTTTGACATCATTGAGCACGAATCCAGAAACGAGGCCATCAAGGACTCTTCTGTCTCGCCGCAGCCAAGCCCTGAACCCTCGTTTGAGGAGACCGGATAGTAGTAGTCTGTTGATATGTCTGACTTCATTGATCCTCCTGCTTCTTCATCCTTCAACTGATGTAAACTGTTTCGATGAGGCGGGCTTCTGTTAGCCTTCTTCAGCTTCATTATCAGGTCATCTATCATCTCAGCTATCACAATAACCTCTTCCCTTGACAGCTCAAGCACTTCGACCATCTCCCCTGTAATTGCTGTTGCTGTGTCTGACTTCAGGTAGAAGTCAAAATCAACTGTTCTTGCTTGTCCTGTAATGAAATCCAAATACTTTTTTTTTATGTAAATAAGCCAATTGAAACTGTGGAAGAGAAAAAGAAAAAAAGTGGCCAGAAGATATCTTAAGACGGACCAGATGAGCCAGCGATACGCAGAGCCATTGACGCTGTCACATCATCTTTCCTCTCTCCACTCAACCTGAATTCGGTTTCTTCAGCAAACCTCTGGACTTCAACGGTATGGAGCCATGGGTATTCTTGGCTGCTTTTACCAGAGGAGCAGATGGAAACACTTGTATTCTCCTTATGATCCACATCCATAGGAAGATGTTCCGACTGTGGTGGCTTTGCAGGTTTAAATGTTGTGTTTGATGAAGCAACAAAAGTGGAGTCCTTGGCACCATCTATTGCAAGGAACAGGTCATTCAGGAGCTCTAGAGCAGTTGGTCTAGAAGTAGCAGGGAGAAGACACTTGTCTATGAATTGCTTAACTTGAGGATCGTCAACTTTGCTGAGAGATTGAGGTTTTATACCCTGCAGATGCAAAGGTTTAAAGAAGTGCCCCGCATCAAAGAAAAATAAAATGCAAGACTTAAAAATCACGCCAGGCTTACCGAGGTAACCTTCTTGTATATTTGAGCCTGGTTTCTGCATTCGCTATATGGATATTCACATGTTACCATCTCCAACATGCACATGCCAAAAGAATAGATGTCCACAAGTTCATTGTATTCTTCTTCATAAAGCTCAGGCGCCATGAATTCAGGAGTACCTGAAGAAGATACTCAAAATACTCAGTTCTAATAGATCCAACAAGAGTGAACAAAAGTTTTATAGTATTATTATTACCTATCACACTTGTAGCGGTGGGTTGCTGCATAACAGCTGCGAGCCCAAGATCTCCGATTTTGACTTCTCCGGTATTTCCATTGACAAAGATATTGTCGCACTTAAGGTCCCGGTGGATTACAGGAGGGTTCTGAGAATGCATATAGTTCAAGCCTTTAAGAATCTGCCTAGCCCAGTTCTTGATGGCCTTGGGATCAACTTTCCGATGCTTCATACGATATCTTCGCATGAAAGAGAAATCACATTGAATGGGAAGACAGAGGGATAAGAGATCAAAATCAAAAGGAGGAGAGGACTTACAGCCTGAGACTGCCAGAGGTGAAAAGCTCAGTGATCATGTTGATGGTCTTGTTTTGATCATCAACCCAAGAGTGGAAGAGTTTGATGATGTTATCATGTTTGAGGGATTTGAGCAGATGGACTTCAGAATAAAGCCTTTGAAGTTGGCCAGGCATCTGCATCACATCTTGGATGCTCATAAGGTTCCAAGCAACTTCAATGCCTTGGACTTCATCAAATGCCTTGTATCTGAAGAAAGAGATGAGAAAACTTAAGCATTAGGATTATTCCAATAGACTTGGAGATAAAAGGCATTAAGGACATACACAGTTTTGAAGGCTCCTCTCCCAAGAACGTCATCATACTGAAGGAAGAAAAAACAAAAGAGTGAGATAAACTCTACACAAACCAACGCTCATTCAGAATTTATTTAATCTTCCAGAGGAACAAATTCATATCAGTGTAGAATTGTACCCTGATGTAGCGAGCAGTGGGATCTTTCTCGGCGAAATCGGCCTCGTCCATCCTAGAAATCCGGAAGCAGAAGAAGAAGAAGAAGAAGAAGAAAGAAGGCGGGGTTTACAGAAGAAGGCTGAGAAGGTAGATTGGATCGGAGAAGGCCTCACGGGCGAAGCAGTAGGAGTCAATCGCCGATCGAAACCTCGACCGGAAACGGAGTTTGGCGGCGAAGGGAATCCCCATGTCCGAGACGATGACGGTGAGGTGTAGCTTGTCTCTTATTGGAAAGAGCATCTCCATTGATCCACCATTGTTACAAGCAGAGAATTGACAGACGAAAAGCGCCAGATGAAAACCCTAAAGAGAAAGCGAAAGAGAAAGAGAAAGAGAAAGAAAATTTGTTTGTTTATTATTATTTACTTATCCCTCTCGAGGATAACTGAATCTATTTTCTGATTTTATCCATCAAACGGTGTCGTAACATTTTCAAATGGGCCTTCTTTGTTTCAAACATGCATCCCGAAATCTTTCATATCAACTACAAACTCGTTGGGATGGAACAGATTATTTGTTTTTGATGAATCATCAGATCTAAAATCAATCAAGAAATGGACAAGTAAGTGAGTCCTATAAGTCAGAAGAGTGTTGTTGGAAGAGGTGAACAAGTGAGCATAAGAGTTGAAGCCTTGTGACGTGTGGCTTTGCCTCGACGATCAAGTGTGCCCATATTTGTCCCTCTCTTGTTTCCATCACTCCTTTCAATATCTTCAATCCCAAGCTTCTCACCACATCTGCAATCTCCAGAAACCTCTCACCACTTTCCTCGCACACCATCTCTATCTGCATTTGGCCTTGCGGCTTCAAATCCTCCACGATGATCGGACATACCACCGACTCATCATCCCCCACTTCCAACGCCCATGTTCTCTCTTTCTCCTTCACCAGCTGCCAGAATGAATGAACATATATACTCATCATCAAACAAAACACATAAAAAATGATTTCTCACTCACTCACCTTAGGCTCGTATGGTTGTTTGAGTTTGTCTGCGTACTTGGCGATGCTTTGCATGAACACCATGTGTCTTATCGTCAGATCAAGCAGCGTATCAATGCTACACTGTTCAATTAAAACACACACACACAAGATATTTAATCATTTTGTGATCTCAATGCTAATCTCTAATTAAGATGTATATTATTATTACCTTTGCTCCATTTGGAATCATCCCTCGTAGCTCCTTGATACGGTCTTGTATCATCTGACGGTCCTTAGGCCTCGGCCTCCTGCTTTCTCCTGCCTTTGCTCTTTTCTTCTTCACACCTTCTTCGTCAGGCTTCTTCTTCCATCTATCTTCATCAACCCACAGGCTCCTCTGCGGATCAGGGTTAAGAGGAGGTGTTACTGCATCCGCCTGAGACATCATCATCTGCGGAAAGAAGCTTGAGCTATGCGCTGATGATGTTTCAAGTTTCCGTCTTTTGCTCTGATTCAGACCACAATAAGAGTCTTGCACATTTGTGAGAGAGCTGCAAGTGCTGTTGCTAAGGCTGCTGCTTATGATCTCAGAGAAGAGTCCTTTAGGCCGCAAGTCCAAAGGATGACTAACCGACGGAGAATCATCAGAATTGATCCTAAATATGTCGAAAAGATCCTTGTCATCATTTCCTTGGATCACAATGGAATTCTCCTGATGATCACCTGATGAGCATTTCTGTTGTGGCGAATCAGCGAGCAGCTGGTACAGATCGTCCAGAGAGTAAGAGCTGAGAATGTCGAACCCAAAATCATCTCCAGAATTGGTTAGATGAGGAGCTTCGGAGGTTTTATCAGAGATGAGCAAAGAAGGAGGATTATCGTCGGTGAAGAAGTCATCATCAAAGCTGAGTCCTTGAAAAGATTCAGGGACAATCTCACTGCAGTCTCCCAGCGGTTCTAGGGACTCGAACAAAGTATCCGATTCATCTTGTTGTTGTTTCAAACAATTCTCCAGCAGAGCTCTTGTTGTTTGTTCCAACATCTCTGGGCTCTCAACAACCTCAAGATGGAAACAAAAGCAAACACTAATTAGTCCATGACTTCCACAGCAAGAAATACTATAGTTTCAAAAACATTTGTTATGTTTATGTGCAAACCTTTTGAGTAGATCCTAACTGAACAACGCCGCTTGATCCTACTGGAATGATTGCGATAGTCTATGAATTAAACATCAGATTAGAATCTGACTCAAATGGTCCATTGTTTAATTAAACATCGGAACTGCAGATTAGAATCCTTGGAACTTTGAGACAATTAAATTTACCTTGAAGCCAGAGAGAAACTGATTCTGAAACTCATGGTCACAGTACTGCAAAACAATCAAACGACATAGATAAATATCAAATCCTTCTTCTTTTCTGCATGAAATGTTGCAATATACAAAATATTTGGACCTAGAGAGCTCACAGAAAAATAAAACTGTGAAGAAGGAGAACAAACCTGAAACAGTGTGTCTGAGAACAGCCATTGATGGTTTCCGGTTAAAGCAGCTTCTCCCACGATTCTGGAGCCATCAGACTAATTAATGAAGACACACATAAATAAATATACATGATTGAATTTGTAGTAGAGCTTCTTACCCTTGGCCTAAGATATGAACCTGAAAAATCATATCATCAACGAGTGCGGCTGATTGTTCATCATATCTATGTGCTTCTTCAAATCTCAATAACCTGAAATCATAATTTACCATTTATCCAAGATAATTAATTGTTTGTAGTTATGGAAATTAAATATTCTTTTTGAAAATAAACGAAATCAAATTCAAACCCAAAGCAAGATGCAAGTTTAGCCTATCCAAGAAAATAACATGCGTAAAGAAAATGAAAAAAGAAGAAGAGAAATTACATGGGATTAATGGGATCGTATCCCCAAAAGACAGCATAAGACCATCCATGGCTGAAACAGAGACTCTTCAATATCTGCTTAACATCCAAATCCATCCCGAAAACAAGGCCAAGTTTTACGAAACTCGAGAAGACAATTCTCCACTTATACTAGTATATGGTATGGATCTCGAGCTCTTAAAAAGACAGAAACTTTTGTCTCCTCTAGAAACCAAACTCCAAAGATAAAAGCTGGGAAACAGAGGAGAAATGTCGGTTTAGGGTTTTCTTCAGAAAAACTGAGACACAGAAAGAAATTCCTTGTTTTTGCTTTTTGTTCAAGCAATGAAAAAGGAGTTTTAGAGCATTTTCCTTGTACAAAATTAACATAAGCTATAGGTTTATATATATGTAATGTGGTGTGTACATTGAAATGTCTTTCTGTAATTCGATAGGAAGTGGAAGAGCCTTTTTGTCTGAGGAAGAGGAGAGACAAGTTTGAGGAATTAAATAAATAAATCATATTTTGATTTGCCTTCCGGTGTCCAGTCAGGCTTTTGCCCCGGAGGTGACGAGAATTACACCGGCTATTACCGGTTCATGAAAAGTTTGCTTGCTTTTATGGGATATCTCATATATTTATTTGTTGTCTTTTGAAATTTAATACATGAGAGGATCTTCGAGGTATATAATTTCCATAAAGGGGGATTTTATTTTACTTTAATACGGATTCATGAATACTCGATACGAATTTATGATTTAATATTCAATATATTATACCTTTTTGAAGAACAATAGTATGGAAATTGGTGAGACGGAAAAAAACAAAACAAAAAAGTATGATAATTTTTTTTGAAAAAGGAGTAACAAATAATTATATTATTAAAAAAAAAAAAGATGTGATCCCCACCGAAAAAAAAGAAAGATAATGGGGCTGTGGGGTTTTTACCGATCATCTTCTGATCTTCTGATGCATTTCCTTTTTTCTTCTTTTTTTTGGTAAAATATTTCCTTTCTTCTTCGTTTCTTGAACATCATTTAAAAAATTTGTAATTCTTTATATTCTTGGAGAGTTTAAATTAATTGTATATATGCTCATTTGTTTTATTTACTAGATTATGGGCTTAACAATAACAACGACTTCCTACTCATTTCAAAAAGATATATCTGGTTAAACCATTTATATATCAAATGTAGGAAATAAGGCTTTACTTTTGTAAAAGAGACACAAACCTAGGTTATATATATTATTTGATACTAAGAACTAGAAAAATATAATAAATAAGTATATATTAATTGAGCTGTTAATCGGGTATCATCTAGGTTAGAGACCAGTTTTTCAAGTGATATTGTAATAGAAATATCAATGTATTACCTTGTTTCGAGATTTTTGTTTTTTATTAAAATTTTAGTAGTATTACTTTGCCTAAAACCATTGAGAATAATAATTATTGACAGGTCAATGTCACAATCTCGCATATTTTTGAGCCCTCTACTTTGTTCAGGGATGTTATTGTAAATAATCCATGAAGATCTTTAAACAGCAAAGTTTTTGGGTACAAAATATGTATGATTAGAGTTTATCTCTATAAATAAAAGATTAAACGCCTCTTAGTGTGTGGGCCAATGAGGTCCCCCAAATATGTGTCACCTATATCTTGAATTCTTGGTATGATAATCTTGACTTTATTAGTTCTGAATCCACTTCTTCATTAATTATATAAACAGCCTAGCACAATTGGAGTCGTCACCAGTCACATAATCTACATAGAGTTTAAGAATATAATATATTAGGATTTAACCAGCGCTAATTATAGCGCGGATAATATTTTTTTAATAAATTGTTTTGAAATTTTTTAAAAATTAATTTTATCTGAATTTTATAATATGACTAACTAATGATTATAGATAAAATTGTCAATTCGTAATAATTTATCTATTTAACCCATTTTTCAATGGACTAAAATATTATTTAGGCTAACCCGTAAAGACTTATAATCTTGAAAACAACTCTAATATGCACCGTTTAATGACTCTGATTTTTGTGGTTAGTCCATGAATTCTTAAAAACAAAAAAATCTTGTGTCTAACTTTTTATAAAATTTGTAAAATATTTTTCAACTTTTGTTTTGATATATATTCAAATAAAATAAAATAAATTATGGTGAAAAATATAGCAGGATTTCGAATAGATTTTTTCTGTGAATATATATGGATTGATTATTATTTTAAAATATATATTATTAAAAATAATTAAGAAACTAAATAGTAAATAACTTCTTTAACGTTAAATAAATATTTTCCATATTCTCATCAATAATTTTAAAAGAAAATTATATCATTTCCTATTTCAATTATCTTTTATTATTTGTAATTAATGGCATTTCATGTAATAACTTACAAAATAAAATTCATTTTATAAAATATATTCTTAAATAATATTATAGAGATATGTAAAAGGATATGAGGATATATATATATATATATATATATATACCATCCTAACAGTTTTATACATATGTATCACAGTAATGTTTAATTGTGTGGTCTTTTTGTGGTAAAATACGCCTATACTTAGGCTTAAAGTCTTGAGAACGATGCTTACTCATCCATTTAGACAGCATACTGTAAGAAAACCAAGTTTAGTTTTAAGTTTATATAGAAGAGACGGAAAATTGTTGCCAAAAACTTGAATAAGCAAGAGAAAATGTGTTTTTTATGCGATTTTTTTTTTAAAACAATTATTCATTATTTTGCATAAATTAAAGGGTCCCTATATATATTATACAGAAATGCAAAGTACTAACTAAAAGTCACTTCTTTACTTTATTTTTTTAGATAATATATTTATGTACATGATGCTATTCACTATCAAGGCTGTGCTTCAATGTAAGGAAAAGAAACAATGGCTTATGTCATCTAATTTTTTAGAAAAATTTAAGGGCATCTTTTTAAATTTAATATATTAAACTCAAATAATAAATTTATGGAAGCATCAGCTTAAATGTTGAAAGCTTTGTGGTAAATAGAATAAACAAAACATAGACAGACACGATCAAAATCATGGGTTATCGTGAACATAGGTTAAGTAACTAAAAAAAATTAGAAATAATTCTTAATTGTTAAATAAGTAGGGTAAATTAAATAAAAATTCGGTTATGTCACATAAAAGATTGAGTGACTTAGTTATTTTATCTTTGCTCGAGTATATCACATAAAATATTGAGTGATTTGCCTATTTTATCTATTAAAGGGAATTAGTTAGAAATTTTGAGTTTGAAAGTGTGATTAACGCTATTTCTTTTTGTTAAAAAAGAAAAGAATTTTAGAACTAATATTTTGTTTGCAAGGCTAATTTTTATATGTTTTTGCTATATGACGATGTATTTATTCTTGTAGATGATTTTTATGAATTGAGGCATTTTATTTTTTCTTGTTTTCAGCGGTTATCAGTCTTGGCACGGCTTTAATGCTA
The DNA here is from genome assembly GCA_002933915.1 of Eutrema heterophyllum. NCBI lineage: Eukaryota > Viridiplantae > Streptophyta > Magnoliopsida > Brassicales > Brassicaceae > Eutrema > Eutrema heterophyllum. Next base: position 2,866,320 of record PKMM01050834.1, read on the forward strand.
TTTTGTACATATATTTTGAGGTTTGAATCGATTATTTTGTTGTCAAACACTATACTCTATAAACTCGATATCTCTACTAAGATATATATGACTAAGACATATCAACCTTTAAATGTCACTATAGAAATATGATTTAAACAGAAAACTAGATTTTCGACGTGCAGAACATAAAATACATAAATAGTACACGTTAGAATCACATCGTCAATATTTGACACCCATTTTTGTTACTTGCAACATCTCCACACCACACACATGCGTAAGTGACATACATATATACATCACTTTAATTTAACATGTTTTTTAGCTTTCTGGTAGTGGTAGAGTATAAATAACAGATATCAACAAATCTAGAAATGGATAGTGATTATAACTACAAATAAAATGAAGAAAATCTCATCAATTTATTTTTTGGGTTTATTAGGAATAGCCATAATTTGGTCTCTTATACTCATCACACGCTCAATCATGGCCATTGAGAACAAAAGTCAACGGCATCAAGATTTTCCCTTAATCCTTTTCTTCTTTAATTGTTTTATTTTCCCTTTTCAAAACTTTCCGTTTTTATTCCAACGGTGTCCGAAAGTGGCGAACTAAATCCAAAAGTGGGATTTTATGTTGTACGCTTGTTTTTTTTTTTCTTTTGTTATAAATAGAAAACTCATTTTAGAAACTTTCCTGTAAAATATGTAGAGAGCAGATTTTCTTTCTTTATCGCTTATGAGAAACTTGACCAAACTAATAACATTTGTCAACATATAAATGCACTAAGATGGATTCATAACTTTTATATAACAAAAAAATGACCAGTGAAATGTTTCTTGAAAAAACAAGAGTATCTGATTCATAACATATAATTAATTTTTTTGTTGGATTTTTTGTTTACGCAAAAAAAATATTATTATTTGTTTGATAAGTCTACGAAAAACACGAGATCTTCAATACTAACTATCTTTTATTAATTAAATAGCATTTGCAAGAAACAATGATTTAAAAACTGTAAAGTTTGTAGACTACGGAAGCCAGTCAAAGTTTTGTTGTTGATAGTCTAAAAGATTTTTCAAAACGTCTTGCTCTTGCTCTCTATTTCATTCAAAGAGATGCACGAATCTGCAGAAATTTGCAATATGAGAAAATTTTGAGGTTGCTAGTCTTCTGATTCTTGTCGAATATCTTGATCATATGTTATTGTTCTAGATATCATGTTTTTCGTGTTCACCATTATCTATATATTAGATCAAGATCTGCATATATGCGGTTTATAATTTAATATTTTATAATCCGTGAAAAAAACTAAATAAAAAACATAATTAAATCATCCTGTGAAAATAAATAATATATAAATGTAGAAATGAAGTTTTCAATGAAATAAAAATATACCTTTAAAGAAAAATTTGGTGGAACATATGCAGTAAATAGTTTTGGAAACGATTATTGGACTTTTGATTTTTTTTGGTATTGAATTGACATACTACCAAATTGTTTATATAGATGTTAGAAATTAGATTTTTTTTTTTTTTAATTTTGCTTTTTAGGATAAATTTAAATTTTGTATTTTTCTTTTTTGTTTAGTAATTTTACTATTTAGGATTATGAATCGGTTATTAATCATTTTTTGTTAATCAATTTTAATTTTTTTCCATTATTATTTTTTCATTTTTCCTTTTCTTAATTAACTTCGGATTTTAGAATAAATTTTCATTTTCTATTTTTTCTATTTGTTTAGTAACTCTACCTTTTAGGATTATGAATCGATTATAAATTTAGTAAATTTTGTTTTTGGGAATTTTTTGTACACATGTTATAATCTTATTGATTAACTTGATACATGTCGCGATCAGATGAGTTCGCAACTTTGAAACATTTCTTTTTCCGTTTTTGTTATTTTGTCTTCTTAAGAAATAAATAACTAACAATATGAAAGTTGTTGTGAATAAAAGAAAGAGAGGAAATTATTATTTCTTATTCCATGAATAATGAGAGGTATATATATGTTTACAAAGACTTGGAAAACAAGCTAAACTTGGAGAATAAGTAAAGAGAAAATATTCAAAACCTCCTTATGATATGGGCCTTATAATGGGCATTCATATAATTAATTCATAACACTCCTCCTTGGATGACCATTATACAGAAATGATCATAATGCGCATAAGATGTTGCCTCATTAAAAACTTTACTATGAAAACCCAATGGGAAAAACCGTTAAGGGAAAAAGAGTGCAGTGCGCTATTACTCCCCCTCATGAGTACATCACATGAAATGATTGCGATGATGTGATTCAATATGATGAACTAACTTCTTGAAAGTAGCAGTTGGAGACGTCTTGATAAATAAGTTCGTCAAATCTTCACTTGAATGAATTTGTAGTAGACGTACATCGCCATTCTTCTACAATTAATGGGTATCTGAATGATCTATCTTGATCATTCTCTTTGCTTCTGATGATCTCAATAATCTTTGGAATTGTGATAGACTTTCATATTTACATCCCCCTTAGGTGTCTATCATTTGCGTGTTCTTTGTTGCCTCGTTAAAACCTTATCATGGAAAAACCAAGTGGGATAAAAACCATGATAAGGAAAAAAAGTACAACCACGCACATCATCATATTTTCCCCCCTAGAAGCATCTTCTTCAAGAGATGCATTCCAATCATATATATCATCTTTAGAGAATTGGTATAAGCATAACCTTAGTTAATACACTCGTATGATTATCATAATTTCTCAGGTTATTGGACTTCTAGTCCATAACATCATTTTCACATTGAAGATATTTTCTTCGTCTATTTGGACTTTATGCCAAAAAAAAATTACATACCATCTTCTAAACATTCATAATGTACATACTTGTACATACGAGCTATTCATAATCCTTGTTGTAAAAAGTATTGTTTTGACTTTCCTTTTTATTATATGAAAGTACATCTTTCAATCATGAAAGAGATCAATAAACTACTCAAATAGCATTTTAAGTGTGGTACTTCAAGACCAAACACATGTGAGCATTCTTTATCTCAAATCATGCAAGAATCTTTTGAGATAACATCTCTTTCCTTAGATTTACAATTTGGAAAACCTAAAGACAATGTTGTCTTTCCAAAGTCGTTTTTTCCAAATTTCGACTTCTGATAACTCTTCAAGAGTTCGATTATGTTCAAATCAAGGATCCCATTGATCCATAATCTTTTGATAAATACACATGGGTATATCGATTAACCTCATAATATTCACTTTTAGAGTATATCCCATAAAACATATTTCTTTTAATCAATCGAATAGCTAGTGTTCTCAAGAACTTGAATTTGTTGCTCCTAGCAGTTTAAATCCTTCTTGGCTGCTTTTGGCAGTTTAAATCCTTATGGACTGCTTCTAGCAGTTTAAATTCTTTTGAGACTAAATCAAGTCTTTATCTCATTGTCAGATTCATAAGTGATCTGAAAAATAGTTGCATCCATCACAAGAAAGTATATCTCTTCATATATCACTTTCATTCATCTTTCGCATAAAGATCCATTTATGTCTTACTAGTTTTACACTTTCAAGTGTACATACAACTAGTCCAAATACTTCTCTGCAAGAGATTTTAAATCTGCCTCTACGACTTTTTCCATGATTGGCCAATCATCACTTTACGTACGTTTTTCAATACATCTTCTTCTACCGCGGTTTATGATCCTCAATTCTCATCAACTGCTTCACTGCATGCAAAATATTATCGACGTCGATTTGATTTTGGTTCCATTTTATTCGAGACATGACACAACTAGTTGAAATCTCTTATTATTATCATTACCAGGTACATGGATTTATTTCTTAGTCATGTATAATGTCTCTTATGAAGATCCTCCATAATTCTTTGATTCATCGGTCTTGCCATTTTATAATATGCTCCTTTTCTTTTCAAGGATTCTTATCTTTGGAACCAATAGGTCTATCACGCTTCATGCGATCTCTAGACTCAATAGCAGTTGATATTGCCCCCCCCCCATGACATCAATATTAATTGGAGCACAGCTGGTATATGTGACTTCATCACTCAATCAGGGTCAGTAAATGCTTTCGGCATCAAATTTGCTAAGCTTTGCAAATGAATTATCTTTTGAACTTCTAGTGCACATTCTTTATGAGGATCAAGATAATTTCTTTCACTGATTTTATTTTCCAGCTGTTTATTTTCTTCTCCCCCTTTAATTGTTGGTAAGACTGACTCACTGAAATAACAGTCTGTAAATCGAACCTTATCCCTTGTTGATGGCTCAATATATTTACTCATCAAAGGAAATTCATATCCAACATCTATTCCTTACCTCCTTTGAAGTCCCATCTTAGATCAATGTGGTGGAGCAACATTACATCCAAAAACTTTTAGATGGAAAATATATGGTTCCTGACAAAAAAACAATCTTGGGGAGAACTCAAAATTATTCTTTGGCATAATGCGAATCAATGCGGTTTCACTCTAATCAATTAACCAAATACTTCGCAAAGATACATAGTGGGTAATCAGTCCAAAATATCTCCTTGTATATGTACCAGAAAACTAATATATTCTAAATTTATTGGATAGTGAAAGTTGTATTATCAACTTACTTTATGGATAACATATAAGAATCTTCTGGTTCTTTAATGAATGTTCATATAATTTCCTGATTCTTTTTCATATTACTATTGAACCAGAATGGCCTAACCGATCATGCCAAAACAGTGAGATTTCCAATAAACTTCTGGTTTACTATTTTACTTATCTCCATTATACCAAATTTGTTGTGTAGTACAATCTATTAGAGAATGCAAGTAGTTTCTCTAAAATACTTTAATTGCCTTAACATGATTAATATTGAAATCCCCTGGATTTGCTTTATAAATGACTCATCAAAGTCCACTTTGAGTGTGAACATAATCTTCTGGATCCACTTACTATGGATGTGGGATTCCATAATTCTCCCCCTCGAGATGATGACACTTCAGGTCCATGCATCTCGAACTGAATCTTACTCTAGAATCAACAACATACCCAATTTGGGTAATGAATTTTATCTTAGATTCTTTTAATTTGCGAGACTTGGGAGAGTATAATCCATTAATGATTTCAAATCGTTCCCATAGACAATCATATATTTGCTTCTGAAGCTTTTAACAATCTTTGTACTACCTCATATTGTACTCACATTAGCTTTGTTTTGATTGCTTGGTCTCAGATCCTTTAAGTTACGATCGATTAGAAAACATGTTAACAAACTACAGCTATCAATCAACATATTATATACACAGGACATGAGACCAAGCAATCAAAACAAAGCGAACCTAGACAATCGATTTGTTAATTTCTAATTATTGATTTCGAATCATAAAAGAAAACATGTCTCGATCAATGACAAAATCAGTGGGATGAATGAATACTAAAGAAGAAATTAATTTTGAAATTAAATCTACTCTACCACAATGATGTAAATCCAATTCCAAAGACCATGAATCAGCAATGTTGTAATCACGATGCATAAGATCATCGATTAAAACATTTCACTCAGATTATGAATGCAAGTAAATAATCTAAGATAAACACACATTAAGTATTAAACCTTCATTCCAAATTCATCTAATCATGAGACTAAAATATCAATTAGCTTATTACTCAAAACAGAAGGCCCACTAATACATAAATTATGCAACAACCAAACATATCAAAAGGCACGAATCTAGTGCATTAATCCAAACAATTAAAAGCATGTGTAAACATGTATATACCCCTAGAGCATGTATCAATTAGCTTTGACAAAAAAAAAAAAAAACATGTGTCAATTATATTATTTATGACCGAAGCATTAAAATTCTAATGACAAAAGCATTTGCCGATCAAGCACCGTATAATTAAGTGGGTATATTAAGGCATGGACATGAATTCAATATGCTTGAATTATTAATTCCAGGTTATGATAAAAGCATGAGACGATAAGTATAAATCTTGAATACTTATCTCGATCGATGTCGAAGACAAAGAGATCGGGGACGCCGTTGACGAACAGAAGCGGCGTCAGTTAGGGGTTTTGGCTAAGATTTTGTTTTGCCATAAGAATATTCCCTTCTGCAAACAGATCGGATAAAAGAAATAATAGCATGTTTCGTATTAACATGAGTCGGCAATTATAAATTTCACTATATTATATTTATGCCATGAATATATGAGTCGATCAAATCTAATTAATATATGGAGAGTAAGTCGTAATTATCTCGATAATGGTGTTTTCGGAAACAGAGACAACGTTCAAAATTGGAGAAGGTATCGATAGAGATTTCAGTATGCTCAGCGACTAGGCGATAACTTGGCCTAACAGATTGAAGGCTTAGGGTTTGGCAGACTGCACCTGTTGTGGAAGTCTGGTCATATCTCTCGGTGTACAACTCAGTTTGGGTCAATTCTGATCTTTCTGATCTTTCTAAAAAGTTGACGTCCGGGGCTTTCTGTGGATAGTAGGATCGTCGCCTGATTCTTCCGGCGTCGCCGGGAAAACGTCGTTGAAAGTGACTGATCGGAATCGCCGGCGGAGGGCTCGGCCAGACTGCAGCGGCTTTACGGTTTCGTCCATAACTCCAGAACGATGGTCTCAATTGAGGCGCTGCCGGCAGTTCTGAAAATCTGATTCAAAGATATATCCGTGGTTGGTTGAATCGCCACGAGACTCCTGGTGGTTTGCCGGAAAATTGCCCAGAAAGGAGGCAGATCGGAGAGCTTGGACAGATTGCATCTGTTTCAGGAAAACGACGATATCACTCTGACCGTGGACTCAAATTAAGCGAGGTCGGTAGCGCTGGAAAGCTGACTCGAAGAGCTTTCCACTCATGTGTGGCTCGTCGCGAGATTCGTCGTGGGTCGTCGGAAAATCGTTGTGCAAGGTGACGGCTCGAATTCTAGGGTTAGCTCAAACGGCTAGGGTTTCGTGATGATAACGTGTTGTGAATAAAAGAAAGAAATTATTATTTTTTATTCCATGAATAATGAGAGGTATATATAGGTTTACAAAGATCTTGAAAATATTCTAAATTTGGAGAATAAGTAAAGAGAGAATATTCGAAACTTCTTTATGATATGGGCCTTATAATGGGCATCCATATAATTAATTCATAACAAAAGTTTATATTATTATATAGTTATTTTCCGTTTTTAACACATTTTACGATCTTGTGAGTTAGAATTTTTTTTTTAAGTATTTACTTTATACGTTTTATTTTTTTCTTTTATTCAAATTATTATTTTGACATATGTCGCAATCTTAATTAACAACACATATATCACGATTTCATGAATAAGAATTATCCTACAGATCACGTCGACTTATTCGGCTTTATATAATAAGATATGAGATGAGACGACCAACCTTCGTTAACCATATATAAGTCGCAATTTTCGCATATAATTATTAGTCAGCTCTCTTAATATTCTCACTTTCGAATTCATATTGGGTTTAGCCCCAAAAAATAAAACTATTTCCGACAATACTTTTTCTAAAGTGGTATATATGTGTTTATATATATAAGATTCATGTTTAAAAAAACCAATTAAAAATAAATAAATTTCTCAATAATTATTTTTATTATTTTATATTCCTTCTAAATTCAAATGCATCAATCATGACACGTACATTCGAAATAATGACTTTTAATCTACCTCGAACTGACTTCTACGCTAAAATTGTAGTTACACTCTATTTGAGTTACACTATTCGGATTATGATCTCATTTGAAAGTTCATATATTTATAACTGAAAAATGAATTGGTAATGATGAGTGCGTAGGTATATTTTTAATTCATATATAATGATCTAGTACTATTTTTTGTCTTTATTTGTGTTCCATTAGAAACCAAGATGGTGAACCACATTTTTTTTTCGGAACATCAGTTTCAATTATTATGTCATTTTTTTAGATTTGGAAAAGAAAAAACACTGCTGTCTTCAAAGTAAAACAACCGTTTTGTTACAATTAACCCACTGTTATTCTTTATTTACTAGGTCAATGTATTTGATTTATGTATTTGATCTAATGTTTTGTGGCTCTTACATTTTCTACATTTTTTTTCATTTTAATTGTGAGTGTTTGTAGTGTGTATTATTTAAGACCAAATTACAATAACTTAAATGGAAATAAGACATTAAATTATATATTAAAATTTTTGTTATTATGTGTGTACTTTTCAAAAGTTATGGATCCTTTGGCTTTTTTTCATGTATTTTTTTGTATATGCGTGTCATAATCTATGCATCCTTTGACAAATAGTATTGACAATATTATTTGATTTCTTTGTATGATGTCAGTTTCTATTATTTTTAACGAACAAAAAACTAAAGCTAAACTCTTATCAATAGATAATTTAATGCAATACATGCACATGAGACAAGGGAAAAGTCAAAAACCAATTTAATTCATGTACGAATGGGGCCAAATTATATACTATGGAGATTTGGTAACAAAAATACGGGATCAAACTGTTTATTCAAGCAAATATACAAGCAAATGTCTGTAAATGTCTTTATTGACCCGTTTTTTCTAATTACGAGATTACTGGTCACCACCAAACTTGAACGCAAAATTTTACTCATGCTAGATTGTTTTTGACTGTCTCAAAATATTCATGTAGACCAAAGTTCGAACACCGTAGTTTAAAAGCTACTGACCAATCGCTTTTCTATATTACTGTTGCTTTCAATGTTATAAGTTTTCTAATAAAATATCGGAGAATTATAAATGCAAAATGAAAATTCTTACCCAAACTTCTGATTATTTAAATTTTCATACACGTACAACTTGGATCCGAATCCCATTAGTCAATCCCGTTAAACGAAAATAAAAGATTTCAGATTGGCTTATGTGGCAAGAGGAGTTACAATTTCATGTATTTGCAGAACTAGTTGTAAAGACGCTTAAACTTGAAACCCCTAAAAAGGAAGACGAAAATGATTAAAACAGACAAAATTATAGAAACACAATAGTCAGATTTAAGTGCTACATGACACGTGTCGAGCTATGGAGTGATGACGTGTCACTCATCTGGAGAGGGTTCATTTCCTTTCATATATATGATTCCCAAATTTTCCATATAAAAGTTAGTAATTCTTCGCATTCTTTTCTATGTAGATGCATACTATAATGTCTTCATCAGTCGATATCAGATAAATTTAATTATGTATTAAATTAGGACTTAATCCGCGCAAGCTATAGCGCGGAGTAATTTTTTAACAAAATTGTTTTGAAATTTAAGAAAAATTGTTTTTACCTGAATTTTATAATATATATAACTAATGATTATAGATAGGACTGTTAAACCGGACTAACTTATCTACTTAACTCGTTTTGTAATCGACAAAAATATTATTCGAGCTGACCCGCAAAAATTTTCCATATAAAAGTTAGTAATTCTTCGCATTCTTATATTAATGTCTTCATCATGATCAATGATCAGTCGATTTCAGATGAATTGAATTATGTACAGAATATCGAATGCTCAAACACTCTATCGTTACTACTAGGATATCTTCTATCAATTTAGGATATATCGTATATTTTTCTATTTTCTTGTATATCTTATATTCCCTTATCTCTTAGGTGTTCAACCTAAATTCTTGTACTATAAATATTTCTCTTGTGATAACAAAATATTCAAGTTGTTCAACCTATATTATATCAACTTTGGGAGTTACATATACATACCGAATTTCACATTATAATATGTTGGCACAGTATCTAAAATTAATATGAGAAAATGAAAATGACAATATATAGTTGGAGATGCAATGGAATATCAAAAAAGGGAAAGGGGAAACAAGGCACGCTTTGTCCCAAAGAAAGGACCAATTTCGATGGGTATCCTTATATTTACTCTTATGGTAACACCATCATGCTATTTCCCACTACCATCAACTATCATCATTCCCTTTTCACACACATATATATACATATCAACTTTGTTTAATAAAGAAAACGAGAGGTTCTTTCAAACTATTTTCTTGTTTTCTTGTTGAGACCAAGACCATAAACGACAAAGAGCTTGGATTATGTTGATCTCTTGCTTGGCCTTGACGTTTACGCTACGAAGCGATGCAACAACATTCCTTTGGAATTCTTGTCTCGAGCTTGAATCGTTATAGTAGAGAGGATCTGGGTGTCCAGCGCGCATCTCTTAAATTAACCTTTTGGCTTCCCACGATGCTTTACATTTCGATAAATCATGCTCCAAAATATTCAGAGGTTCCCTAATTAATCATTGAAAGAGCATATCGTTCCGAACTTTCCATATTATCCATATAAAGATTTCGGTCAACATATCTGATTAATCTAATATGTATATATCTCTTTCAAAACAAAAAAAAGATAAATCAATATTTGTAAACATGGATCCTGACGAAAATTTTCTGGACTATACGAAATTGTGAATAATGTTTATACTTGTATACGCCGGTTTACATTCGAAATTTGCATGTTTATATATAACATTCAACCATACATATTTATGAATAACTCAAACTTAGACAGTTAGACTAGATATATTCGACAAGTGAATAATGTCTTAATGGTCAAATAATAAAATATATTATAATACTCACTCTTTTAAAATTTTGGAATGTGAAAAGTTTGTACTCAGACAAATGAAAATGGCAAATACTTTTTATGAAGAAATTTAGAAGACCTGTTATTTTTACTTATATATGCGAATATATCAAATTAATAAATTAAAATAAAACTAAGCAGAGATAATAGACAGTAGCCACATAATTAGACACCACTATCTAAAACAAATACACTGACGAAATGACGATCAAAGTGTGGTTATTGACAAAAGGTTAGCACAAATTGTTTATGTTATCATGTATGCAAAATGGAATGATTTAGTAATGGATCGATCTAAAATGGAATCATCCTTAATCTGTTTTTATTTTTTTAAAAATTTATGCATGGGATTCTCTCGAGGATGTATCATTGTGCTTTATCGACGATTTTTCTCAACATATAGACCACAGCATATATGTGACACGTAATAATTTCGTCGTAATGATTTTGACTCACGGCGAAAGTCAATTTCTCTTGAGTCTTGACAACAACAACAAAAAAAAAAGAAAAAAAAAAAGAGAAGAAGTCAATTTATCGTTCAATTAACCATGTTATATATATATTCTCTTCCACCTTCCCAAGACAGGTATGGTTAATTTCAGACTTTCCTTCTCCGAAAAAGGCTTTGATTTTGTTTATGTCTTATCCAATATTCACCATTTAATAGCTAACAGATATAACATCATGTGACCTGTGGAACTAAGGAAAAGCTTTCCTAGAATTTTGTGGAGGATTTGGAACATGAATTTGTTCCGTTTTGAAGGTAAAAGATATTATGCATTAGAAACCGTAAAGAAAATCAAAGGTGATGTTTTGGAAGGGTTTGCTGCTCAAAGCATAGATTCAAATCAAAGCATATCCTCTATATCCGATTATGTTGTTGAAAGAAAGTTGTGGAAAGCTCAGCCAAAAATGTGGCTTAAATGCAATATATGAACTTCATGGTTTAAATGAAACAAATTTTCAAGATCAGCTTAGGTTTTGAGAGATGCTGAAAGGTTGGTTTTGTTACATAGCTGGAGAGCTTTCACTAGCATTTAAGATTTTCAAGAAGCGAAGCTTATCAGTGTGATATGGGCTGTAGAGAGCATGAACAACCACAAAGTAAAGAGAGTCATCTTGCTATGGAAGCGGAAAAATCTGTTGGGGCTGTGAATAGACCTCAAGTGTAGTCTTCTTATAGGTATCACGCAGCGAAGATTTTGGTATCTTTTGTAACCATATCAGAATGAAAATTGGAATCGATCGGAAAGATCAACATTAAATAAAAAGGCTAATCTCATTGCATAAAGTGTCACGAAGGATTTACATATACAATCATGTGTAACCACAAACCATCCGACTTGGTTAAATGAGATCTTTGTCGATGAGAGAGTTTTATCCGCTGGATGATAGCTTTTTGTTGGTCTTTTTTATGTTTGGATTTTGGAGTGATTTTTTTTTTTGTAAGAGCTCCATATATTCTATAGGTGGCTCAGAGGAGGAGTAAAGGATAGAGAAATCCTTACAACTAGGCTTGTTGTTTGGTTTTTGTACTGCCTGTAATTTTACCTTTATTATTATATAAAATTAGATGATAAAAAAAACTTTCAAAGTTTTGTATGGTTTTTGTACAACTTCTTGTTAATGAAAATATATTGAAGTTCATGTTATTAAAATAAGATGATACTGTCTTATCTCTCAAAATAGCTAGGAGTTTAGTTTCGATGCTATATTTAAGAAAAATTAACCAATCCCAAAGCACGCTTTCAATTTACATCAAATAATTAAAAACAAAAAGTGAAAAAATGTTATAAAAAGTAATATATTTTATCGTAAAAATAAATATAAATAAAAATAAAAATATTATATCCGGTGGAATGGCGGAACGCTGATAATAGAAAGAAACTAATAATGATTTATATCAAAGAACTTCTTGTTGAAGGTTGTAATTGAAGATGTAAGGTTTACAATGAACGACATTCGTATATATAAAGAAATTTAGAGTTACTGTGACAGTGGGCTCCACATGAGAAAACCATTCGTAATCGTTCTATGTGCGCCTAATTTTATTGACTTTCAAAACATTCTCATTTGGAGACCAGTGTCACTATTGTTTTTTGCGTTATGTCTTTGTTGCCTTGTTAAAAACCTTTCCAGGAAAACCCAGTGGGAAAAATCATAGGAAAGTAAAAAGAGTACAATCACGTAAGCTCCCCCTCAAATGACCAGAATGTCATCTTATAAATCTCTTTGATGACGCATTTCAATGTTATGGACATGTTTCCTGAACATAGTGTGATTTTAAGTGTTTTTACCACGTCAATTAATAACTAAAGTGCACACTACTGCAATCATAACAGTATGTTGATGTAGTACTTTAGGATCGAATCCACAGAGATCAAGTGTAACGCTACGAGAATGCATGAAGAAAGTAAATTTAAGACGAATGCAATGATTTATGGTTTGTAACTTCTAAAATCTAAGAATGACAAATTAAACGATGTGAATTCAATAAGGAAAAGCGCTAGGTCCAATGGAAGTTTGTAGGAAACATAAATAACAGTTAAAGCATCTTAAATAAAGAATGCATTAAGAATCGTTCTAGAACTCAAACCAAAAATTAGATTAACTTTTTCCCAAAGTATTAATCCATATGCTTAGGTCTATGAAGACTAACTCCCGTTGAATTCAAAAGTTCTAAGCATGCATTCTAGTCTGATTTGATAAGTTCACAAAACACATTAACATCAACTCCCGTTGGCTAAGGATGTTTTGCCCATCTAGGTTCTTTCAAGCATTTAATTAAACACTTTCGGTGCGTTAAATATCATAAGGTCATGAACTAAGTGATCAATCTAGTTCAAGCACTAAGAACAACCTAGATGAAGAATCCAATTGATAATTCCCTATCTAATCAACCCTAACTATCGATTCATGAAATCCTTTGAAACCCTAAACCTAACTAAACGACTAGTCGCTTATAGTTACAAAGAAAACACAGAGAGATGAAGAAGAAATCATAATCCAATAAAGTAAATAAACTAGGGTTCATAAATCTTCTCAAAAGCCTGTAGAGTTAAATATTCGTCTCCCCAAAGAAAGAGATGTAAAAGTCTGTAGAAAATAAAGAGGCTGAAAAATAAGTATATATATATTATGGGTCGAATTAGATTGAATTATGATGATTCTGGGGCAAAACAAGAAGTTTAGAAATTGCCTTTTTCGTCTGGGAAGTGCATCGATCGATGCAAGGTATGCATCGGTCGATTCTGAAATCTCTGTCATGTTGCATCGATCGATGCAAGCCTCCATGTTCTGCGCATGCTTCTTGTGCGAGGCAGATTGACTTGTCTTCAGTAAATTGGGTATAACTCTTGATCGCACCGTTGGATTTTCTTCAAACCACTTGCAAATCAAAGCTAATTCACAGATTTCTCTTATTTCAAAAGGTCAGCTCGATCCATTGGTGGGAAGACCTTAAAAAAATGTCAAACTTCAAACACTTCTGTATGACTCTGCATTCCCAGTTTCACCTTTTGCAACCAAAATGTCTTGTTTTCTTCCAAATCAACCTGAAACTTGTAAAGACTCGATAAAAGACTAAAAGACTCTAAAAACACGCTTTGACTCAATAAAAGACTCAAAACCAACACAAAAACATATGTTAGAAAGCGGTAAAAACCGAGTACATCATATTGGTGAGTAATGATTTCGTGAAGAGATCCGCTGCATTTTCACATGATTGGATATATCTCACTTCAATTTCTTTATTCTTCTCGAGTTCTTGAGTGTACGAGAAGAACTTCGGAGGGATATGTTTGGTTCTATCACTTTTGATATATCCTTCCTTTGTCTGGGCAACACATGCAACGTTGTCTTCATATAAGATAGTTGGCTCCGTATCTACGCGAATTCCACTGCTAGATAGGATGTGGTGACTAATTGATCTCAGCCACACACATTCTCTACTTGCTTCATGGAGTGCGATGATTTCAACATGATTTGAAGAAGTGGCCACAAGCGTCTGCTTCTGAGAACGCCAAGATTAACGGCAAATGATATATCAGGCCTTGTACAATTTGCCAAATACATAAGGGCTCCAATTGCACTTAGAAATGGTATTTCAGGACCAAGTATCTCTTCATTTTCCTCATGTGGTCGAAATGGATCATTTTCAAATTTGAGTGATCTAACGATCATTGGGGGTACTTAGAGGAGTTTCTTTATCCATATTAAAGCGTTTTAACACTCTTTTGGTATATGTGGATTGATGCACAAATATACCCTTTTGAGAATGTTCAATTTGTAGGCCAAGACAATACTTTGTCTGACCGAGATCTTTCATCTCAAGTTCTCCTTTTAAATATTCAGATGCTTTTTGTATTTCCCCTTGAGTTCCGATAATATTTAGATCATCAACATATACCGCGATAATTATAAATCTGGTAATTGTTTTCATTATGAAAACACATGGACATATAAGATTGTTCACGTATCCTTCTTTTGCTAAATGCTCACTAAGACGATTGTACCACATACGTACATATTGCTTTAACCCATATAATGATCTTTACAATTTTATTGCACAAAACTCTTTAGGTTTGGAATTTAATGCTGATGGCATCTTAAACCCATCAGGAATTCTCATATAGATATCATTATCTAATGATCCATATAAATATGTCGTAACGACATTCATGAGACGTATCTCTAGATTTTCATCAGCCGCTAGACTCATTAAGAATCTAAACGTGATTGCATTCGTAACGGTAGAATACATTTCCTCGTAATCGATCTCGGGTCTTTGAAAAAAACCTTGAGCCACGAGGCGAGCTTTGTATCTCATAATCTCGTTTTCTCATTTCGTTTTCGAACGAAAACCCATTTGTATTCAATCGGCTTTACATCTTTAGGTGTGAGCACAATAGGTCCGAATACTTTTCGTTTATTAAGCGAATCAAGTTCGACTTGCATATCATCTTTCCATTTTATCAAGACATGTCTCTTTTGACATTCGTAAACAGACTTTGGTTCTGTATCTTCGTTTTCCTCATTTATTTTGTTTGAAAGAAGGTATGAGAAAACGTTATCGACATCATCCATTTCATTTCGATTCCATATCTTTCCATTATGGATGTAGTTGATGGAAATTTCATGATTTTCTTTAGGTTCATGATGCTCTATATTATCATTAATCTCATGATTTGATTCTTCCAAAATGCTTTCTGCTATTTTGGGAATATCATGCTTTTCAGCTCCCTTTCGTTTTCTAGGATTTTTATCCTTAGAACCAACAGGTCTACCATGCTTTAAGCGTGTTCTTAACTCATGTGTATAATCTGCTCTTTCACTTTCTTGTGGTATTTCAATAGGAGCAGGGGCATTTGCAGTTGGTATATGTGATTTAGTTACCGTTTTAGTATCTGCAAATGTATCATGTAGCTGATTTGCTATACTCTGTAAATGCATGATTCGTCGAACTTCTAGTTCTGACTGTTTAGTAGGAGGATCAAGGTGCAACAAGGTTGGCACACTCCATTTGTTATCCTTTCCTACTTGTTTGTTTTCTCCCCCTAGAACCGGGAATACTTTCTCATCAAAATGACAATCGACAAAACGTGCCGTAAAGACGTCACTAGTCTGTGGTTCTAGGTATTGTATAATTGATGGAGAATCACAACCAACATAAATTCCCAACCTTCTTTGTGATCCCATCTTTGTACGTTGTGGTGGTGCTATTAGCACATATACCGCACAACAAAAAATTCTTAGATGGGAAATATTTGGTTCTCTACCAAATGCCAATTGTAATGGGGAATACTTATGATACACACTTGGTCTCACTCGGACAAGTGTTTCTGCATGCAAAATGGCATGTCCCCATACATAGGTTGGAAGTTTTGATCTCATGATCAATGGTCTTGCAATGAGTTGCAGACGTTTAATTAATGATTCAGCCAAACCATTTTGTGTGTGAACTTGTGTTGCAGAATGTTCAACTTCAATCTTCGTTACCATACAATAATCATTGAATGCTTGGGATGTGAATTCACCAGCGTTGTCTAGTCTAACTCTTTTAATGGGATAATCAGAAAATTGTGCTCGCAGTTTGATTATCTGAGTTAGAAATCTCGCAAATGCAACATTTTGAGATGATAATAGACAAACATGTGACCACCTGCTGGATGCGACAATTAACACCATAAAATAATGGAATGTTCCACATGGTGGATGTATTGGTTCACAAATATCGCCTTGAATTCGTTCAAGGAACTTTGGTGATTTTTTTATCAATTTTGGTTGGCGATGGCCTTATTATCAATTTTCCAAGAGAACATGCAACACATGTCATTTTATTCCCCTGGTATATCTCTTGGATTTTTAGGGAATGACCATGTGAGTTCTCTATGATTTTACGCATCATTGTGGTGCATGGGTGTCCGAGGCGACCATGCCATAATATGAAATCATCTTGATTTCTTTTGATCACGATATGTGATTCTATTGCATATATATAAGTGTGATGCAAACCAGAAGGAAGTGTTGGAAATTTTTCCAATATATGTTTTTTGTCTAATTTACCAGAAGTTATATACATATACTTCTTTCCATTCTCAGTTGCAGACTGAGTTTCATATCCTTGAAGATATATGTTTTTGAAACTCAACAAATTCCTCTTAGAATTCAGAGAATACAAAGCATCGTTTATGGAAAATTTTGTTTCATTAGGCAACATAAAGTTGGCTTTGCCACTTCCTTTAATCAGGTCTGTAGGACCTGATATTGTATTGACAATAATGTTTGTCAGTTTTATATTTGGAAAATATTCTTTTTTCTTCAGAATAGTCTGAGTGGTTCCACTATCTGCTATGCAAATTTCTAGGATTTTCTCCTTGGATTTTGTCTCATTGTGATCCATTATCTGTATTTCACATGAACATCAAATAAAGGGAAAGTAAAGAACGTTTAATAATTATATATTTAAGAAAACAACATTTATTCATTAAAACTGAAATACATAATAATATTATTCGTTTAAAACTAAAATACAAAATATTATATATGGCATAACTGGAGACTTATTCAGTAGTCCCACTACAACAATTTCAGTTATCCGCAAAAGCGGTCTCGTCGAAATTATTTTTGAAGTCGGAAGAATCGAGGTACGTTGTACCCTCAAAGTGTTCTGTAAGGTTCACTTCCTTTTCTTTGCCTTTAACGGATTCCTGGTATAACTTACAAAGATGTGGGGGAGTTCGTCATACATGGGACCAATGCCCTTTGGATCCGCATCTGAAACAGACATTTTCCTGCTTATGGGCGGATTTTTCTTGTGGTCCTTTTCCTTTCGGAAAATGCTTAGGTCGAACCCATTTGTATGATCCCCTCCCTTTCGGGTTGTAAGTTTTCCCACCTCCGCGATTAAATCGACGGCCACGACCTCGATAGGTTTGATTTTTTCTCTTTGGATTTTTTACATCCGTTGCATTTACTTCCGGGAATGCTTTGGTTCACGTAGGTCGAGAATTGTGGTTCTTTATAAGAAGATCACTATCCTTTTCTACCAATATGAGAGTCACAATTAACTCAGAAAACCTTGTGTACCCGCGACTCCTATAGAGTTCTTGCAGAATACGGTGTTCTTTATGAAAAGTGAGATATGTCTTCTCGAGCATTTTTGCTTCGGTGACAGGTTTACCACAATATTTCAATTGTGATACCACTCTCAAAATAGCGGAATTATATTCTCCCACTTTTTCAAAATCATGAAACCTCAGGTTTTTCCACTCCTCTAATGCGTGAGGGAGAGTTATATCGTTTTGATTATCAAACCTTTCTTTTAGAGCTTTCCAAAGCTCTGCTGGATATTTTATGTTCGCATAATCATGCGTCACATTTTCGTCGAGATGTTTTTTTAAGAAAATTATCGCATTTGCCTTATCTTCGGCAGGCGATTTGTTTCCTTCTTTTATTGTCTCAGACAATTTTTTCCACTCTAGATAGAGCTCAGTATTGGTGATCCATTCAATGTAGTTTGCTCAAGTTATTTTTAGAGCCGGAAACTTGAGTTTTTCAATGTTTGTCATTTTCGATTTCTAAAAATAAAATCACAAAATATTATTAGAAATATAATTTTATTTCAATTTTTATTAGAAACCGATTACATGAATAATTAAAGCAATTACAAAAAAAAAATAGTGCATAGAAAACTAACACAACAATTGGGGTAAACTCTTTGGGAGTAAATTTTCCAGCGAAGAGACCATAAATAGAAGCAAAAATTACAATTGAACTTAAAAGCAATAACAAACTAATTATTTTTTGAAATATTTTCTTAAAAAAGAAATCTAAGAAATTTTTGAGAAAGATTTGGGAGGAGATGAAATGTTTGAGTGAAGATGAGTATATTTATAGATTGAAAAACACTGTTCATAGCCGTTGGATTTTTGATAAAAATTGTGAAATTTTTTCTTTGTGACCGTTGGAACCAAAGAAAATCAATCTAAAAATTTTAATATGTATCGGTTAAATCTATCAATTTCAGATAAAATGTTTATATACAGGCGGCCGAGCCTCCTTATATTAGAACCATAACAATCAAATAATTAACAGCAATATTGTGGTGACAGAATCATCTACATTTAAACAATATGAGTTTGGTGTCGTCTGAAACGTCCAATATAATATTAACAGTAAATAATTTAGGTGGCGTCTGGGATGTCCACTATAATAATAACAGTAAATAATTTAGGTGGCGTCTGAGATGTCCACTATAATAATAACAGTATATAATTTAGGTAGCGTCTAAGACGTCCACTATAATAACTAGGAGTGTATGTTTAGTTTTGATGTTATATCTAAGAGAAATTAACCATCCCAAAACACGTTTTCAATTTACATCAAAGAATTAAAAACAAAAAGTGAAAAGGTGTTATAAAAAGTAATATATTTTATTACAAAAATAAAAATAAATATAAATATAAATATTATATATGATGGAAGGACGGAACGCTGATAATAGAAAGAGACTAAGAATGATTTATATTAAAGAACTTCTTGTTGAAGTTTGTAATCGAAGGTGTAAGGTTTACAATGAACGACGTTCATATATATAAAGGAATTTAGAGTTACCGTGAGAGTATGCTTCACATGAAAAAACAATTCGTAATCGTTCTGGGTGCGCCTAATTTTATTGATTTTTATAACAAAAAGAAGAGAATTAAAAGGAAAATCTAGAAAAATTGAATTGGGTGAGAGATAAGAGCTTTTTAGCAATATTAACGTTTTTTTTTGTTTGGACAGCAAGCAGGATAAGCAAGTTAATAATCTGAGAATTCAATGTTTGAAATGACTAAAAACATTGTAAAAAGATAAGTAAAGCAATCATGAAGATTCGCAAACTCCAAGGTAGAGTTGGAGGTGTTACGGTGCACAAGCACCCATACAATCAGTTTCCTACTTTGGACAAGACAGCGTTTGTCAGGGAATGTCTCTTCTTCGTACAATTCAACCAATTTCTTTTTAAAAGAAAATTATTTTATGGATTGTCTTTTGTCTTTTTAAAACATGAGTTAATAATAATAAACATGAATTTCCGGTAAACTTCTTGGTTTACACTGATTCAGCCTTCTAATATCTCTTCCCTTGTTTAGTTTGTAGTTAATTATTAGGAGTATTGCTTATGTAACTTGATAAGGCTTTTGTTGTCGTAGTGTTAACAGTGTTTTGTAACCAGCATCAGGTGGATATAGGTAAAATGAAGTTTCGAAAAAAAGAAAACAAACATGAATTGTGATGCACAAAAGAAAAAAAAAATGTGAATAGTAATTCTATAGAAGAGAGAGAAAGAAAAAAAAAGGTTAAAAATTTGGTGTACCATAAAAAGCGCGGGAGCTGTTTCACGAGCGACGAGGAGGAAAAGATTCCTCAAGAATGAAAAAAGATTGGATGATTGTGAGGGTTAGGTGTCGGCTATGAGGAGGCAAAACTCAGCCCAGCCTGTCAGAGACTTCATAGTGTCACTAATCTCAAACAGCTCCACGTAAAAGAATAACGATGGGCTTGATAATGCGACAAGCTTAATAATATGGGCTTTTGAAAGCCCAATAATATTCTGGCCCAGCCTAAGTGAATGCGAGAGAGAGAGAAGAGCGATACGCTTTGAAATTGAAGAGAGAGAGAGAGATCAAGGTCAGGAAGGAAGGGGGAAATTAAATAAATAATCAATCAATCGAGGAGAAGAAGAAGAAGAAGAAGAAAAGGATCATATCATCGTTGGTCAAAATCATCGGGCGAATTTTGGTGATCGATCCATCGAAGGACGGTTGAATGATGTACGTTCGAGCGGTACCGACGACGGATGTGAATCGGAACACGGAGTGGTTCACGTATCCAGGTGTGTGGACGACTTACATCTTCATCCTCTTCTTCGGCTGGCTCCTCGTTCTCTCCATCTTCAACTGTTCCCCTGGCATCGCCTGGACCATCGTCCACCTCGCTCATTTCTCCGTATGTTTCTTTCTTGACCCACCCCAGAGATTATTATTATTACTTCAATCAATTGCTTCAATCAATTGCTTCGATTGTTAGGTTACATATAATTTCTTTCACTGGAAGAAGGGAACACCGTTTGGGGATGACCAGGGAATCTACAATCGGTTGACTTGGTGGGAACAGATTGACAACGGCAAGCAGCTCACTCGCAATCGCAAGTTTCTCACTCTTGTTCCCCTTGTCCTGTAAGCTCCTCGATGCTTTCTTTCTCTCCTTCTTTCCCTTTGCCTATAGTTAGTTACGCAGCAATAATGAAGCATTTTGTGTGTGCCTACCATTTGCATTACCCTTTTCCAATGTTCAAAGAAGCTTTTTTTTTGTTGAGGAAATTCATATACCATCTTTACAAGCTGTTGTTATCCTTTCAAAACAATTATATTTGTATGTTCTCTGCTTGGGTTTGACCATACTTACTGAAATGATGGTGGAATCCACGTTAGCTTCTTTTAATGCTTATTAGCCTTCTTAGATTTCCCATTTGACAATCGGAAACAATGGTTGTTGTTTTGTGTAGTGCGCTGGGACAACACAATATAGATATAGGATGTTTAGACATTATTGGTGATGAAAGAAACTTGTGTTTGAACTTTGGGTGTAGGTACTTGATAGCATCTCACACGACAGACTATCAACATCCGATGCTCTTTCTTAACACGCTTGCTGTATTTATAATGGTGGTTGCAAAGTTCCCGCACATGCACAAGGTTCGCATCTTTGGAATCAATGCAGACCAATGAAACCCACCACCAAATGCGTTATAACTAAATGTCTGGTCATCATATCATCATGGATGGATGGGTGGAGCCTTGAAATGACAAAAATACATATATGCCACTTTTGTCTCCTTCTTAGATTTTCCTCCTTATTAATGTATAAGCCAAAGAAGTCAGAGAGGAGGGTTTGTAAGTCTGAACCAGTGGTTTAGTGAATTTCAGAATTATATACAAGTATCATATACTGACAACTTTTGGTCATTGTTGCTTAGTTGTACACTTATACTTGTTATTGTGAAAACCAGAAGAAAAAGAGAAGAGAGAGAGAGAAGATATTTAATTACGATTACTGGAGTGTGCCATGTTTGATGTGACTCTTTCCCTTTGCGTTCAAAAAGCACAAGTCCAATCGGTTCCTTCTTTTACGTCCGTCAGCAGAATAAAAATCAAAATTTATTAACCTAATTTTCCTTTTTTCTTTTCTTTCTTGCAAATTTCCGATTTAAAATGTTACAATGGGACTTAGACTTAATTTAAAATTCTAAGTCACATGTTCTTAGACTTAAAAGGGTTTTTAAATCTCTGTTGTACGGAACCAACCCTGTTAGAGATCACTTAACTACGTACATCCTCTTAAACAAAATCTGACCTAATTTAATAATAATTAACATTTAATGGTTGTAAGCTGGACCTTTAAACCCAACTCAGGCTCTTACCATCATCTTGATTGTTTTACACCCAATCAACATGTTTTTGATCTTCTGTGCGTAGGACAAGGATAGAGAGAGAGTGGGAGAAATGATGATGAAGAGAGAGACAGAGAGATACGAAGTCCGAGGGGAATGTTTGGGTGGCTCCATTTAATTGTATTTGAATTAAAATGATTTTTTTTCTTTCTTAAGTTGCCTTCAGAATCTATACGTTTTGTGGTTCTCTTTCTCCTCAAAACCGCTTTGACTCAACCGTACTTTCCCCTTTCAAGGGTTCCTAAATGACAAACAAATAACCAAATGAGATTTTTGTTTTTGTTGGAACAATAGAAAATCAAAATATGCGTTTAGGCTTAAGCTAAAGCACACTACCATATGTCTGAAGAGAGGGCAATGACCATTACATATATATCTCTTTTTTTTAATGAGTTATCAAGCGAAAACCATCCGTAATAAAACAGGATCTTCAGATGCATCGAATCCATAAATTTAGGTAACGAACAGAACAACTGAGATTTGATTTAAATACAAAGTCATAAAGTATCCATCCCAAACCCAACAGTTTTTTTGTTAAAGAAAAAGGACTAATATAGTAGTAAACACCCAGATGGTAGTTAACCCTCATCTTTTAAAATTTGGATGAAATTTAAACTTTATGCTTTTTCATTTTCCTTCTAAAAAGCTCTTTGGGTCCTTGACTATAATTTATTGCCATGATCCACCACCAGAGTCAGCAGAAGCACCAGCACTTAGCATGCCATTCCAAAACCCAACAGATTGGTCAGCTTCTCCTTCTTCTTTCTCATGTTCATGATCACTGTGATGATGATCATTCCCATTGCCGCCACCACTATTGGTGCTTGATGATGAAACTGGAAGTTTCAGGCTCTCAAACGGCAGCAAAGGCCTTCCATTATTAGTGCCACTGGACCCTTCTTCTTGATGTAGAGGATCCCCACCATCAAGAGAGAATCCCAAAGCTGGTCTCATAAACTCTTGAAACTGTGGGTAACTCAGACCAAACCCGGATGCTGCTGTGTAAACTGATGATGACTCGTGAACATTAGGAAAAGGCATGAAAGCAGGGCGTGAATTAGAGATCCCTAAAAGCTCCAAAGCCGATGAGGTTGAGACAAGTGGGTTGTTCTTCATGCTGCTGGGTACTATTTGCAGAAACTCAGGAATAGTGTGATGATGAGCAATCCCAAACCCTTGAGAAAACGCCAAGTTGAGATCTTTAACCTCGTGGGCATTCTGAGAAAACGCCAAGTTGAGATCTTTAACCTCGTGGGCAATCTCACCAAGCTTAGGGTTTACATGAGGAAGTGGTGGTGGCGTGTAGTTGACAAAAAGAGCCTTCTTTGAAGAGGAAGAGGAGGGTGAGGAGCAATTGGATTTGGAAGAAGAAGAAGAAGAGGAAGAGGAAGAGGAAGATCTCTTGTTCTTCCTGATTCCACCACCGATGGGGATGTTCCTAAGGGAACCACCTTCGGTCCAATACCTCCTGCAGTCCTTACAGAAGTACCTGGGCTGCGTTAGGCTGTAGTTGTTGTAGTAACAGAACTTGGTGTTTAAGGAGTTGCATCTTGGGCAGTTCAAAGCCTGATCTTTCTCCGGTCTTGCCTTCCTCTCCACCGGAGCAGCAGCAGCAGGATTCGGCTGTTTCAAGCATGTGTTTGTCACGATCTCGTTCATTGGCTTCACAACAAACTCCTTTTTTTTTTGGTGTGGAACAAAACAAACAAAGCATATAAATTATTCAATTAGATCACACACAAGAAAATATCGATCGTTCTAACTTTTATCTGAAAAGAAAGAAAGAAAGAAATGAAGATTTAAGAGAAAGCAGATTCTTTTATAGCTTTTCTGATAAAGGAGGAAACTGAGAAGGAAGTAGTAATATATACCTGAGGCCATTTAGCTGTGTCCATGGCTATGGAAGCTGATCAAAACCAGAGGGAGAAAGAGAAAGAGAAAGAGAAAGAGAAAGAGAAAGGGAGAGAGAGAGAGAGAAGAAGTGTGTGTGGAAAGGTAAAAGCTCTGGTGATTTTGAAAAAGCAAGAAGAAGACGAAAAAAGAGAATTTATTTAATTTTTCATATAAAAAAAATGTCACTTTAGTGGGATATATAGAAGAAATAGAGACGTAATGTTGTATATATGTGTGGCTTCGCTGCTTTGATGGAATCTTCGTATGAGAGAGAGAGAGAGAGAAAAAAAAAAGAGTCTTTTGAGTCTGACACACTCTCACACTATGCGCCCGCCGTCCCACGAATCTTAATATTATCTCCATTTTTTTTGTTTTCTTTTTCGTAATTTTCTTATATATTAATACCAAATTTGTAGTAAGTAATTATCCCATGTGTTGGAACTCTCATGTACTTTTTGTTAGAGAGTTAGAGAGGTTACTATTTGATTTGTTCAGTTTCTCCTTGTAAAAACTCATCGCCATTCATTTTGAGGCAGAATTTTGGGTAGTAGTAAGTAAGGATATGTATAAGTACATTTTTTCAAAAAAATATTATAATCCTATAGAAAAAGAAGTGTAATAGGCGACGTCGTGACTCATCTATCCATTGAAATTTCCCTATATGTTTTCCGCTTTTTTTTTTTTTTTTTCGGTTTAAATGTTACTATCAAGAATTTTGGTAAACATGTTTCAAGCTCCTACAATCGTTTTCAATAGAAGTGATACAACACTTATATGTGAGAGGTCGAAATTAGAAGAAAGAAGAAGAGAAAAATTGTTTAATAGATAGATTTTGTTTTTGTATTTCCAAAGTTTTATACTATATAAATGATATTGTATTTTCGATCTATCTAGCCCGGAAAAAAG
Organism: Eutrema heterophyllum; assembly: GCA_002933915.1. Taxonomy (NCBI): domain Eukaryota; kingdom Viridiplantae; phylum Streptophyta; class Magnoliopsida; order Brassicales; family Brassicaceae; genus Eutrema; species Eutrema heterophyllum. Next base: position 2,891,717 of record PKMM01050834.1, read on the forward strand.
AAAATAATGGAAAAGGATAATAAAATCTGGAGAGGCAAGAGAAACGCCTCTACTGCCACTGGGACCCACACACACATGTCTTCTCTATTTTGTGTGTTTAATCTAGCTAGAGTAAGGTCCTGATATATATACTCTCCCAACCGTTGGATCCTTTTTTATTCGATGGAACGACGTCGTCGAGACAGAGGTCGTCGGCGTTTGTTTGTGGTGAGTAGACAGACCGGCGGCTTACTGCAAAGCTCCGTCAGATGTAAAGAAGAATGTGGGACCCATACGCGACACGTGTCTCTGTGTGAATCTCTTGGAGGACTCCACAGGTTCATAGACCGGAGAGAAAGAAACGAATATTAATTATTATTATTATGTTTTGTGATTTGTTTGAGTTGGACGGTGGAGATTAGTCATCTTGTGGACTCTACCTGTCTGTGTTATTTCCGAAGAAAACGCTTCCTCTCTCATCTCAGCCGTCCGATCTCGTGGGCCCGACCATCTTCTTCTTCTTCTTCTTCTTCGTATATTGCGATCCACGTCACCATCCCTCCCTCTACTAGCCTACTAGGATTAGGATTAGGTTACACCTACGTTATTACTAGGGAATTATTATACTCCATAACTTAAAACTAACACACATTTTACATTTTCCTTACGTCCAACAATTTTCACACAACCAAATGCTATTTGAGTGTGCCAATCTAAATTCTTCACGCAATTTATTTTTACTATACTTAGCTGTATCCACATATTCGACTCCGTTGTAATATGACGAATATATGTTGGATAGTATTAGTAATTAATATCTTTTAAGAGTTTACATTAATCAAAAAAATTTAAACCGGGGGTAGCTGCCCATCCTAACCTATATACTGTATGTGCCTCCGCCACTGACTAAAATCAAAAGGGCGCAATAGTCTAACTACCGCTACACCATTTTGTTTGGATTGATTTATGAAATTCAATTCTAAGATATATCGAAATATGTATTACGAAAAAATCTCGTAAGTTAACCGAAAAAAATAAAATAAAATATGTGCTAAAACAAAATTTGTTATGCACATAACAACCAAATCGTTTATTTTGTTTATCCGATTAGATTTCTACGACTACGAGGGGACTCCAAAAGCACCAACGAGTCCTAATCAACCTCAGAGAGTAGGTCACGCTACATCACCTAGAGAAAACCTCACATATGGTGCGATAGTATAGAAAGGATTGTCATATGCTTTATGGATATGGAAAGGATTGAAATGATCCAAATTTAACCTAACATGCATGGCACATCTCACATGCTGACTTGCATAGTATATGTGACGACCGAAAAAATTGTATGTGATATCATATTGCATTTACAATGAAAAATATCCAAATATTGTTTACACAATTATTCAATTTCTTTTTACCCTCTTATAAACATAATATCTCTATTTTAATTAGTATACTCATAGCATTGGATTATTATATGTATCAATGTCACATGGCGTGTGCGAATGACGTGGACATGTATATCAACTAAATTAAGTGAAGCTAGTGTAAATGGCCACTTGCTTTGGTATCTAAAGAATCCATTACTATTTAGAAACCTATGTTTTTTTGGGACCAAGCCAACCAAAATGGTTCCTAGGCAAATGGGCATTTGATGCCTCAATATGGATCGAGGAAAACGTATACTTGAGCAAATTATTATAATATAATATAGCACAACATATCGACCAAATAACGTCCAATTAAAACATTACATTCCTTTTCTTTTGTTATAAATGTTTCATTATTATAAATGGTGACATTGTAAAATGGAGCTAAAATTCAACCCCCGAGAATATAGGGCGTGCCATTGTTGATGCCTGGACCACGTCCCAATTCGACAATTACACAGTTCGTCTCATAATATTAAGGGATTCGACCGGTAGGGTCCGTGTAAAAATACTATGAAAGAAAAAGCAAAAAAACCTATTGGTAGGGTTTTAAATGCAGGCTCCAACCTTAGCTACGAAACAACGATTCCATATTATTGTTTGTGTTCAAACTTAATTTTTTAAGTTAGAATTTCTGATTTCTTAGATTCACGGTAGCCTTCGCTTTATTCGTGGACATTATCATTGATTCCATCAGTCCCAGTAATATTAATTTATTACAAGATTAATTATTTGTTTTGGCGCAGTCCACGTCACTTCGTCAGTATAACTAGGAGAGGGAGTTGCTTCTGGCGGTTTTTGGCGGATATTTAGTTTTAGTTGCGGTTCTTCAACCAATGATCTTCAACCAATGGTCGGTTCTCTTGGCCGGGCGTTGGTCGGTTGTTTGTGTATGAATTGATTCTTATTGATTAATGAAAAGGATACAACTCACATATATATACGAAGGTTATTGTCTTATCTAGTGCAAAGATAAATGTAAAATATACAAAGTGATATATACAAAAGATATGTATCCAATACGCCTCAAGATAGAGCACTAGAAGTGATTCCAATCTTGACCATGAGATCTTGAAATCTGGTGCGCGGGAGAACTTTAGTGAGAGCATCAGCCAGTTGATCCTGAGATGCAATATGAGAAACACAAAGAGTCTTGCTTTGAATCATTTCCCGAACAAAGTGATAATCCAGTGCGAGATGCTTCATGCAACTGTGAAAAACTGGATTCGTACACAGATAATAAGTAGCTCCAATGTTGTCACAGTAGATGGTAGGAAGTGTGACAGAGGTGACTCGTAGCTCAGATTGAAGGGAAAGAACCCACTTGACCTCTGAGGTTGTGTTTGAAACCGTCCGATATTCAGCCTCAATCGAAGAATGAACGACCCTTTTTTGCTTCTTAGAAGACCATGAAACCGGATTCCGACCAAGATAAACAATACAACCACCTGTAGAAGCGAAATCATCCTTGTCACCAGTCCAATCAGCATCAGAATAGACATGTAAAGAAAGCGGCGAGGTAGCATAAAAAAAGATACCGTTTTGAATCGTACCAACAAGATACCGAAGTACCCTCTTTACTGCTTCCCAATGATCAGCCGTAGGAGAATGCATAAACTAAGACAATCTATTCACCGCAAAGGCAATATTCGGTTGAGTGAAAGAGAGATATTGAAGACTACCAACAACAACACGATATTCAAGTGTATCATTGTTTAGGTTTATTTTCTTATTGTGTGACCTCCTTTTTTGGGCTACTTGACTCCAGAGATGTATCTCTTATCCGTCAACATTAGTTACTTTACTTTGTGTCCCTCTTTTGGCTCTAGAAAGATTTTGATCCTTGCTGGCTTCGTGTAATTACAGGCTTCAAAATCAATATAATGCAATAGATGACAAAAAAACTAGGAGAGGGAGCAAGTGAATGATCAAAGAATATATGTAGTTTATTTGAAAGATTAAGAATAAGATGGCATTTCACCGGGAACTACCAGATACAGTATGATTAATCAAGACATCAATGAATATAAGGTTTGAAAGGAGGTTCATGATAGTTCTTGAAAGTATGGAAAAAATCCTCTTTGTAAAAACACCTTAAGCAAACACCAGCTTAACAGATTTTCAGCACTAAGACAAACCCTTAGTTTGATATCGACGTTTTCCTACAAAGAACATAAATCTCGTGCAATCATACACGGTGAACTCCACACAAAAATTTCCACAAAACCCTTATAGCGCATCCTAAACCTTTAACCTGAAACCTTACAAACTCTCAAAAACGTTTTTCTCTTAAGCTTTCTATGTTGCGCTACCTATATCATTGTAGAAGTGATCTTCTTATAGTGGAGAACCTCTCCCATATAAACTAGATCCAATTCATAACATGAAGATTTTCATTTTTAGTCAAGTTTGTTCTTCTTTCCCTTTTGTAAATAGAAAACCAAGGTGTGATTTCATTTTCTTCATGAAGTTCTTATGATGTTGATTTTCTTCTTTTATTCTTGACATATACGATGCTTTTCAAAAACGGTTTCGGTCTCCACTCATGGCTTCGGTCCAGCTCCTTGTTTCAAATTGTTCAAATTGTTCCTCCTCAGTTTTATGAGGAAGAAAATCACAAATCAAGAGGTCAAGTAGATAGCTCGCGGGAGGCTTTAGGCTCTACTGCGAGTATGAAATGAATCTATATTTTGTCACATGACTGAACAAGTTATTTGGCGCAAAACTCTAAAAAAAAAGTTTATCACTTCTTTACTCGGAGATGAAGTTTTTTAATATAGGCAATGGTCTGCCAACTACTCTCAGGAAGTTGACAGTACAAGCGGTGGTCTTCCATATTTGGAAACAAATAAATAATGTCCTGCACAACCAGCAATCTATTCCTCCATCGACGATTTTCAAAGCGGGAAATTCAAAACACGATCCTAGCAAGGAGGCATAGGAAACGCTTCAGAAATTTAATGATCTTTACCCATTTTTTGCTACCTTGTTTTTTACTTCTTTTTTTTGGCAAGGTATCAAACGTTAAGTTATTCATCTTTGTAATAACTATACATTTCATTTTTAATGATATTAACCTTCATAGCAAAAAAAAAAAAAAAAAAGTAGGCAATGGCTATTATTTTCTCATGATGGATTATATCGTCCGTACTTCATGGTATAGACTGATTATTGTAAGTAGATTCAAAACAATGGTAGTTTTTGCTCAGAAGAGCTTATTGAGATAGATAAAATAGATAGAAAGGGAAATAAGTAATGAGAGATAAAATAGATAATTTTTTATTATGCAATGAAATTAAAGAAGAGGAAATGTTAAATGAAGAACACCAAGAGCTAAAGAGGTTTTTGATTATATCATAAAGACGAAGAAGGAACTCTCAAAGTTAACTTCTTAATGATAATACATAAATATTTATATGAATCTCTATTTGCTAAGAACCCTAATTACATGGACTTTGGGCCTGATGTGACGGTGAGACGTGATATTAAGCTTGTTGTTGAGGCTTTGTGGATGTTCTAATAATTATATTGTCAGGACTTCAATATATCTCCTCTTATTTTTCATAGGTGAAATATTAAGCTTGATCGTTTAGCATGTTTAGCGAAAGTTAGATTTGGAGAAGATGTTATTTTGCAGACTTTTTTTTATGCCAGATTGCACCTTCAAATTGGAACTATTGTTTAAATTTAAGTGTGGTTGAAATAAAAAACAGAAAAAAGTAAAAAATAGAATTAGAGGAAAAAAAAAAACAGAAAAAAGTTGAGATGTTAAAACCAATAAAAAGCCCAATAAGTATTTAGCTCCTTCTTAAGAAAAGCCCAATAATGCTAATTCACAGTTTCACACCATGAAAAACGTTTTCTCTTTTATCGTTTTTCTTCATAACACAGTTTGAAAAATTGTTGAAACAATAATGCAGAAAAAAAGAAAATGGTGATATCTCATATCATAACGCGGATAGTGACCCTTACTGTTCACCTTCCATTTTGTTTTTATTCGTCCTTTCTTTCTTTCTTTTATTTTTATCGTCTCTTGAAAATTCCAAACTTAATTTATTTAGTATTTGGACAATTTATATTTACATTGATTTTTACGATTAATCTATAATTTATTCAATAAAATAGTATGTGTTTTTAATGATTTGACTACACTTATTGCCCTCTACAATGATTTATTTTTCAATCAAATATTTAAGCTTCTTTCATGTCATGCGAAATGTTAACGAGGCTGCCCAGATGCTAGCTAAGAAAAGGCCTGTAAACATTTGCTTCTTTTCTGGTTGTGTTTATCATCCGATTTGGTTAACAAATATTTTGTAATCTGATTTCGTCAATTCTCGATTAATATATCATATATTTCGTTAAGAAAATAAATAAATTGACAACACTATCTCGCGGTAGTGCTGATTATTTGCGCGAGTGAGTGGTAGGCCTTCGAATATTCATGGAGGAACTATTGTCATTTGTCAACAAAATACACTTAGAGAAACACGATACATTACGTGTGCGAAATTATTATTATTATCGTTATTATTATTATTTTTTTTATTTAGATTTGGAAGTAATCACAGGTTTTTAACAGGCCTAGATTAATCTTTCAAGCCTGGGATTACTTCCGAATTGAACTTTATTTTGTAAGTTATTACATATTATGCCATTACAAATAACAAAAAAATAATTGAAATATGAAAAGATATAATTATCTTTTAAAATTATTGAAGATAATATGTAAAGTATATATTGTCATTAAAAAGTTGTTTGTTATTTAATTTCTTAATTATTTTTAATAGTATATATTTTAAAATAATAATCAATTCATATATATTTAAAAAAAATATTTATTCGAAATCGTGCTATATATATATATATATTTTTTTTTTTGATTAAAAATCCTGCGAGAGACTACTCATGACTCATGTTTCTTGGTAAGACCGGCCAACTCCTTTACCGTCATTTTAGATTGTTCACAAAAGAATAAATTAAGATTCTGGATCACTTACAAAAATCATATTACTGTATTTTTGCTTTACCTTTAGTCAGGGTGGGAAATCAAGTGAAATTTAACGGTAAGAAATTATTATTTTTTTCTTCAGGAAAGGAGAAAAAATAAAAGAACAAAGAATTCATCTGCAAGTGTATATCTTCTTCTAGATAATCCTTTATTAGATTCGAAGAATTACAAGTTCACCTTCTCACGGATCCAAGTTTTTTGGACATTTCAGATCAGTCCAACGTTTTATTTGTGATAACTCTCTTTATTTCCAGAATATATGTCATTCTACTCTATGCTATGGCAAAAGGAACAAAACACCTAATATAAGTACAATAACTTTTTTTCTGTTTGGTTACTGAAGGCTCATCATCCCCATTGGGCATCTCATTTTATCACTCCATGCACCATGTCTATGCATGTATTATTATTTCTGTAATAATATGGGAGCAATATTGTAATCAAACTAACATAAAAGATTCATGTTTTCAACTAATTATATAATAGAGTTGCACAAAAAACAAAAAAAAACTAATAAAAGAGTAAAGGAGTGATGTGAGTCGTGTGTGATTAGCGCAAAGGAGTGACGTCAAATGGCTCAAATTCGCGATCCCACCACTTTAAATCAATTAATAAATTGTTTAATTTGTTTGGTCGCTAACTAAATTATTAGGACTTAAAGAAGACATAAAACAAGGCAAAATATTTGGCTCTTTCTATGTTTTTTTGTGCGTGTTATATGCTCTCTAGTTAATTTACTCAAAGGCTCAAAGATATGCATATATATAAAATATTAATCAAAATCACTGTGAAGTGTTATTATGCATTAAACATAGGTATGATCAAAAAGTACATACAGTAAAACGTTTATAAATTAATAAATATGATAAAATAACAACTTTTTTTGGTTTTGAGTCGAGTTAGTGTAACAATTAGCAAATTTCAAATTTTTATTGATCTCAACACTTCCGTCGTAATAAAAATTACTCCATTCGTTTCACAAAGAGTGTCGGTTTAAGGTTTTATTTTTGTTTCACAAATAGTTTCGTTTTATGGTTTCAATGCATAATTTTGAACAAAATCTCAATTTTAACCTTATTGTTTTAGTGTATTAATTAGAGAGAGAAAAATTGTTTAGTGTATTAATAAGAGCATGTCCAACTCTACCCCATTTTCAATTTCAAATGCCATTTTGGAGTAAATTTCTCTCCAACCCTACCCCATTTTCAACTCCAAATGCCATTTTGGAGTAAATTCCTCTCCAAACCTACTCCATTTTCAACTCCAAAATGAGAATTGCCATTTTTTCCGCCAAATATGGAGTAACCCAATTTTTCACTCTAAAATGGAGATGAACTTTTTTATTTACAAAACAATCATTCAAAATTTTACATTTTATAAATTCATACTTTTTTCTTTACATTAATATAAAATTAAATTAGATAAAGTAACATATCTCACTTTCTCCTGATCACTTTCGTGTCCCAATTTTTTATTTTATTTTAATAAGAAATTTGATGGGGAAAATTATCAAATGATGACGTTTAAATTAAAATCTACTTTGTTTTGTTAATTTTTATGTGGTGTAATGTGGTTTTTTTATAATAATGGTTAAATTTAAATAATATCATAATTTATGGAAGTTTTGAAAGAAAATAAATTAATGGGTCAATTTGTAAATTTTATAGATAAAATGTATTTTTAGCAATTAACAATAAAATAGAAAAACAAGAATATACCTATAATATTTTTTTTTGGAGTAGAAATGGAGAAATACATTGGAGAGAAACCCAACTCCATTTTGGAGTTACTCCATTTTAGGGTTAAAAATGGAGAAATAGATTGGAAATGCTCTAAAGGGTAATATGGAATTTATAGTAGTTTTCTTAATATGTGTGAAATGTATCAAAATGACACTCTTTTTGAAGTATATAAAGTATTATACGCATATATTCGATTTTTAATCAAAATATATAATTTATTGATTTGGACTAATATCGTTGAAGTTTCCTAACATGTAATATATCCAAACCAGTAATGCATGTAAATCCTCTTTCGTTCTAATTATATAGTAACAATGTTGGGTTCCACCTTATGGGGGTTCGATTCAAGAAGAAACTAAAAGAATAATTTTATCCAAACTGAACTACTAATATAGAAACTTAAGTTACATGATAAGTTGACAAAAAAAGAAAGAAAGTTACATGATAAGTTTAATTAAGTTCATATCATTTACCTAATTTTGAAATTAACTTTTACCAAAACTAATTTTGTTAATAATTAATACAAGATGTTCATAATACTCATTTAACTATAAGACCAAAACATGCAGTGTCGTGTTTGTGTTAGTATCGCCTTATCGACATTTATAAATATGAGTTAAAAAATCAAAGAATATAGTTTTATAAGGGCATTTAAAAAAAGAGTATATTGAAGTCAGTGTATAAGTGTGGTTAATAAAATAAAAAAAAAAAAAAAAAAAAGAAATTTCTTGTTTCTATTCGTACCATTTCCTTCTACCTTTTTTTGTTTTTTATTTATTTTTAAAGACCTTCTACCTTTCTTGGTACCTTCGAAGAAGAAAATTCCCATTTTGTTTTACAAATCTCCCTCCTTTTTTTTGTCTCCGTTGATTAATCGCTTAAAATCTCAAAAAACCTTGCAAAGATGAAACCTTTTGTTTATTCAAATCGGGTCTAGCTGCTACTACTACGAAAGGGTTTCAATTTCAAAGAGCGTGAATCATCGAACCGACAGATTTTTCATACCCGTTCATTCGTTTTTTAATAAGAACCCTCCTTCTTCTTCTTCTTCTTCTTCTTCTTTGGGAGATTTTTTATTTTAGTATTCTTGTTTTTAGAAAAAGCAATTCTAGGTTTGGTGGGACAGGTGAGCAAAATCCTCTGAACACTTTTGTTCTTCATTTTCTTCTAAATTGTGTATAATGAATTCAATTTCGTTGTTTATATTTGACTTGCAAGCAATCTCTTGAACGTGTTAGTTAGGTGGACTATATATATTTATTATTGCTATGCCGCGAACTATAGAAATTCCCTTTTAAAAGGAAAAATCTCAGATTTTGATTTTGGGGTTTGCTCTGCTTTTAGCATTTCGCTGTTATCCTTTTTTTGTTTTTTTGGGAATTTTGGTTCGATTCTGACGAGCCTGTCTACAGTAGGAATTGACTAGCACGAAAGGTGCGACTTTTATGGTAGCCAAAGTTGAAGAATTCTTTCTTACCGATTTCTTTCTTTGGTTTACGGAACAGAGTGTGATGGGTACTCGTGGGGATGAAGAAGACGAAGATTGCTTCTTTGATGCCCCTGAAGAAGAAGAAGAAGAAGAAGAAGAAGAAGAGGTAGCGGTATCATCTGTTTCCCAGGAATTTGGTGGTTTACATCTCTGGACCAACAACCCTGAGAGTGTTTCCAATCGACGGCGTAAGTTTTTCCAATCTATGGGGTTTAGTTTCAAAAAGAGCGCAACGGAAGATTCCTCCGAGTCTGAAAATGAACTTGAACCAACCCAATCTCAACTTTCTGATTTTTCAATGTCGAACGGCTCTTCTGGTGATAGAGTGAAGGAGGTGGATCTGTTGTTGAGGAATGAATCCACTACCTCCTCTGGATTCGATCGATCCTCTGTTTCGTCATCTGATGATCAAACCTTGTTGTCTTCCAGTAGTATGCCTGAAGGATTGAGTGAATCCGGTTCAAGTAGATCGGGTAGCTTTGGCGATTTTCACAACTCTCCATCGAGCCGTAGAGATGATCCCCTGAAGAAAGGGGCACAATCTTGGTTAAAGAAGCTAGGTGTTTTCACACATGTCCTTGAGTCTATGGACTGTGAGTCAGTGGGATCGCCATTGAAGAAGCGAACCGCGCGAGTGCAGGCATTTAAAAAGCAGTTCAAGGAGCTCTCATCTCTGTGTATTGACCAAGAGTTTTCAGCGCATGATGGCTCCATCTTAGCCATGAAGTTTTCTCCTGATGGGAAATACATTGCAAGCGCTGGTGAAGACTGCGTTGTTCGAGTTTGGAGCATAACCGAAGAAGAGAGAACAGACAAGTATGAAGTAGCTGAGGTTGATTCTGGTGTTTACTTTGCGATGAATCAACATTCACAGATTGAGCCACTGAACATTAACAATGACAAAACAGAAAAGAAGAAGGCAAGTTTTTTGAGGAAGTCATCGGACTCAACTTGCGTTGTGTTACCCTCTAAGATCTTCCGTATATTGGAGAAGCCTCTGCATGAGTTGAGAGGACATATTGGTGAGATCTTGGATCTTTCCTGGTCGGAGAAAGGGGTAAAACATCCTTTTAAACGCACGCTTTTCCTTCCTGGTTATTATTTTTCTTATTGATTGTGCAGTAATTTTCTCACTTTTTTCGCTGCAGTATCTCCTGTCATCTTCTGTGGACGAGACTGTTCGTTTATGGAGAGTAGGTTCCGATGAATGTCTCAGAACCTTCTCTCACAACAATTTCGGTGAGCTTCTTCTTATCTGTCTTCTTTTGTTACGTTCATTCTTCTTGTTCTTCTGTCTACGCTACGCACTCACACCTCTCTCTCCTTCTTACACAGTGACTTGTGTAGCATTCAACCCTGTCGACGATAATTACTTTATAAGCGGATCGATCGATGGGAAAGTTCGAATATGGGATGTGTCCCTCTGTCGGGTTGTTGACTACACAGATATAAGAGATATTGTAACAGCTGTGTGCTATCGTCCAGATGCAAAGGTGCTTTGAAAGACTCTAGTTTTCCCTTATTGATATATATGAGCAGTTGCTTACTAGAGATGTTTTCAGGGTGCCGTAGTAGGTTCCATGACAGGGAACTGCCGCTTCTATCATATACTCGGTAAGCAATTAGTTTTTGAGATAAGCACTCGTTAACAACAGCTCAAATAGTGTAATGGATAATTAGCTGATTGTTTCAAACTGTGCATTTTCAGATAAGCAGCTTCAAATGGACAGAGAAATTAACTTACATGGGAAGAAGAAGGTTGCAAGCAAAAGGATCACTGGTCTCGAGTGTTTTCCCAATGACTCGGACAAAGTAATGGTTACTTGTGCTGATTCACAGATTCGAATCATATGCGGAGAGGATGTAATCTGCAAGCTTAAAGGTTAGGATCTGTTGACACGGATTTGCAGTTAAGACTTAAACTTTGTTTGTGCTTGTGGATTAATCACTATTTGGTTGCAGCTTCTAGCCTTTGCACAACATCTGCTTCATTTACTTACGACGGGAAACACATTGTGGCAACAACAGAGGACTCGGGCATTCATGTATGGAATAACTTTCAATTACCGAGATGGAAGAAACCATCTTCTGGAAAAGCGAAAAGCATACGGTCTTACGAGGGGGTTCTCTCACAGAATGCGTCTGTGGCTATACCTTGGCTCAGGCAGGAAAACAGGAACAGGCTGAGCGAGTGCATCACATGTTTGGACAAGGAGATAGGGAAATCGGACTGCTGTTTCTCACCAACGAAAGGATCAATAACGTGGCCTGAAGAGGAGGTGGAAACAACAATGAGCAGCAGAGGGGAGAAGCTGAAGCTTGTGAGGAGGGCGTGGCAGGCTAACATGTGGGGGCTTGTGATCGTGACAGGGACTTGGGATGGAAGGATGAGAGTGTTGAACAACTATGGATTGCCAGTTCGGGTCTAAGTGAATAATGATTAGATAGGATTCTTTGATTTGTATACACATTCATTAGCACAAAGATATGTAAAAGATGTTATAGTTATCTCCCTGTGGGTCTTTCAAGTTGTGATAAAAGTCAGAGCATTCCCCATACGACAGATTGTAATTACCCATAACAAGTGGGAACAAGTACCGAAATGGCAAGGGGCACGTTATAGTTGACCCCAAGAAATGATCGTTTGGATAACATTTTGGCAGAGGCTCGTCTTCTCACGCCACCAATAATCCTCTCTTTTCTTAAAAAGTAAGAGATCATTCCTTTTTTTTACACATCTCCTCTCCTTCCTTTTTCCTTCCTCCGTCATCGGTGGTAAAATCGATTCCACTCATTGAATTGGAAGAAAACCCTGAAATAATTCCATGGGTTTTCTGGTGGATACGCAAAAGGAAGGAGGTGGGCATTCATGGGGTTGCCTCAGGAGTTTGGTCAGGAGGAAACAGGTCGACTCTGCAATTGCAATTGCGTCTCTTTCTTCTCATCATCAGCTCGCCAAAGCCCTAACAGTTCCTCACTTGATAGCTATTGGTATTTCTTTTGATTTTTTCTTAGAGACGAACATGGTCAAATTAGAATTCGTAAAAAGCTTGTGTTTTTTTGATGTAGCAATCAATCAATCATTCTTCCTAATCTAACTATGTGTGTAATAGGTGTTGGAGCAACAATTGGAGCCGGAGTGTATATTCTGGTAGGAACAGTTGCAAGAGAGCACTCAGGACCAGCTCTTGCTTTGTCCTTTCTTATTGCTGGAATCGCCGCTGCTCTTTCTGCCTTTTGCTATGCTGAGCTCTCTAGTCGTTGCCCCTCTGCTGGCAGTGCCTATCACTATTCTTACATTTGTGTAGGCGAAGGGTACTCCTCCTCTTCTTTTCTTTCTTCTCTCTTCTCTCTGTCTATCTGCTATTTATGGGTGGCTTGATTTATTGTTAACTATAATACTTTATTAGTGTTGCCTGGTTGATCGGTTGGGCCCTCATTCTCGAATACACCATTGGTGGCTCTGCTGTTGCTCGAGGCATATCCCCAAATCTGGTCTCTAACTTCTTTCTATTCACCTTCTTCTGTTGTTAGCATCAATAAGTGTGTGTCGTCGCTAAAGCTTTATAAGGTTAACAAATCTACAGGCTTTGATTTTTGGTGGTGAAGATGGTTTGCCTGCATTCTTAGCGCGTCACCACATCCCAGGCCTTGATGTTGTTGTTGATCCATGTGCTGCTATTCTAGTGTTCATTGTAACTGGCCTTCTGTGCCTGGGAATAAAGGAGGTACAAGCTTTAATTTCATCATTTCGATCCCCACGTCAGAGGATAAATTCTAAACTCTGGTTCAAATTGTAATGGACATCTCTTCTTCCTATGCAGAGCACATTTGCTCAGGGGATTGTAACTGCAGCCAATGTGTGTGTCTTGTTAGTTGTCATAGTAGCTGGCAGTTATCTGGGCTTCAAGACAGGTTGGGCCGGTTATGAACTTCCGACCGGGTAAGATGAACATTCACTCTGACTTGACTTGAGTCATCATAGTTTAAGATATAGCTCTAAACGAAACTGTTTGTCGTTTTTTTTTTCTAGGTTTTTTCCATTCGGAGTTGATGGAATGTTTGCTGGTTCTGCTACCGTCTTCTTTGCATTCATTGGGTTTGATTCTGTTGCTAGTACTGCAGAGGAGGTAAATTTTGGAATCATCCATGCTTTTCTTGCAAATATCTCATTTCCTTTACTTTTTTTTTTGCTTTTAAGCATCCTTTCAAGCAATTTAGAGATAATAATAATGCTATCCACATCTATGGGCAGGTGAAAAATCCCCAACGGGATTTACCAATTGGTATTGGTCTTGCACTCTTCCTCTGTTGTTCTCTCTACATGATGGTCTCCATTGTTATTGTTGGTTTAGTTCCTTACTATGCAATGGATCCTGACACTCCGATATCCTCTGCGTTCGCTAGTCATGACATGCAATGGGCCGTGTAAGTATTTGATCGCTTAAGATCCAGTCTGGTTCCATCCGACTTAGACATGTTTATGAGATTGATTGTTTTCTTTTGGAAATTTGATGTAGATACTTGATAACTTTAGGAGCTGTCATGGCTCTCTGCTCAGCTTTAATGGGTGCCCTTCTCCCTCAGGTAAAGTAGAAAAATATATCAATGATTGAATGTCAGAAAAGTTAGGTGTGTGGTTGTTGTTACTCACTATGACCATTTTTTTTCATTTTCTAGCCGCGAATTCTGATGGCAATGGCTAGGGATGGTCTGCTGCCTTCTATTTTCTCAGACGTTAATAGACGCACACAAGTTCCGGTTAAAGCGACCGTAGTAACTGGGTTTTGTGCGGCAACCTTAGCATTCTTTATGGATGTTTCACAGCTTGCAGGCATGGTAAGACGACATAGTATTGTTTTATGTTTCCCGGTCTACTGGAACTTTTTCGTCGTTCTTTAGTATTTGAGAGCTGGCGGTGGTGCAGGTGAGTGTTGGAACACTTCTGGCATTTACAATGGTGGCGATATCAGTGTTGATACTCAGATATGTTCCTCCAGATGAGCTACCTTTTCCGTCATCTCTCCAAGAGAGAATTGATTCTGTTTCCATTATATCATCCGAGCATATTGGCACTTCTAATAGTACCAAACAGCCTTTAATTTGCGAGAATGATGCTTCGGTTCATTTCCCAGTTATCGAGAAGCAAGAAGCTCTTGGGTGTTGTAAGTAACATCCACTTTGACACTACTCGTATCTTTCTTTTAAGCAAATTTTCTTGGGATTTTACAACTTGACTAAAATGTTTGAGCACAGAAGTGAAGGTTTGTTAATGATTTTACAGGGGTTCTCAGTGAAGAAAACAGAAGGATGGTCGCGGGATGGAGCATTATGTTCACTTGCATTGGGGCGTTCCTTCTAAGCTATGCGGCATCAAGCCTCAACTTCCCAGGGTTAGTTCTCACCATTGTCTTGTCTATTTTAAGCGGTTGACTTTCGCTTTTATTGATCATATTCGAAATGGGCTTAACAGGCTTGTTAGATATCCACTGTGTGGTGTTGGTGGAAGTCTCCTCCTTGCTGGTTTGATTGCTCTGAGTTCCATAGATCAGGATGATGCCAGGCACACTTTTGGACATTCTGGAGGTAAGTAGTAATTTGATTTGGTAAAAAATAAAATTTCTCAAGCATATGAAATTTCGTATTCCTTGTGAATAGGTTTCATGTGCCCGTTTGTTCCCCTGCTGCCAATCATATGCATCCTCATCAACATGTACCTTTTGGTGAACCTTGGGTGAGTATCTATCTCGCATGCTCCATTGATTTTTCCCCAAAAAGGACCGACGTATAATCTTTCTGACTTGACAGATCTGCAACATGGGCTCGTGTATCGGTGTGGCTGCTGATTGGAGTGCTTGTGTATGTTTTCTATGGCCGAAAACACAGCTCGCTTGCCAATGCAGTTTACGTAACCACAGCTCATGCGGAGGAGATCTATCGTGAACATCAACTTTCTTTGGCATAGTCTCTTTATTAATTACATAATGTATGTAACAAAATCTGTATCATTTTCATTTGGACGCAACAAGACTGGCATAATCTTTTCCCATAAGACTCTTTGTAAATAATATATATATTTCATCATAAATTCATCATATTCAGACAAGACTCAACACTTTTCATTTATCAAGACTTGCTAAGTTACAACTCTAAACTCTCAAGGCTAAGGCCAGGCACCCCATTTCTGGTCTTGATCTGGGCGACACCACTCTGCATCTATTTTTCTTTTCTCTTTGCTACTGTCTTGTTGGGTGGTACATGGCCATAGGTCTCCCCAAAACGATTTCTTGGCCTGCCTATGAAGATGAGGGTTCTTGCTTTTTGTTATCACTCTCCTTTCAAAAGCTCCCTCTGACCCGTCCTCGTTTGTCGGCACACACAGATCCAGCGTCACTTGTTTCCCCTTGCGGAATGGAGGGAATATGATCCTTCCCCATCCGCCTCCCACACTCGCCCTCCCACTCTCCTCTTCCTCTTCTTGTTCCTCATCCTCATCACTACCTTCACCGTCTTCTTCTTCCTCTACCTCATCCTCATCAGTACCTTCACCGTCTTCTTCTTCCTCCTGATCCCCATCCATGATATCAGAGTCGTCTGCTCTTGGATCTATGTAAGGCACCTCAACCACCTGTGATTTGATAAAATCCTCTGCAGATATCAATTGGACACGCAAATCTGTTAGGCACACAGCTCCAAAGGGTCCAACACTAGATATGCACATGTATCTCATAAATTAACTGCAGGCTTACCATAATCAATCTCGAGATCCTCGGGTTTCCTACTCGCGCGCAGCTCCTTCAAAGTCTCCAACTTCATACCATCAAGAGGCCATGGTTCCCTAAATTTACTCAAAACTCAATCCTTAAACAAATTTCTCCAAAGGTAAATCTTAATAATCATTCAACATCGCAGAACTACCAACCGTGGGCGCTGACCTCTCCTGAAAGCCACAAAACAAAATTTCTCATCCTCAAACCCACGCAAGGGGACACCTTTTGTACGCTGCAGAAAGTTAAGGTTTGGAGTCATCAGCAGACAGAGTGATGACTGAAATGTATATATTTGCAGAAGAAAAACTCCAAGAACACATAAGGAACCTTGTAGGAACGCTGAGACGAAGTTCTCTGCAACCGCTGAACAAAATGGCAATACTTTCCAGTGTTTTCCAACGGGCACTTTCCATCATGAGGGCACTGCGTTTTGCAACCCAATTGTGTTACAATACATTCATGGAACTGTTTTCCTAAAAACTAAAACATCAGCGTCTTGACCAAGTGAAGGAGACTTTTCAATATTGACACTTACTGGAGCAACAATATGCGCACCAGATTTGAGATCGAGCACGTCCTTTTCAGCTTCATCTTTCTTTTCCAGATTACGCAGTTTCTAGACAAATGTATACATTACAAATAAGCAGAAGAGAAATAAATAACTTCTGACAGCAGAAACAGATCGTCACTTGAGCACGAATATAGATGTAAGCAAATGATAACTACCCTCTTCTCCATCCACAGTATATGGGACCGCATCTGAGATATAATATTAGCACCATGTGGTGTTCCTGGTTCAACCAAAACCTGTTCAAAAAGAATATATGTAAATAATTCGTAAAACTTCAAATCAAAATGCACGGTGCACACAGAGACAATATTTGAGGAGAAGTAAATGTTCTAGTATAAAGGAAATCATTGAGCAGAATGAGGGATCATAAAACTCCAAACCATACCAAGAGATCACCCGTAAGGTCCCAGAGCTGGCGAACCACAGTAATCCTGTCTTTTAGAGATGGTATCTCCCCTAGCACATAGGACTTAACCCACCACAATAAAAAAAAAAAAAAAAAAAAAAATCAGTAAACAACAAACTTATAAACAAGAATCGCAGCTTATGTGACTGAAAAAAAAAAAGTTTTCTTAAGCAAAAGAGATAACCTACAGCGATCACAAGATTATGTTTTCTCTCGGCTTTTTTGATCTCGGGTTTTTTGTTCCTGCATTCTTTGTTGATCTCTTTGCTTAGAGCTTGCAGGCTAGTATAGCCATGGATGAGAGGCAAATCCTTGAGGCCTTTCATATTCACAACAAAGTAAGATCAGAATCAATCAACAGACAAAGTGTTTTAAGAGCTTTGACAGAGTAATCAGAGTCATTTACCCTGTATTAAGTTACGTCCTGCACGCTGCATTGACTGCGATGGTTCCACTATATTTATCTTCTCCGCAGACTTTGGCCAAACCTCTTGAACCGCCCTACAAGATGTTACAAAGAATCAAGAACAAAAAATGTACGAAAGAATGTAACCAGGAAGCATTTATATCCTCACCAGAAACCAGAACCGGTGCCGGCACCAAAATCCAGCACTTTTTTAGGTTTAAAGTCCGGTAACCTTCGACGAATCTACACAAGTTTTTAAATAATTAGAAGAATACAAAGACAAACCCAAGCTCAATCCTCTACAGGAATCTCATATCTTCAAAAAAACTCATGACGAAAACTAATCTGGCATCACTAATCAGCATCTAAGGCTTCAACCATAAATTTACAAATTTTAAAATTCACAAAGTTCATATCAATCAAATAAAAACAGGATCGAAATGAGTATTGATAAATGACCTCAATGAGGACTCTGTAACAGACGGAGAAGACGGCGGGCATGCGAGAAGCAATGTAAGCGGCAGTCTCACCGTCTCTGTATTCGAGACCGCTATCTCCATAAACGGTCTGTATCTTCCATCGCTTAGTCTCCACTGAGTTGATAGAATCTGCTAGACTCTTGGCCGTGGTTTCAGGTAACAGCAGATTCGTGTCCTTGATCTCTTTGAATGATTCGGATAACTGACGCACCCTCTTCCTGATGTGCGGATCATCTTCCTCTGCACCACCACCACCCGCACCCAATATTATCTACCGCAAGCGAAATTTGAAAATGGATCGAAGAAACGTTAAGAGTACCGCGAAGATATTTCTTGATAGCGCGGCGGAGACGGACGGGAACGACGAGGCATCGGAGGGACTGCTTGGCTGCAGTCCTTAGGGTTTCGACAGTGAAGACTTTCGCCATTTCAGCCAGAGCTTCATGTTCCGTTGCAGGCGAGGTTTTAGCCTCGGAGAGAGGGGTCTAGGGCTTAGCGCCATGGGCCAACGCTATGGTTTATTTCAATTTTAAATGGGCCTTTTAAAGACCAAATTTTAATGGGCCCAGCACGAAACAAAAAAGCCCGATTATCATAGCATTGCTATATGGAATGGAAGATCTTTATGGTGTGTAAGGAATGAATAATTGATTGATGAGAAAGGAATTTGTGTGTGATTTTGATGATCTGCATTACTCTTTGCTGCATAAACTGTGTTGATCTTGATCTTAGGCATGTATCTAAAATCGCTCCACAGATAATGATCTTTAAATTTCTAAATTTACTCACATTCATTTACTTTTTGTACGTATAAACATAGATTGAGAGTGACTTAGAGCCAACCAACTCTACACCAGGAAAATTGTGCATAAGGCTAACAAAACTTTTAATGTTGTTGACCCAAAAAAAAAACAAAATAGAAAGGCTAAGAAAACTTTTAATAGCTACGCGCCATGGAAATGCCGTGAAACACCATCATTCAGGGTAAGTGTTTTTGACATGCTATCTTGTCTACTTCCTTGTCCTCTATGGCTTTCTTAATGATCAGATTTTGTGTAGCATCTGCATTGACATCTTGTGTTGTTTCGATTGCAGTCACCTTTTCAAGGACTTTGTGAATCGTTTTCTTTCCTCTTTGTGAAACACTGATATGGAGTTTCATTATATATACACTATCGTATATAATCCTTTCCTTCTTCTCTAGTAGCATACCGAGATGTCGAAAAGGGCTTCTTAATCACGAGGCTCTCTCCAACAGAGCAGCATGACGAGGCATCGCCTAATTATGTATAATCTCGCTCTCTTCTCCTTCAAGGGCCGATTTGGTGTCAGCTTGCTCTTCACTTGCTTGTGAAAATCCGTGTTTGACTCCATCAACTTCACTTCCTCACACACTCCTTAATTTTTGCCCATCAAAAGTAACTTTTCTTTATGTTTATAGTGGTCTACTCGGTTCAGAGTATGTCTCATTAACATGAATGTGAAACAGGACAAGAGGCAAAGACTTAAATCTCCTATCAAATTAGGTCATGGGTTTTATCAGTCAACAGCCTTTGATTGGTCTTCTGGTTTCAGGTTTTTTGTCTTGCTGCACATTAAGGATCAGTCTCTTCAAGAGTCCAGAGTAACTGCCGTCTGCAAAAAAACAACCGTTACTTTATTCATTTCTCCTAAACAATGACAAACAACATCAATTGTCAGTTTCAGCTACCTCTTATCCAACACTTGTCCATTGATTCCATGTTTTTATTTTTCTCTGCCTTTTGAAGTCAAAAACCTTGGGCTATCTTTATACTATATATATATAT
>PKMM01050834.1:2912178-3116043 GCA_002933915.1 Eutrema heterophyllum
CCCCCCCCCCCCCCTAACAAGTTACAATATGTGTTCAACGAGTAAACCACAAAGTTGCAAGAATATTAGTAAACCACAAAGTTGCAAGAATATTCACTCGATCGGCTTGCTTGCCACTGTTTATTTTGATGTATTGTTGTATTACGACCAAGATACGATGTTGTTGCACTATGAAACTATATTTATCTATCAAAATAATTTACCAAAGATTTTGTAAGATATTACACCAGCTATTGCTACCAAATAAGCAAGTAAGTAACCATTTAAAAATTTTATTAATTTTTGTATGTTTTATAACCATTGTATTTTGTGGTAATAAATTATGTTTTTTTCACATTGCTTCAGTTATATTAATTTTCGCTTTTTACTATTCGGTTTTGTAATCTAACATTTTTTCTTTATGTTTGGCGTAAATAAAGAATATCCACTATTCAAAAAAAAGAAAAAAGAAAAAAAAGAAGAAGAAGTAAGTACCCATTTTCCCACCAATTTTCGTTCAAACTACTAATTGCGATTGTGAGTAGCAGACTAGCATCATATGGAATATTGGATATTGATTACACCAACTTTCAAAAATATTTCTTTCGTCATTAGATTCTTAAAACCAAAATGTTAAGGTCGGTCGACAAATAGTATATCTAAACATTCGTGAATGAAAGGAGGGCTACTTAACTGTCTACAAAAGACAGAATCAGCTAGCCGCTCATTAAAATCTCAGAGTATGGACCATAGCTTGAATATATGTATGCTTCTCCAAAGGCTACCAATAAAACTTAGTGTGTGATTGGTTACGAACAACATAAAAGAAATGGTACCAATAGTGACCAACTCTCTCTCTCTCTCTCTCTTGGCAATTAAGTAGGTATCCAATAACACAACCTAACCCGTTTTAACATAAAGCAAAGATTCCAACTTTGTCAATGTCATTCCAATTCCAAAGGTGGAGGAGTCTCTTTTCTTAATTACATTTAATCAAAAAGTTTATTGTATATTCAACGTCTCTCACCCAACGATCCTATTTTTAATTCTAATATAGTGCGGGATCCTTAGGAACAGACAAGGCCTCCCAAGGTGGAGGAGTTTATTATTCACAACATTCCATCTAATTTAAGTTTATCTCAACGTCCCTTTTATAATATTTATAATCCTGCAAATCTTGATTTGATTCTCGATCGGTGGTTGGACCATATATCTTCTTTTTTTAATTAAGAAAAACAATTAAATTTTTGATCCATAAATTTTCAGAATTTAAGACCAATCATTGACAATATTCATGCTAGATTCACAAAATGTAAATCATTGCTTCTTCTTTTTTGGTGAGTCAAAAAACAACCTTCAGGTAAATACATTACATAACCTAATTCCTTTGTATTTCCTTTTTGAAAATTCTACTATAGAGGAGATGCAAATAATCATGAGAATTTACTTAGATTCTATTTCTCTGCAAAGTAATATTCTGGTCTGATCCTCTTGAGAATACCTATAATCCTTATTATCGAGTTTGAGGTGGGAGCATTTGTAATGAAACTATGAGGCAATTGTTTAATACAAATTAGATGGATCGTTTTAGACCTGCAAATAAGACACATGTATAGTTTGGAGTTGAATTATATATATATTATAAATAAAAATTAGTGGAATTGTTAGTGGGTAGTAGTTGGATTTG
The DNA here is from genome assembly GCA_002933915.1 of Eutrema heterophyllum. Lineage (NCBI taxonomy): Eukaryota > Viridiplantae > Streptophyta > Magnoliopsida > Brassicales > Brassicaceae > Eutrema > Eutrema heterophyllum. The sequence continues at coordinate 2,913,845 of PKMM01050834.1, forward strand.
GGTAAGATTACTTTTTGATGATTTAGTTTTCATATTGATCGAGGCTTGAAGATATTCTTCTCATCCATTGATGGATTGCATCCTCCAAGAACAAAGAGACCAATTAGCTTACTAGATCTATTGTGCCATTCTCCGAAATCCCCACCGTATCTTTTGCTCAATTTCACAAGCAAAAATACTACATGACAATTTACTTAAAGATGGAATTTAGGAGGAATATTCTCAAAATATTAGTTAACAATATATGTGTTTGAGGAATTCTGATGTATTAAGATCATATATAAATTATATATATGATCAAGTCTTTGTTCTATTCATTCGTTTACAGTACAAGCACTTCTAGTATTCAAAACATTAATTAACAACTATCGTGTTTGCAGATATCGTAGTGATACAAGTATTAAATAGTGAAATCTTGTATGCAAGAGTGATACATTTTGAAGAAAGAAAACAACTATACAAAAGCTGTAAATATTTTATAATTCGGCCAAAAAAAGCCCCAATTTTTCAGGAATCGCCAAAAAAAGCACGAACTTCTTCTCTGACCAAAAAAAACCCAAACAATATTTGACTTGCCATTTTAATCACATATTTTTCGTTGACTCGCCAATATGAGCACACCGTAACAGAAAAATTAACGGCTGTTATCTTGACGTTACTGTGCACGTTAAGTAAAACGACGTCGTTTTGTCCATTCTTAAAACGACGTCGTTTTACTTGTTTTTTAAAATCAAAAACATGTTCGTCTAGGGGATTCGAACCCGCGACCTCCATGGTCAAACAAAATGGTCTCTTGCCACCGGGCTACTACAACTTTCAATGTATATACAAACAATTTAATATATAAACACTTCCCGAATCTAAACATATTTATAAAAAAGCTTTATTGTTTTAATATTAAATACAATTATTAAAAATAACTAAACATTTATTAAATACAGTTTTTTAAAAAGTAGTTTTTTAATAAATACAATTTAATATTTAATAAACTGTATTTGATAAAAAATTAAAATACAGTTTTAATTAGTTAAAATTTTTAATAAATACAATTTAATTAGTTTAAAATTGTATTAGATGTATAAAAACTGTATTTAAAATTTACTCCTGTAATTCCACAAAACTGTTGCAGAATCATCAAACCTATGCCGATCTGAAGATGATTAACCAAATACCAAACATAAAATTAATTTACTCATATAAATTTTAATCAAATTTTATTCTTAGATATATTTTTTTTTATTTTTAATTTTTAAAGAAATTAATTTTTAAATTTTCGTAATTTTAATTTTGATTATTTAGAATTTTTCTTGAAATTTTGTAATTTTGTGAATTTTTTGAAAGATTTTAAGTGATTTTGTTGAAAATTTAGTCAAGTATAAAAGATAGTATGTTAGAAAAACCATTGAGATTGTTAGTAGCCTAGTGGCAAGAGACCTTTTATCAAATACAGTTTATTAAATATTAAATTGTATTTATTAAAAAACTACTTTTTAAAAAACTGTATTTAATAAATGTTTAGTTATTTTTAATAATTGTATTTAATATTAAAACAATAAAGCTTTTTTATAAATATGTTTAGATTCGGGAAGTGTTTATATATTAAATTGTTTGTATATACATTGAAAGTTGTAGTAGCCCGGTGGCAAGAGACCATTTTGTTTGACCATGGAGGTCGCGGGTTCGAATCCCCTAGACGAACATGTTTTTGATTTTAAAAAACAAGTAAAACGACGTCGTTTTAAGAATGGACAAAACGACGTCGTTTTACTTAACGTGCACAGTAACGTCAAGATAACAGCCGTTAATTTTTCTGTTACGGTGTGCTCATATTGGCGAGTCAACGAAAAATATGTGATTAAAATGGCAAATCAAATATTGTTTGGGTTTTTTTTGGTCAGAGAAGAAGTTCGTGCTTTTTTTGGCGATTCCTGAAAAGTTGGGGCTTTTTTTGGCCGAATTCCCATTTTATATTCCATGCAAATATTGAGTTTTTTCCAAGTCTTTAAATTATTGCTACACGTATGAAACATTTTAAAAAGCTTCTTCATATATACTATTTAAAATGTATTTAAATGTCACATAATTCATAATCTATATCTATTTTCCAATCGATAAATCTCTTTCTTTTCGCAACTGATCATTCTCATAGCGGTATGAAAAAACCATAATCAATTTTGTCTTATAAGATTTAGGATTTTAATTTAGAAATGCAAGGAATTAATCAAGCTTACGAAAAGGTTTATCTTGTATCTAATAAAAACATTCCTAATATAATTTATAACACATAAAAATGAAAAATACGACAAGTCCTCGTTTCTATTTTAATGAATGGAATAGGTTCGAGGAGAAAACTAATACTATACGTTTTCTAAATTGTTAAATTGTAAGAAAATCCATACGGGATTGTCTATTAATTCTTAAGTCCACTAGATAAACATCCACTTTTTCTATAGAGTGTGACTAGGTGAGAGATAGAGACTTAATTTGAACATATTGTTTCACCTCAAAAACTATATGTTAAGAGGAGGGGGACCATGAAATGTAAAAAGATTCCGAGGATAATTCCATCAGAAAGTTGGACATGATTGATAAATAGTGAGTGTTACCCAAAACATGGCAACAATATGTATGCATTGTTTCCACTTGTATATTTATTTTTGTAAAATGTAATTTGGAGGATTATGGTTTGTAATCACCCAATTCCAAGTAGTATAATTTTGCTCCGTGACTCATCTTCCTCTATAAATTCTCTTAGTCAATTAGAGTTGGCTAACTAAACCTTGTTATTTTAATCAACATACATTATTCAGGTTTTTATTTTGTTTTAATTGGTGCCAATCAATAACTTATTTATATACTGTGTTGAGTTTTTACTCATTTTTTTGGTTTTTTTAAAAAAATGTTTAAAGATTAAAAGTAATTAATTCCAAATATACAATGTTGTCTCGTTTCTCCGCATCTCTATTGCAATGTTCCTCCAACACGTAGCACTATAAATACTCCAATTAATAATACTCACTCTCACATATTCTCTCAACAGAAACAGAAATTCAAATTATTAGAGAGAAAGAAAGGAAGATGATTGAGACGGTTAAGCACCTGATCGGCTCCGGTGGCCCGAGCGGATTCGGGTCGAGATCCACCGCCGAGCATGTCACTGTTAATTCTGATCTCCGATCTCTAACTGCCATCATCACTGGTTTGTAATTTAATTCCCTCTTCTTTCCATTATTTCGAATGAATGAATGATTCGCTAATATCTGTTTCCATCGAAAAGGCGCGACGTCGGGGATCGGAGCGGAGACGGCGCGTGTTCTGGCAAAGCGAGGGGCGAGGCTTGTGCTCCCGGCTCGGAGTGTCAAAACCGCCGAGGAGACAAAGTCACGTATCCTCTCGGAGTTTCCGGATTGCGAGATCATCGTGATGCATCTCGATCTCAGCTCCCTTGCCTCCGTTCGCCGATTCGTCGCCCATTTCGAATCTCTTCATCTCCCTCTCAACATCCTCATGTAACTCTTCTCAATATAAATTAATTTGATTATATAATCTCTCTTTAATTTGCCGTCTAATAATTGATTGATTGGTTTGTAATTTAGCAACAATGCCGGAAAATACGCGCACAAGCACGCCATCTCTGAGGACGGTGTGGAGATGACGTTCGCCACTAATTATCTCGGCCATTTTCTGCTGACTAAACTGCTGTTAAAGAAGATGATCCAAACGGCCGCACTAACCGGCGTTCAAGGCCGTATCGTCAACGTCACGTCGGTCATCCATAGCTGGTTCTCTGGCGATATGTTTCAATATCTCGCCGATATATCGCGAAACAGTAGTAGGTAATTAAATTTAATTAGCAAAATACTAATCTTTTTCCCGGATAACTAATTGTTAATCAACAAAAAGGTGGATGCGACGACAAAAATAAACGCCGTCGTCTTTTATTTAATTATACTTAAGAGAGAGAATAATAGTCAACTACTTAAGACTTTGAGTTGACTTGCGCTTTGTAGAAATTACGACGCGACCCGAGCTTACGCTCTCTCCAAGCTCGCCAACGTTTTGCACACCATTGAGCTATCTCGGATTCTCCATGTAAGTAGTCATTGATTATAAACCTTTTCGTTCGTTTTTATTTAAAATATTGATCTCATTTAATTTAATTTTACTAATTAATTAATCACTTATACAGAAAATGGATGCTAACGTAACGGCCAACTGTGTTCATCCTGGAATCGTGAGAACACGTCTCACAAGAGACCGAGAAGGCTTCGTCACAGATTTAGTGTTTTTCTTCGTCTCCAAGCTACTCAAGTCTGTTCCTCAGGTAAATCATCAATATATAATCGTCTACAATTTTCTTTTATAAAATTATATATGTATTTACCTTACATAAATTATTATAGGCAGCAGCAACGACATGTTACGTGGCAACAAGTCCGAGATTGAGGAACGTGTGCGGCAAGTACTTCTCCGACTGCAACGAAGCTCGGATTTCTAAATTCGGATCGTGCAATCTTAAAGCTCAGAGACTGTGGACTGCTTCTGAGTTGTTGTTGGTTTCTCCAGCTTCCACTCCCAATGTCTCTCAAACCTTTAACTACTCTTTAACCAACGATCCTATGTGTAAATCCCAAGCCCTGTAATATATAATACTACCTCAATATATAGCTTTGTTATACTATAATATAGGTCTAGCAATGAGCCTACATATGTTCGTTTGTGTATATATATAATAGTTGTAGGGTTTTGTAAAATCTAGCTATGTCTTTGTTATGTGATTCCTACCTACGTCAATCTAGCACAATCAATATATATTATAAAGAATTTGAGAATTTTTCGGTTTGATGCATGAATGGAAAGAAGCCGTATCCACAATTTGATCGTAATATTGAACTGATCAATTTGGAATGAAACCCTATCCACACGCCAAAACAAAAACAAAAAACACTAGAGAAATGGATTTGGAACAATCGGCTTTTGGCCCATTAAATAACTAACAATTTGGTCTTTAAAAGGCCCATTTAAAATTGAAATAAACCATAGCGTTGGCCCACCCTCTCTCCGAGGCTAAAACCTCGCCTGCAACGGAACATGAAGCTCCGGCTGAAATGGCGGAAGTCTTCACTGTCGAAACCCTAAGGACTGCAGCCAAGCAGTCCCTCCGATGCCTCGTCGTTCCCGTCCGTCTCCGCCGCGCTATCAAGAAATATCTTCGCGGTACTCTTTAACGTTTCTTCGATCCATTTTCAAAGTCTCCTTCACTTGGTAAGTTACGCAGTTTAAACAATTAAACCTTGTAATCGAGCATTAAGTACACCCCGTTTCTCAAAACGGTATCGTTTTTTTCTAACGAATCAATATTCCCTTTTGTTCCATCTTCTCCGGTGGTAATTTCAGACCCTCCCTGCTCGCCGGAGCTCACATCTTCGAACTTCAAATCCATTTGGATGCGGAGATCGATTGTGACTGCGATTGCATCAACAGCCAAGGGATTTCTTCATCGGCATCTCGGTAACCCTGGAGCTTCTCTCTCGAGACGAGCTTTTTCTAGTGCTAGTGATTACCGAGAGAAGCTGAGAAGTGGGCTTCACTCTCTCAGGTTTGAAGATGCGCTTGATTTGTTCTTGGTTATGGTTCAATCTCAACCCGTTCCTTCCATTGTTGATTTCAGTAGATTACTGACTGCAATCGCCAAGATGAAAAGGTATTATACTGTGATCGATCTCTCCCAGCAGATGGAAATGTTTGGAATTTCACACGATCTCTATAGCTTCACCATCTTTATAGATTGTTCCTGTCGATGCTCTCAACTCTCTCTTGCTCTATCTCTTCTTGGAAAGATGATGAAACTTGGGTTTGAGCCCAGCATTGTCACCCTTGGCTCGCTGCTCAATGGATTCTGTAACATGAATACAATTAACCAAGCCTCCTCTCTGGTATTTTCAATGGTGAAATCGGGATATGAACCTAATGTTGTAATCTACAACACTCTAATTCATTTTCTTTGCAAGACCAGTTATGTGAATTCTGCATTGGAGCTTTACAACCTAATGGAAGTGGAACAAGTCGAAGCAGATGTTGTTACCTACAACACTCTCATAACCGGCCTTTGTAGTTCTGGTAGATGGAGCAAAGCTGCTCGACTACTAAGAGATATGCAGAAGAGGAGGATAAACCTCGATGTAATCACTTTCAGTGCATTGATCGATTCATTTTTGAAAGAAGGGAGCCTTTTAGAGGCTACTGAATTGTACACGGAGATGATCAGAAGCTCTGTAAATCCTAATACCGTCACCTACAATTCACTGATCAATGGGCTTTGCATGCACGGCCGCCTATATCAAGCCAGGAAAACGTTTGATTCGATGGTAACCAAGGGTTGTTTCCGGAATGTAGTGACATATAATACTCTCATAAATGGATTTTGTAAGTCTAGGAGAGTAGATGACGGGCTGAAATTATTGCACAGGATGCGTTGTGAAGGATTGGAGGGGGACACATTCACTTTCAATACTCTTATCCACGGTTGTTGTCAGGCGGGTAAACTCAAAGCTGCGCAACAAATTTTCGGCTGGATGGTTTCTTGTGGCGTGACTCCTGATATTGTGACGCACTGCATTATGTTACATGGTCTTTGTGTTAATGGGGAGATAGAAAAAGCGTTGGCGAAATTCAAGGATATGAAAAGAAGCGAAAAGTATCTTGGTATTGTTGCATATAACATCATGATTCATGGGTTGTGCAAGACGGGTAAGGTGGAAGAAGCTTGGGAATTGTTTTGTAGACTCCCTTCCGGAGGAGTGAAGCCTGATGCTAGAACATACACTACAATGATACTAGGATTGTGTAAGAATGGCCCAAGGCGTGAAGCGGATGAGCTGTTTAGAAGAATGAAAGAGGATGGGATTATATGCCGATTGAATGCAGAAGAAGGGGATTTTGGACCGCCTCTGAGCTAGGCTTGATCAGATACAAAGCTATTTTGTGTTGTGTAGATTGATGTGGTCAGGACCAAGTTAAAGCAGACATCAAGCATAAAACTGTTGCAGAGAGATAGATATAGTTTTGGACATGTAAACGTTTTATCTTTCATAATTAAGCATCCAATGTTGTAATTTGTAAATCCAGCTCTTGAGTTAGTTAATGGAAGTTGAAACCATCTCAACGCAAAATGTAAAGTTGTTTTATTATAATTAGGCAAAATTGTTAACAAAACCAAAGTCTCGAAGAATGCAACCATTTAGAAGAAAATCAGGTCTCATGTGGAGTATGTATATGATTGGGTTGAGTCTGGTACACTTGTAGTATATATCTTCTTTGATATACATCATAAACTTTTCGCCTCTTTTTTATACACCCCAAATAAATTTATTCTTTACTAAACATCACGAACTTTGCATTCTCTTAGAATTACAACATAGCGACTAGAAATTGTGATTGAATTTAATAAACTGGTAATCACGTTTTAAAAAACCACGATTAAGATGGTCCGACCCGTTTAACCCCTAACCCGACTCTTTAACTCAACTTAAAGAAATAAACATATCGATTTTGGGACAAAATCTAAAGATATGTTTCTCTCTTTCTCTCAATATCATCGCCTCCTCCCACTGTATCTCATCTTTGCTTCTTCCATAGCTTTTTCTATCTGGTAAGATCCTCACTCTCTCTCTCTCATTAAGTCGGGTTAGGAGTCGGGTTATGGGTTGAACGGGTTGGATTATCTTAATCGTAGTTTTTTAAAACGCGATTACTGGTTTATTAAACTCAATTACAATTTATAGTCGGTATGTTGTAATTATAGAAGAACGCAAAGTTCATGATATTTAGTAAATAATAAATTTGTTTGGGGTACGTAGAAAAGAGGCGAAAAGTTGAGGTTGTATATAGAAAAAACTGTATAGTAGGCTACCAAAGTCAACCCTATATGATTCCACAAAAACGTCGTCGTTTCGGTATTCAGTATTCAGATACCCCTCTCGTTGCCGGAGCAGTGGTCGTCGTTGGTAGGGTTCTTCGCACAGTCAAAATCGATATGCCGAGATCTATTCCGATTGCGACTGCGTCAACGGCGAAGGGGTTTCTTCGCCGGCGATTTCGAGAGAGAGGTAATAATCCTAAGACTAGTCACTCGTTTTGCCTACGACCTTTTTCTGGTGCGAGTCATTACCGAGAGAGATTGACACGAAGTGGGCTTCACTCAATCAAGTTCGATGATGCGTTCGGTTTGTTCTGTGAGATGCTTCAGTCTCGTCCCCTCCCTACCATTGTTGATTTCACTAGAGTTTTGACTGCCATCGCCAAGATGAACAAGTATGATATCGTTGTCTATCTCTGCCACAAGATGGAAAATTTGGGGATTTCACACGATCTCTATAGCTCCACTATCTTGATTGATTGTTTCTGCAGATGCTCTCGACTCTCACTTGCTCTATCTCTTCTTGGAAAGATGATGAAACTCGGGTTTCAGCCCAGCATTGTCACCCTTGGCTCTCTGCTCAATGGATTCTGTCGCAGGAATAGATTTCACGACGCTGTATCTCTCGTTGATACCGTGGCCAAATCAGGATATGAACCTAATGTTGTCATCTACAACACTGTCATTAACGGTCTTTGTAAGAACAAAGATGCGGATAACGCCCTCGAGCTTTTCAACCTGATGGAGAAGAACGGAATCAGAGCTGATGCTGTTACCTACAACACTCTGATAAGTGCCCTTTCTAACTCTGGTAGATGGAGCGAGGCTGCTCGACTTCTGAGAGATATGATGAAGAGGAAACTCGATCTTAACGCCATCTTTTTCAGCGCACTGATCGATACATTTGTGAAACAGGGGAATCTCTTAGAGGCTAAGAACTTGTACAAGGAGATGATCCGAAGGTCTGTAGATCCTAATATTTTCACTTACAATTCACTCATCAATGGGCTTTGCATTCATGGTCGCCTAGGTGAGGCCAAACAAATGTTTGATTTGATGCTACACAAGGGCTGTTTTCCGGATGTAGTGACCTATAATACTCTCATAAATGGGTTTTGCAAGTCTAAGAGAGTAGAGGATGGGATGAAACTCTTCTGTGAGATGGCTCATGAAGGATTGGTTGGCGACGTGTTCACTTACAACACTCTTATCCACGGCTATTGTCAAGCGGGCAAACTTACTGTTGCCCAAAAGGTTTTCAATCGGATGGTTGATTGTGGTGTGCCTCCTGATATTGTTACCTACAACATTTTGTTAGATTGTCTATGTAATAATGGGAAGGTAGAGAAAGCCCTGGTGATGGTAGAGGATATGCAAAAGAGTGAAATGTATGTTGATATTATCACATATAATATCATCATCCAAGGGATGTGTAGAACTGGTAAGGTGAAAGAGGCTTGGTGTTTATTTTGTAGTCTCACTCTCAAAGGAGTGAAGCCGGATGCTATAGCATATCGTACAATGATATCAGGATTGTCTAGGAAAGGCCGACGGCGTGAAGCAGATAAGCTGTGTAGAAAAATGAAAGAGGATGGGATTATGCCAATTAAATGCAGAAATAATGAGACACTTCGAAATCACGACACAAGCTCATCGGCTGAACTCATCAAAGTAATTAATGAGTAAAGCGTTCTGTGCAGATGCTTATGACAGTAAAAGCAAGAAGGTCGCTGATATGTTATTATGATGGGAAGTTGGACAAACTTTAAAGCTAGGCATGAATCAGAAACAACTCCAAAGCCATTTGGGTTGTGAAGGTTGATTTTGCTTTGGAAATGTTGAAAAGAAGCACTAATGCATGGGTAAGTTGCAGTGTACATGTTGTATCTTTCATAAGCACATTTGTTGCATATACAAACTTGTACTGTTTTAGCATTCTGAATCTGTATACTTGTATTGGATAAACCCAAGTCACAAATTGAAATTTTAACCTCCATTTTGTGTTGTAGTCTCTTATATGCAATCAAGTTTCACTGTCAGAATGAAAATCCCCTATAAAAAACAGATGTGATAAATGTTCCCCATCAAGTTATCTTTGCTCAAAGGTGTAATTCCAACTCTTGAGCTGTTGTAGAATTGAAGCCATCTATTGAAAATTGTAAGTAGTCCATCAAAAAAAATTTGGCACACAAATCAGGCAAACTCTTCGACCAAAAGGGTTTATCAGTAATCACAGATCCTAAAATTGTCATAAAAGAAATGCCATAAGCAAATAAAACATTATAAAAGTGGTCCTAAAATTGTCTCATGACATTCAAATCTTTGCTAAGAAGAACCAACGGGTCCAACAAGAAGGAAAAAATAAGAGTAATAAGATAAAGTGATCTCCATTTCAACCACTAGACTAGATTTCATTTGCCTCATCCCTCTTTTGCTTAAGAAGAGCCCATCTCTTTACTCCCATCCCACCTCAATGGAGCACCGCTTGATGCACGATCACGGCCGGATTCCACCATTTCATCCCTTTTCAGTTTATATTCTACTCCTTCCTAGTTACTACATACTTATCTCTTCCCTGCCAATACAAAATATTTTCTTTACTATATGCAAAAAGATGGAAGGGTTGAACAAATCTAAATCTAAACCACAAACATTCTCAGAAGAGGACCCACTTCTAGAGGACAAGAACGATGACTATTTTCATCCAAAACTTTTTGTTCCAACTTTCCATTATAACTCATTCTTGTTTAAACCAAATCAGCATGCTAGATTTTGTAACAACACTTAGCAACCAAGACTGTGCCAAATAAATGGTATTATTAATAATATATCAAAATCTGAACTATTATTCCTTCCATACATATATTCACTCTTTCAAACAGCTGATACGAAATATCTACAGAATGATAATGTACTAGTAACAATCCCCTAAGGAATAAGAGAACTCACAAAAGAAATGGCTGACCTGAATCTGCCAAAGCCGAATCTTAATCCTTCTGCCTCATGCACTACTCATCTTTGTACCCTGCATTGTCTCTGCGCACCTAAACCCTGAAAGTTTTATCAGACTATTTACCATTTCATATCCTCGTAACTCATAGCTCTAATGGATGTGTCCAAGAAGATCAGAATCTGAGAGAAAATATTTTTAAAAACCTCGTTAATAGTACTCCATGGGTGCCGCAACCTCCAAGAGGGTAAACCCAACGAACACAGCTCCCCAGACTGGCCGTAATGTGATGTCTCTGTACCTGGAAGCAATTTGGAGAGGGGAAAAGCTAATCATTTGTTGTTGGGCCTAGAGGTTTCTCAGGTTGTCTCAATACTTGGACTTGTTTCCGCCTGCTCAATACACTTCCTGGGTTTCTTCATTGAAGCAAGGGCGAGAGGACCCAGTCTCAACCGAGCAACACCTGCGTCTTCCTTTGATTCTGCATCTCTGCTCTTCATTGGTGTCCTCTTTCTGCGTGATCTACTAGGACCATATTGTGTCATGGTGGTTTTATTTTCTGGCTCTGTCTTCTCTATGTCCTTAACCTTACTACTTAAGGGACGGCTACTGGGATCCAGACTCAACCAAGGACTGTTTGGAGAATCCCTGCCTAGTTCTTTGCCAGAATCGACGTCTGTTGAACCTATTTCTGCTGCAGAGCTTCTGTTATCCTGCAGATGGAAAGGTTCATGCATCACAAAGACCATCCACAAGCGCCACATTAACTACACAACAAAAAGGACATCTCTATATCTACCGGAAATTAGGATCCATATATGCTTTAATCCTATTTTTCACAATGTCCTAAGTTATGAGAAAAGAAATTAACAAAAAAAAGAGAATGCTGCTCCCTGGGGCACACTGTACGTAACTGAATAAATAACTACAACTTACCTTATCTTGCATTTCAATGATTTCTTCGCACTCTGAGCCCTCTTCTCCTTCAGAATCAGCCATCTCTTCACACTCAAACTCAACATGTTCTTCTTCCATCATCTCTTCGTCAGAATCACTTAATTCCTCTTGTTCCATCACTATACCTAGATTAGATTGATCAGCCATCTCGTCAATGCATCTATCGCTTGTTGCGGTTGATCCAGGCACTTCAGAGCCATCATTACGTTGATTCATGCAGATGTCTGGAACTTCTGAAATATTTGCTGCTGAGACACTACCACAATCTTTTACCTTAGAAGAGCTCGGACTTAGATTGATATCTAAGTTCACATTTTTAGCATGTTTGCTAGAACTGAAAGGTTTCAAGCTGACATCATTACGACCAGCACCAGGGATAGAAGTCTTCTCACCAGCACTAGAAGTATCCTGAAGTTGACATAATTTGCCTTTCTTGCCAATGTCTGTGTCTAAGTTCCCACGTCTACTAATAAGATAACTCGTTTCACACTCAGTTCTTTGAAGAAGAGGATGAAAACAGCTGTCGCCCAGTGCTGCCTCGTGTTCATTTAATGATGATTTTTTCTGGAACTGATCAGCTGACTGATTGATTTGCCTTGGACTGTTGAAAAGACTCAGCAGCTGAGGTCGATTGTCAGAAAAAAAACTAAAGGAATTAGAACCTCCTGGGTCTCTGATTGAAGGGTAACATGTAATCTGTCCATGCTCAGGGGTCCGGAACAATAAAGGATGCATTTGAATATCTGAGTCATTGTCCGTCTCGCCCATCCCAGAGGAGCTCTCTGCAGGCAAATCTTTCTCGCAAGGGGAACCGTTGTTATCTCCGTCAGCTGAAAAGCAAGGAGGTTCCGTATCCAAAACCCTCCTCCAAGAAACATCAGATATGCCACCCTTAATGATACAAGTTTTGGAGGATGTTTCAGACTGATTCTTTGCAAAAACTGACTGCGAGATAACACGGACAGAAGATGGAAGGTTAAGTGGAGGTAAATCAGGGGCTAGTCTCACTACACTTCTGTTGCGTTGTTTACGAGCACGACGATATGACCGCATGATTATTGGTGCTCTTGAGGCACCGGGTGCTGTACCAGATGTGTGGTGGTACAGAGGAATGAAAGAAGGTGCAAGCCTCCGCGTACATGTTAGAATTTGGGCACCAAAACGTTCAGGATTTTTAGATCCTTCACCAGTACATGTTTCTACTGACTCATGGCGATCACGGGAAACATCCTTTGCCTTGCAAAAGGAGTGCATAGATGTAGAATAAAAGAGAGTTGGCATGCCAGGCCTCCAGTCTGCTAAAAATCCTTCATGAAGGTATGCGTCACCTGAATTATCCACCAATTCATGTCCAACATGATTTTCATTGGCCTTAGAAGCACCATGACAGTCCTGCAACATGCGATGAAAGGTGAGTAAATTACATTTTTTTATGAGAAAGCCAAAATTAACATACTTAGTATGAGTGGGTTGTATGATCTGAGGGGTAGCCACAGATATGAAAGACAGACCTCTTTTGCAGATGCCGACTGCTCTCTGGACTTTCTTTTGTTTGTATCATATAATCGCCGCTTCTCTTTTTTGACAGCATCTAGCTTATACGACTTCTGAATTCCAAGGGCAGTGCGCCATTGCCTTGGCAGTGATGATGGGTCTCGATAAGGCACAATGAATTTCCACACCGACATCCAATCATATTTGAAGTACTTAAGTCCCTGAGCATTCAAATTTATACTGAGAACCGGAGTACGATTTCCAATCAGAATTGCAAAAGGGTGCACTTGCCGGATTACCTCTTGTATTCGTTCTATCTCTTGTGGGGTCAGGGGAGAGCTTTTCATCCTCAAAACTGCCTGTAGGTGGCAAAATATATACATACACACCAGTAAAGAGAAAATCAAGCATAACCTTGGAATTGTGATTGAAACAGAATAAAATACATATCATTTTTTTAGGCATCAGTCTGTATCCGTCTTAAACATGTAATGTTGAGTTGCATAATGTATGTCCGGTTAGCTACACCATCTATATTTAGATTAAGCCATGGCATGCTTGAAAAAAAAGTAACTATACAAATCATGTCAATGTCACCCAAGAATGACCAAAATATTAGTGAAGCAATCAAAAGCATACAGAGATGGTCATATTATCCATTAATCATCCAATTTTTGTCACGGCATCCACGGTTATCTTTTATGACAATAAGTTCGTATACTGATTTCTCGTATGTGCATGATATATATGTAATCGTTTTACAGTGCTGATTTGTCGACAAACAAGTTCAGGCCACTGACTATAGGGAACCAACAGGCAGACAGATAAGCATACAAATAAAAAGAGGTGATAAACCATATCAAGCATATAACAGACCTTGATTGGATTTTCTGGGGCTTTAGATGATCTCCGGTTTTTTTGCCTAATATAAATCTGAAACAAATAAAAGTAGAATGTATTAGAAGAGACAGGTGTTTCATTTCTTGATCATCAGCCTGGTTGATGAAACCCCTATCAAACCACATGGGCATGCAGATCATGAGCTACATTAAACTTAATACAGTTATGTTTAAAAAATCAGAACACCAATTTATAAGTCTCTGGAATGAAAGCAGATTAAGAAAACGACAGACCTATTTCATTTGCAACAGGAATTCAATCAACCTAAAGTTTTTGTCAAGATAGCAGCTGAATTTTGTGGTCGGAATATCCCTTGTGATAATGAGAGCAACCCAATCAATACGAACTGATAACTTCGTAGCCCCCAAAAAACTATTCCTAATTCTGCAGAAATTCAGTGATCATTACCTGATGCTCGCCTTTACATGGAAGAAAGCGCTGCTTTATTGCCTTCCAGTCTGAGTTATATTCCATTATTCCAAGAGCCAGTAATCTGCATACAAGCAGCACAAAGAATCAATTTTCTACTAGATTAAAGAAAGAAAAGAAAAGGAAAGGAACTTACTCATCCTCAGCGTCGGTGAAAAGGAACCGATTGCTAACAGCTGCAGCAGGTGGCTTGCGGGGAAATAGCGATACTTTGAACAACGGCAGAAATCTCTTAGCTAACTTGGCGATATCCTTATGGACCAAGGCAACAGATTGCTTCTTTGCTGATTCAACGAGTGTAGCAGCTAACGTCTTTTTAGACTGCTGCTGATCTGATGGTGACTTACTTGTACTAGAGGCTGAAGGAGGATTGTTAACGATCTCACCGCCAACTTCTTGGTGAGGAAGTGGAAACAATGGCACTCTTTGAGAAGAAGCATCAAAACCAGATTCCACTTGACACCGTCGATACTCTTGAACAGCTACAATGGGTTCAATGATCAAGAGAGTTATATTGCAAAATAAAACATATAAGAAAACATAGATATATATATATATATAAAACACACTATCTTTCAACCCAATAACATACCGCTAGAAACATCAACTAGATATCTCCCAGCTAGATCCACAGTATCCAGAACCGATGATGCCGAACCAGCGACAAGAAGATGACTTTGGCGTGAAACATATCCTTGGTGTTGTTGGAGCATCTCAGATATAAGTCCTTGGACTTGGGTTCCAATGTGCTGCCGTGAATGATCAAGTGCACAAAGAGAGTAAACCTGGATAAGAAGTTGAAGGTGGTCATGAATCAAACAATGCAATTCTCCCATTTGGGCTTGAGTGAAGCCATTAATTGGACTGTCTTCTGATAAAGCAACTGCTTCAGTAGCAGGAAACCTCCTAGCAGGTGGTGTAACGGGCAAGATAGGTACAAGAGGGCGTAACAATCTGTTAGCCTGCTCAGGAGAATTGGTTTTGTGCTGAGTGGAGATGTTTTGCCGTCTCTTCTGCCTAGTCACAGGCCGTCGCCTGGTGCTTTTGTTGTCATCTGTTCTGACCTTGTCCGGAATGCTTTCCTCGTCATCCGTTTCCAGTGCTTCTTCAAGTTCTATCTCGAAGTCAACATCATTATCCTCATCATCATCATCATCATTATTTCCACTCTGTACCACCTGAACCTCACCATCACCACTGTGTAAAACAGCGGCCAGAAACTTGCGGTATTCTTCCTCATCATCAACATTTGGAATGTCATCCTCATCATCAGTCTCCTGAAGGAAAGCCTCGAGATCATCAAGAGTGAAACTCTCGAGCGAATACCGAGCTCTGGTTCGCTTGCAGATTGCATCATCTTCCTCATATGACATCAAAACTTGCCTCTGAGTTTGGATCATGTCTCCGTTTTCACATGCCGAACTTTCCTCTCGTCTTACAAAGTCACCTCCTTTCTGAGAACGGGGATCAGAATTCAATTTCGTCTGAGCATTAATTTGAGAGCCCTCCTTGGGGACTGATTCGACATTACTTTGCATCGCGATTTCCTCCTTTGTTTCCCTGCCGTCTAAGATTGGCGCAACAGTAATGCTATTAACAATTTCACCATCAAGAGTTTCAACTTCAGAGCTCAAACTCGAAGAAGCTTCACGAGAAGGAGTTTCTTTTAGAAGCGGATTGAAATCAACATCTTCTTCTTCTTCCTCTTCTGAGAGCGTGCGACTGCAGGGAGGCCCTGGAATTAGGGTTTCTACTCGATCCGACGATTCCATGACTAGGATTGGTTCCGCTATCCAAACATCGATCACAATAATAAATTTCGATTCCAAATAATTTAGAATACAAACCGGATATGAAGAACAACAATCAATTTCTTTACCATCGAAAAGGAATGAAGAACAAACGATCGAAGAGAACTTGTGTGTGTTTGGCAAGAAAATTAACGGAGAGAGAATCAGAACGGAGCGCAACCCGGTATACAGATTGACCCGGGTCGGGTCCGTTATCTTCCTTGTTTTTTAATCCAAATAATTATCTAAATAATGTTTTTGGGCTTACGATGACCAAAATAATGTATTTGGGCCTATATAGTTTTCGGTTTCAAATTTAGTTTGGTAAGTATCTTGATTCCTAAATACGGTGTTTCTAACAACTTAATTTATGTGTCATTTTTTCACAATGATTCATCATGCAAGGGAAATTGTACCCAATAACAAAAATAACCAATAATTTTTTGCAATCCAAGTCTAACAAAGAAAACAACCGGTGAGGAGAAATCATGGTAACGAATATGTAGAGGGATTCAACAAGTTATATGAGAAGTGAAAATGGTATTAAAACCTTACTGTTTTCTTGTTATGGTTTTGATATACCGTTATATAAAAACAAGAGACCCATTATAAAATTGTTTGATTTTCAAATCCACAAAAGGCAGCCAGCGAAGGAAATTAAGATGAAGATTGGAGAAGTTTCTTGTAGTCATGGAAGGTTCCATGGAATGGTGCAATCCTTCCGTCTGACACAACCCACAGCTCATCTACGCTTCCCGATATCAGATGCTCGTCGTGACTCACCTGCAACACAAGTTATTAGTACACAGATATTTGATCTTTTTTTTTTTGATTTTGAGCAAGGATTTTACCATGCAAATACCGCCTTGGAATAAGACAAGTCCTTGAATCAAAGCTTCCACAGCATCCAGATCCTGACAATTATATTACCTTTTTTTTTTAGCAAAAACTGAAACCCATCCTTGCTTTATTAAGAAGAAAATGATTATCATTGGCTTACAAGATGATTGGACGGCTCATCAAGCAATAGCAAGTGCGGTTTCTTGAATGTTATCTTGGCAAATGCCACTCTGCTTTTCTGACCACCTAATTTCCCATTCAGACCAAAACATAAAAGACATTAGTCAAAAGTAACAAATCAAATCACTCTCGCCAAATGGCGTACCTGATAAAGTGTACATGGGCTGCAGTGCAAGATTTCCAGTGACCCCAAGAGAACCTAGGTGACTTCTCAGCTTTTGTTCTGGCACTCCCTACCACATTATATCACATACCAGTTACGACATATCAAGGGTGTAGTAGATTCTGCTTCAACTAAAGTTGTGCTCGTAACAAGTAGACAAATTGAAACTACTATAAACACTAATACATGATCAATCCTTTTTTTAACTCTGATTATGATCTCTGGGAACTTACTGGGTAGCAGCGCATCATATATAGAAGAGGATTCGAAGAAAGGTCTAGTCCATCCACATGGTGCTGACTAAAGACTGCTACTCTAACCTGTCAAAAGGATACCAATACATCATATTAGCATTAGCAGAGCAGGAATAAGAGCAATTCTCGTGTTGTTGTCAAAATGTTTTTTCAAAAATCAATGTTTTCTAATCCCACTCCTTAAACCTAGAAGGGGTCTCCATAATAAAAGGTCATTCCATATGTTCCAGAGGGACTGTCAAATTTGTTGTTCAGATAAGAAAAAGAGGAGTCCTTTTGCCATACCTTAGCAGAACGGAAAACTGTTCCAGAGCTAGGTTGCAGATCCCCAGAAATAAGTTTGAGTATAGTTGATTTACCAATACCATTGGCTCCCACCACTGCAAATCGACAAGGAGAAAACCATGTATAGAGCTTAAAATGTTGGGAAGAGCCTCAAAATCAAGGTCTACATGTTCTTTGATGTTGTACATATTGGTATCCACATATGATTGATGAAAGTTTAATAACTCTTAAGGTTTATAAAGTTTATGAGATCTCATAATTGAGGAGGGGAGAGCCTTCTTACTCGCAATACGGCTATCCAGATCTATTCCGAAATTCAAGTTCCTAAACAGCAACGGACCACCAGGGTAACCAAATGATGCATCACTGTAGAAAAGAATAAACGAGTAAGAAAATCTATCATCTGTATCCTCCCCATACCAAAATTAGATAAGTTTGTGTCAGATTCACACAGGTGGTTTCCGGAAGATGACAAACCTGAAACTGATAATGGGGGGTCCAGGCTTATCGTCAGGAGTTGGGAATTCAAATTTATAGCTGCACAAGAAAGACAAGAGGTTAATGTATAGAGGGTTGGAGCTGAGAGCAAGCATCAAATGCTACTGTAGCAAATTTATCCAATGTCAGAGTATAGCACCATTCCTAATTTCAACTGAAAGTGCTTTAGCATATATATATATATGAGGGGTTCACTTACTCAGGATCATTAATAACTTGATCCACATGGGCCAGCCGGTCCAATGCCTGGGTCATAGACATAATAATATTAGAGCAACACTGATGGCCAAAATATAATCACATAAATAGATGTAACTGTTGAACCTTGATTCTCGACTGAACAAGGGACGCTCTCTTTGCATTGTATCGAAATTTATCAATGAACGCCTGCAGTAGAAAACAAGAAATGAAACTGAAATTCCCATGCTGGAATGCTGATAAACAAACCAGAGACGAGTTGAAAACAGAATTCATGATATCATTGAGCAGAAAAATAAAAGAAACCTGCATATGTGACCGCGATCGTTCACTTGATTCAAAAGCCTTTTGCTGATTCTTCACTTGTTCTTCCCGTGTTCTTTCGAAAACATCATAATTTCCCTTATAGGTACTTAATTTTTGGTTTTGCAAATGGATGATATCCGTGACCACCTGCAGCCAAAAACAAGCATTACACGTGTCCAGAGATATTGGGGATATAATAGCTGCATGAAGATCAAGAGAGAAAAAATAGTACCGTGTTCAAGAATTCCCTCGCATGTGAAACAACTATAAATGTTTTTGGCCACTTGGTTAGATATGTTTCCAACCATAAGACAGCGTGGAGATCAAGATGGTTCTACCAAACCAAAACAGAGGAAAGTAATGTCAGAAGTTTGAAAATATAAAGGACATAGATTCTTCTAATAAGATAAGCTTATAAAGAAAACACACCGTAGGTTCATCAAGCAACAACAAATCAGGCTCTATAAATAGCGCACGAGCAAGTGCAATTCGCATCCTCCATCCTCCTGAAAAAGTATTTGTAGATTTCTTCTGCATTTCTGGAGTGAAACTGAGCCCCTGAAGATATCATAGAGAATAACGTTTGCAAGTTAGCAGTAGTCAGAAGTTGAAAGCAACAAAAGCACATGCAAAGATTGTTTAACAGGAGATAGCACCAAAAGGCTAGCCTTTATATGCTTTTGTAATGATGGGTCACGACTTGTGTCCAGATATGCATGCCTTTTATTTTTTATTTTTTGACAACGCATGCCCTTTTGTTTATATCTATGCTATCATGAGAAACAAATACCCTAAGAAGGCAGCAGAAATCTTTTAATGGTAGAGACTAGAGAGCAACTTACAGCAAGGATACTAGCTGCCCGAGCCTCAGCAGTATAAGCATCAATTGCATCAAGCCTTTTGTATATTTCTTCAAGCCTCTGAGACATAAGATCTCCTTCAACTGTATTTTTGGTAGGCATTCCATCCTTAGCTGTGGGTTCTTCCAACTCCAGTTCTCTCTTCAGATAACCAAACAATGGCCCAACGACAGACAAGACACCTAAACGAGTTAATGCTAATGCCAGGAAGCAATGGCTCCCATATTAGTAAAACTAGCTTGAAGCTAACCTGCTTTGCCAGTAATTGAGTTTCTTCTTCAAATAGCTGGGCTCTTTCAATATCAGTGTTAAGAACACATTGTAAGGCTGTCGTGTTGTCACCAACAACTTCTTGTTCGACATGCAATATCTGGCAATTAGCAGGAATACCCTCTATAGCGTGCATAGCCATATACCTCAAAAACGTTGTTTTTCCGGTACCATTACGTCCTACAAGGCCTGTAAAGTAAAATCCATTTGTAAGTTAGATTTCTCTTTCCATCAAACTCTTTTTTGTTCCATTCCATAGGTGGAAGAAATAAACAAATAAAAAATGAAAAGCGACCATAGTGGCGTCCAAAAGAGAGGGTGATTGATCCGTCGATGATGAGATCACGGCCTCCAACAGAGACATTGAAGTTATCCATGTGAATATCTCTGACAGCGGAGCCACCACCAGTGTCATGATTCACACTAACAGTAGGCATCCCTGCTTTAACCGCTTCCATTTCAGCAACATGCTGTTGATATTGAACCTGCATAAACAAGAAAACCAGTAGTAAATCAGCAAAAGGAACACAATGAATGATGATAAAAAAACAACAACTGTATACCTCTCTTTGGCGATCATCCTTTTTCTTTCTCCTATCAATCTTAGCTTTGTCACGTTCTGACAACAAAGGACCATCAACTGGCTCTGGCTTCTTCTTCTTAACCGGTCCATCGTCCATTCCTTCATTCATCCGAACAGGCATTGCGAGACTCCTTACAGTTGGTGTTGGCTTCACCAATCCATGCTTCCCAAACTTATCCGACAGTTTGCTACAAACCTACACACCAAATCCAATCACAAATTGCCTCAGAAAGGAAGGAGTTGTCCATTTCAGCAAAGAGAATCCCAAACACAGAGTCAAACGAATCTAGAACACGAATCCCATACACAGAGTCAAACGAATCGAGAATTGAAGTAGAGTGGCACGGCCTCCGCTGATTGCTTACCAGACGGCACTCGTCGAAATCGGAGACGCATTCAGCAGCAACGAGGAGCTCACCGACGGCATCAAAGGCACCCTCACCTTCCTCACCGAAGTCGAAATCCTCGTCGGCGAGGACATTGATGATGTAGTCCATGATCGGCTCGTCCACATCCTGCGCTCTGCGTCCGAGCACTTCATAAACCACCGAGCTCGCAACTTCTGTCATGGCCTGACACAATTTTCTCGTCTTCCGCCAGAAACTGAGATTTGGTAGCCAAAATGAAGGGAAGAGGACGAACCTTGTTAGGGTTTAATGGGTCTATTCGGAACCTTCTGCCTCAACCAGAGTGTCACGTTCCTTTGCTTCAGAAAATGATCCAAAAAAGACTAAACCAAACATGATTTAGTCCGGTTCACATTGTTCCTCTTAACATGATGGATATGTCCTAACTCATCATAGTGAAATCATCAAAACTCCTCAATTTTTGTTTCTGTTAACATTCGATTCGGATTACCAAAAAAGACTCAACACTAAGTTTGATGGGACAAGTGTTGGTTCAACAGAGCCACTGACTGTTTTCTCCATGAAATCCGCCACTTAAAGTTGTCTACAAGAAGGAGCAGATTCCTCCACCGTACCTCTTGGACAGAACCGGCGTAGAAACAGCAAAAAGTTGGATTTTGCCAAGATTCTCTCACCTGGCAATGGAATCTCTACAACCCATAGAGACAGGCTTGCAAATCTTTGATTTAGGGTTTTAAAACCACAGATAATACAACAGCTAGCAGTTAATGTCCAGATCTCAAAAGAAAGTAAACTTTCCGTTGGAAATTGTCCCTTTCCAAAATCAAACATTAAAAGTCTGTAATCAATGTATATGGAAATTTATGAACAGATGAATCTACCTAGTGTAAATGGAAGCGGAACAATTAGGTAGATCAATCACTCTACTCCTAATTCTCTTGAGGTCCGTTTTCCTACTTCCTTCTTCTACTGATTGTTTTGGTTTGTGGAGAATCAATCTATTGGTCTCTCACTTGGAGATATATGTATGTAGATGATGCCTTATATAAAACTGAAATGTCTTGAAACTGTGAAAATTGGTCTTCAACAAGAGAATAATAACGGGATATTTGCCAGTCACCAATGATCCAAAGAACCTTTTGGAACGTCTCAAAAGGTTGAATCCCAAAAGTTTTGCTTTTGTAGAACAATTTATATGGTCTGACTTTTTTTAGCACATCAAATTAATTAAAGGTTTTGTTTAACTACCTTTTTGTGTGTGTTTTGCAATCTAAACCATTTCCACGTCCACTTGGGTCCCTTTTATAAATCAACTATTCTGACTTTGGTCTAGAGCTCGTTTCGTCCTCGTCTGTCGGTACTGAATCACCGCTCTCCAGACTTTTGGGTGATGATTGGATTACAAACAGCCTCTCGACCTCCTTGAGCTTCTCATCGTACTCAGTTTTCTCTGCATTTTGGTTTTCATCAAGCCACCTCTTTGGTCGCAGCTTCATTTTAAAACACTGGATATCAGACATAATCAAGTCCTTCTCTGCAACCATTCTTCACCAAAGAAACTCTTGTGACAATGGCTTCCGCATCCGGGGATCCAACTCTTACACAAACGGTGTCTGAACTGAATGAGGCATCATTCTCGTTCATGACTCTACTGTTTGGACCATCTCGACACTTCACCATGCACTTTCAAGCCCAATATTTCCCTCATTTCTTTGTTGCGTTTCTCAAAAGAAGAGCTGTTTCTTATATACTCAGTCCAGTGAAAGAAGAAGACATGTTGATAATAAATCAAGCAAGATATCTGGAACGAATGACTCAGTCTATAGTCTTAAAATCGATTGAACCCAGAGGACGAATAACAAAATTAAGAAATTAACAAAATTAATAAACTCAGCAAAAGCAACCGACAGAAATCGAGAAAACATATGAAATGGAGATTTGAAACATGAATTCGAAACTTGAGATTTGCTCCATGTTTTTTCTTGAGATCCCCAAAAAGTCCTGAATTCGAGCACTCAAAACGGCGTCGTTTAGCAGATAAATCAAACTGTGTCTGTTTGACGTTTAACAGCGTTAGGCTTGCGACGAAATATTAGGCAGAGAGTGAGGGCAAATCGGGGAATTCTAGCGAAGGCGCCACCACACCACTGTGTGGGACCCGTTTATATTAAAACGGTTACTCTTCTTCCTCCTCTCACTATCTTCTTTCTTCTTCCAGCTCTACCTTCTTCTTCTTCCTTGGCGATCAAGAAATCCAGAGAGAATCGTACGGAGCCCGAAGCAGCTGGAGAGAAGGAAGGATTACGATAGCTGAATCTGTTGTTGTGTGAGATGAAGGTGACTCCCTAGATTTCGCTTTCCCTCTCTGTTTTTCTGCAATTTGGGGGAAAATCGATGTCCCTTTAGTATTTCGAATCTGTAGAGCAGGTAGATATGTTACTCTGTTTTTCTCTTTCTACAGTTCGGAGCAATCTAGAGAAAAAGAAAAAAAAAAGAAACTAAAGGAAAAAAAAGCGATAGGTCTCTGAGATTAAGGTACGAACCCTTCGATGTCAATTTTTGTATCTCAACATTTCTGTTCACTGGGGGTTGTCTATGGTAATTAATTGCTGTTTTAATCGCAACCTAGACAAACGGATGACGATAATCTCAGATATCTCTTGTTTGAAATTCGATTTCACTTTTAATGTGTTTGGGAAATTAAGTTTAGGGTACATTTATGAGCATGGTGATGCTGTTCTAAGCGTAAAAACCCAATTCGTCATAAATTTTATGACAAATTTATCATGAAACTAAATATGATTATCAACTGAGGATTGTGTTTAACTCTGTCTATCTTGAGTAATTGGTAGATTAGTAAATTCTCTGTATCTCTCTTTCTTGTGTATCTAGAATCAAGCCCGTTCAAGAGAAAAACTACAGAATGGATCCGCAGCAAACGAAAGTTTTGCAGCATCTAGAGGATTTTAAGGAAGCATTTCTGAGCAAAGATTACACTACTTGTAGTGATCTGTTGGCTCAAATTCAGGTTCGTTTCTTTGAAATTCGGTTGATTTCACAATCTTTTAGTGGAGTTACACTTTGTCCCCTTTTCTTTAGGAAATTCTGCGTCAAAAGGCAGCTCAAGGAGGAGCACATCTTCTACAAATTCCTGGTGGCAATGGCACTGATGAAAACCAGCTTGAAAATGACGGGCCTGAAGATTTTAGCAAGATTCCTTTTGATATGCAATATCTCCTCAACAACCCTTGGGAGGAACCGAAAGAGCTGGGCACTAACAAAGACCTAGAATTGCTTGAAACTATTACTGACAATGATGACACACTTGATGAAGAAAACCAGCAGCCTGGAGAGCATGAAGAGCATGAAGAGGATGAAGAGGATGCAGAGCATGAAGAGGACGAAGAGGATGCAGAGTATGAAGACGATGAAGAGGACGAAGAGGATGCAGAGCATGAAGACGATGAAGAGGATGCAGAGTTTGAAGACGATGAAGAGGACGAAGAGGATGCAGACGATGAAGAGTATGAAGAAGATGAAGAGCATGACGAAATCCAGCAGCCTTTACGTCGATCAACCAGAATAAAGAATGAAGTGGATGAAAATCATGACGAAAACCAGCAGCCTTTACGTCGATCAACCCGAATAAAGAATTTTAGTGCAAGGAAGTAGCACAGTTTGGAGACTGCTTCACTCATATTCTCAAGTAACACGGCTTGATACTCTACATCAAGCGGAATTTTAGTGCTATGAAGTAACACGGCTTTGTACTCTGCATCATTTGCATAATAACTTCCTCGTGCATGATCTCTCTTGATGTTACTTGTCTCTTTTCTTGTGTAATAACTACACTCTTCCTCAAGCTCTCAGCACCTTCGAGCAATATGCTCGGCCTTTTTGTCGACAAAAGACTCATAAGACTTCCGTTTATGGGTTTCCTCCATAAATGTTACCATATCCGGGAGTTCACCTGTCTCCTCATCTCACTTGTTGTCGTCGGAAACGGTGGTTAGTGTTTTCTTGTAGTGATTCTTCTCCTGAGCTCTTCTTGATTCCACATCAACTGAATGAGCTGTATCAACGGGTTCTCTTTGAGATCTATCGCAACATCCCATACAATCCTCCAATGATAATCAGTAAGTCTGATGCCTCCCAAGTTCATATAAGCTTGCATCTGAAGGCATGTATGTAGTAGTTCACACTCAAGATTCTTGATTTCAATTTCTTTCTGATAATTCAGTTAGACTAATTAATGGTGATATGATTTTACAATTTTCCCTTCAGATGAGTGTGAGACTGCAATGTTACACAACCGTAATGGTAAAGAAGTATTCCGTCTATTACATATAAATTATAAAAGAAACTCTAATCCGATAGATGAAGCAAGGAGGTTGAACCAAAAAAAAAAGAAGCAGCAAGAAGAATAGTAGCCTAATGTTTTGATTCTGCTTTTTCTTTCAGCAGAGGGTGAAACAGGTCAGTAAGAATCTCAATCTTTATCACTTTCTTAGCTTCTTTGTGAAATAGAGACTTCCACAAGTCCAAAATGTTAGACTCTATCGCTTCCCTCGCAAACCCATTCGCCTCTGAAACATCCTTGACACACCTCAACTTGTCATCTAACTTGTTCAGCGCTTCTTCAATTCTCCACGTAAACGGTCCGCCATCTAAACATGATCTCCCTTCTTCTCTAAGAATCAAAACAAGGCGATCCAGATCTCTGATTCCAGCATCAGAATTCTCCCAAGTTTTCCTGATCAATTCACATTGGACCGATTTGCAACCAATCTGATATACTCCATTCTTCGGTTTGATATGGCTTGAGTAGACATAATGAATAACACAAAGCAGCCTGTCTCCCACGGGACTACCAGGTTTCAGGTCCCTTTTTACATCTCTCCATAATTTTAAGCAGAATCGTAACATACTATGAATGTCATCACACAGCAAGAACATAGATTGAGCCACATATAGCGAGAGCTCAACTCCTAGTCGCACGGCCTCCTCTTTCAGCTCCTGCTTTATAAAAACCATCCTGCCAAAACGACAAAATTAAGAGTAAAAAAATTGTAACATGAGTGAGTGAGTGAGTGAGTAAGCAAAACTCTCAAAGGGTGGCTAACTTATATTACTGACCCTAGAATGCAAGGAGAATGTGGGGGCAGTGCCAGAATCTCGCTATGGAATGGTTTGCCCACGATAGGCCTAAACAGGTCGCTACTAATCCTAGTCCTTATCACTAGCAGAGTCTGTGTTGCTTCCTTAGCTTCTTCATCAAAGAGAGACTTCCACAAGTCAAAAATGTTAGAGCGTATCTTCTCCCTCGTAAATCCATTCGCCTCTGAAACGTCCTTTGCAGACCTCAGTTTATCCTCTAGCTTCTTCATCAGTTGCTTGTATTTTTCAATAGCCGACAACAATAATCGATCATCAAAAGAGCAATCTTTCCTTGTGGCAAGCAGAACAAGGCGATGCATAACTATGATTCCCTCAGCAAAATCCTCCCAAGTCGTCCTGATCAGTCTCCATTGGACCGAATTGCCATCATTCTGAAACACTCCATTCTTGGGTTTGATATATTTTGAGTAGACATTATGACTAACACGAAGCAGCCTGTCTAATACGGGATTCGGGTACCTATTTGCATCTCTCCATAACTTAAAGCAGAAGGACAACATAGTACGAATATCATCACACAGCAAGAACATGGATTCAGCTACAGAGAGCGAGAGCTTCACTCCTAGTCGTACAACCTCCTCTTTCACGCTCCTACAAAACAAACAAAGATATGTCAATATTAATTCTGACTTTTGAGAGTGACTGAGCAAACTCGGGACTATATTTGAAGTAAAGTAACGTCACCGACCCTATAGCGTATGGATAATATCTCGGTGCCAATCGACGGTTGCGACGGAGAACACCGGAGGTCGATTTTGATTCCATCTCTGAGGGCTTTCCAATAATCAAAACATAAAGATCATAACAGAGTCAGAATTACAATCAAGCGCAAGTTAAGAACGAAATCTCTGAGGGATTTCCACAAATACTCGCACTTGATTTCTATGAAACCCTAGAACTGTCTAGATGGTAATCAAACTGAAACGACATCACATCAAAAAAAATTCTACAAAGAAAAATTTCACCAAGCACTCACCTCGAAGATCTTCGATGTATACAGAAGACTTCCCCGGTCGAATTCTTTAAGCTTTTTTTTCTTATTTCCGGGACGAAAAACAAAAGGGCAAAATATATATATAAGTAAACGGAAAAAGAGTACTTAATTTCTCTTTTGACGAAAGTGCCCTCAAAATATTGATTTTAGCTTTAAGATCCTAATTTGTGTAGTATTTCCTTGCTCGCAAGATTTAGATTTTAGAACATACATTACTTACTAGAATTTGTGCGTGGAAAGTGAATCTGGTAAAAAAAAAGATAATATTTCCCTATTTTAAACATTCATCGATAAAATACAGAAAAAAAAACAAAAAAGACAGTTTTTCCTTTTGAATGAAAGCTCAAAACTTTAATAACACCTCCTCCTAGTTGTATGTCTCTCTAGTCTCTAATCTTTTGGTGTCAGAAATCTGAGCTTGGTCTAGAGCTCGTCGTGAGACTCATCGTCCTCGTCTGTCGCTGCTGATTCACCGCTCGGTGCCCCTCCAGACTTTTGGTAAACCGCAGTGATGATTGGATTACAAACAGCCTCCACCTCCTTGAGCTTCTCATCGTACTCAGTTTTTTCTGCATTCTGGTTTTCATCAAGCCACTCGAGAGCCTCTTTGGTCGCAGCTTCGATCTTCTCCTTGTCATCCGCCTCCAATTTGTCTGCAAGCTTGTCCTTGTCGTTCACTTGGTTCTTCATGTTGTACACGTATGTCTCAAGGCTGTTCCTCGCATCGATCCTCTCCTTCACCTTCTTGTCTTCCTCTGCAAACTCTTCCGCCTCCTTCACCATCTTCTCAATCTCTTCTTGGCTCAGACGTCCCTTCTCGTTCGTGATTGTGATCTTCTCTGATTTACCACTCGCCTTGTCCTCTGCTTTCACGTTCAGGATACCGTTGGCGTCCACTTCGAATGTGACTTCGATCTGAGGGGTCCCTCTTGGAGCTGGTGGGATTCCGTTGAGGTCGAAATTCCCGAGCAGCCTACAGTCTTTGGTGAGACTTCGTTCACCTTCAAATACCTGAATTGAGACGGTGGTCTGCTGGTCTTGGTAAGTAGTAAACACCTGAGATTTCTTGGTCGGAATAACTGTGTTTCTTGGGATCAGCTTCGTCATCACTCCCCCGACAGTCTCGATACCCAAAGTGAGTGGCGCAACGTCGAGAAGAAGGATATCTGAAATTACAAAAAAATATACCACATTGAGACACAAACAACATTTCCACATTAGAGAAGAATCAGCTATACATCCGATAGAGACGTACCTTTGGTTTCATCACCACCTTCTCCGCTCAATATACCTCCCTGAACAGCAGCACCGTAAGCCACGGCCTCGTCAGGGTTCACACCCTTGTTCGGCTCTTTCCCTTCAAAAAAGTCCTTCAAAAGCTGTTGTACCTTTGGGATCCTAGTGCTTCCACCAACGAGTACAATCTCATCGATCTGGCTCTTCTGTAGACCAGCATCATCCATGGCCTTCTTGACGGGTCCCATTGTCTTTCTGAACAAGTCGTTGTTCAGCTCCTCGAAACGTGCTCTGGTGAGTGGCTCAGAGAAATCAGTACCATCAAAGAGGGACTCAATCTCAACACGGACTTGGTGCTGGCTGCTAAGAGCTCTCTTAGCTCTCTCACATTCCCTTCGGAGCTTACCCAAAGCCTTCTTGTCCTTGCTGATGTCCTTTTGGTGCTTCTTCTTGATCAACTTGATGAAGTAATCCATGATCCTGTGGTCAAAGTCCTCACCTGCGCAAATCACATTCACAAAAAACGGTTCACAAAACGACCACATATATGCCTCGTACACAAGTGCATATCTAGAAAACGCATAGTTGTTATTAAAGGTGATGAGATTTAGATAACGCATTTAAGGTCAAGGTTAAGTTACCTCCCAAGTGGGTGTCACCGTTTGTAGAGAGAACCTCAAACACTCCGTTATCGATGGTCAAGACACTAACATCAAAAGTACCACCACCAAGGTCAAAGACAAGGATGTTCTTCTCACCACCCTTCTTATCAAGACCATAGGCAATAGCAGCAGCAGTGGGTTCGTTGATGATTCTAGCAACATTGAGGCCAGCGATAACACCAGCATCCTTTGTGGCTTGCCTCTGGGCATCGTTGAAGTAAGCTGCACCGAGCAAAAACAACAAGAGGTTGAATCAACTAACCATACATGAAGAAGAGGTAACCACACAGTAGTAATTAAAGTTAATTAAAGCTCACCTGGAACAGTGACAACGGCGTCCTTGATTTTCTTCCCAAGGTAAGCTTCAGCTGTCTCCTTCATCTTAGTCAGAATCATGGCACTGATCTCCTCAGGAGAGAAAACCTTGGTCTCACCATCCTTGATCTTGACTTGAATGTATGGCTTGCCATCCTTGTTCACAATCTGGTAAGGCACAAGCTTCCTGTCCTTTTGGACTTCTTTGTCCTCGAATCTGCAATTTTTAAAAAAAGATAGAAAGTTTAATGCAACATTCCATGTAAGGAAAGAGAAAACAGAGAAAAAAGGTACAAACTTTCTCCCGATCAATCTCTTGACGTCGAAGACAGTCCTCTCAGGATTGACAGCCGCCTGATTCTTAGCAGCTTCACCAATGAGCCTCTCGGAGTCGGTGAAACCAACCCAGGAAGGTGTAATACGGTTTCCTTGGTCATTGGCAATGATTTCAACATGGCCATTCTTGTAAACACCAACACAAGAGTATGTTGTACCAAGATCTATCCCTATAACTGATCCCAACTTCGTGGCCTCTTCTTTTGCAATTGAAATCGCAAAAAGACATCCTGAAGCATAATTTCCTCCAATCGTCAATAAAACACCAAAGGCAAACACAAAATGAACAAACCAGAGAGACAATGTAGACAACTTGAATACATGAACATAATCATATATCCCAATGCACAGAATAAATATCAGAGCTAGACGAGATCTAATCTGAAAACAAGATAAAATTCACGAAACAATGAATCTCGGATTATGATTAGTCTCATCAAACATCGACCCGAAAAGTAAAATCCACTGATTCAAACACATACAGATCAAGTAAATCGTGAATGACTCACCTAAGAAGACGATCGCAAGCACAAACGTATCGCGTGCCATCTCCAAAATACTTTTGGCGTTTTCTCTCTCTCTCTCTCAAAGCAGTAAGTAAGTTTGGCTTCTGTATAAAAGGTTCCGAGTGCCCGAAGGCTACGGTGAAGAAAGTCGCTTATTATGGAATGCCAATGAACAAAGCCCGTGTCATCTTCGATTACGTGAACCAATGATATCATAACACGTACACAGTTAATTATATGTGATGCGAAGAAACAGAGTCCATGTCATGTGAACCAATCACATCGCGACATGTACAACACCCAGCCAATTACATCTCTGATCTTGCGTTGGATTAATCTTGACCGTCCGTCCGTTTTAATATAATGGGCCTCTTTCCGTTACCACTTCTTGTTTCTTAAGCTCAGTAGTATGAATTTTTGTGGCCCAATTATAGCCATAATAACCCATTGTTGGCCTATATTCATTCATACTCATTTTTTTTTTTTTTTTATTGATAAGATCGAATAATTTTCGAATAAAAATCACATATTGTATTTGCATAAAAAAAAACAAATTGTAGCATATGTGATGAGTGCTTATGGGTACAGAAAAACGAATATTTAGGCTTTATGGGTTTGGTAAAGGTCTTGAAAGAGATATGAATCACTCAACTTTTATTAGGTATATATCAATTATATGGTGCTCTTCTTCATTATTAACCATATATGACTGCCACTAACCTAAAAAATAAAATACGTAACATTATGATTATATAATATTAGTCCATATGTGATATAATACATTACACAAATTATATTTGTATATTTTCTATAATAGATATGATCTATGTGATGATATTATGGTTTCACTACTATTTAAATTACCGATATAATAACAACCACGTAAAGATTTTCACATGTTGAATAAGAGGTTAGAGGACGTGCCTCGGAAAGATGTTCGTGACAACTATGATGTGAACTCCAGTTCTTGAGCTGCGGTAAAAAACAGGATGGTCCGTGCTTTGGCACGTGATTGCCGCCTTGTTTTGCTTCGGTTTTAGCTTCTTTGTCTCACTCGCCGGCCATTTGTCTTTCTTTGTGTTTATGTGAATTCTTTGTCGGTTTTTAGTCTGTCAGCAGATTTTTGTTTCTTGTTTTCTTTGTTGTATCTCTGTATTGTCTGTAAAAAATTAAAAATTTGGTATAAAATTTAACATTTAACTAAAACAAAAAACAAGCTTAGATGTATAAACATCAGTTATATATTTCGAATTAATTAACTGAACTATCCATAAAATCATTAGATCAATTATCGATGAATTCAACGTCCATCCAACGTCTTAGGATGTATTACAGAAATTTAAAAGACATGTCATTTTCATATATTATTCAAAATTAAAAATAATAGTAATATAAAAAAACTTTTTATAAAACAACCCAACATCATAAATATAAAATTATTTTGTTGAAATATGGTTCTTCTTGCATTTTTGCTCTTGTAAAACTATATGCATCACATACAATTATGAATTATGATGAACAATCCACAACTTTCTCCATAATACATGGATCTACGATAGACAATTCTATTTGACATCATATATACAATAGAAATTTTTTTCGCACACGCACAATATCCCTACAACGATTCTACTTGCAACACTATTATCTATAAATCGAACCCTAAACCTGTCTATATAAGATTTTCAAATTATTTTGCTAAGTTAGGAGAGAAATAAAGCGAGGTATAATGACGAAAGGTGACAAAAGAGGGTGCTTGTAGTTGACTTTCGTAAAGTGTTTTTCTCATTCATTTTTGATAAAAGAATTTTAACCTTTATATAATAGGATTAATAATAATATTTCATATATATATATACATATATATATTTACAATTAAAATTATCCATAGCTTTTGATGGTGTTTCCAAAATGAATTACAACTTTTCATTACTATGTCTCCACCCCCTTTACTTCTATAAAAACTCATCTCATTTGTGTTTATATACTCCCACAAATCATGTCTTGAAAATCTTAAGTTGTTTAAGAACAAAAAAAAAAATCAACATGAGCTATAGAGCAAAAACGTTAGTACTTTTCATTGTTCTTATTTTCGCAATCACCTCCACTGATGTTTCAGACGCTACCCTTCGTCATTTCACTAATCTCAGATCGAATAAGGTAATTTTTTCTTTCTCTTCCGTTTTAAAATATACAATATTCTCAACATTTGTACAGTATATGATATTATGATTCGTGTACTGCGGTTTATATATAAGTCGCTATTTAATTCGTTTTCTATTTGATCATACGTATAACTAGCTAGTTTGAGATTAATAATGGATTACACATATTGATTTTTAAAACAATTTGTTTGCGATTCAAAAATGGCATTTAACGGTGCGCTAACGTTGGGTTGCGCTGTGTGAGGTAAATCAAACATGTGTCGTTATTCTACAGTTTATATAAGATAATAATTAGTACGTTTTAACATCGGATTATGGAACTTGTTGAATAAATTAAAGGAGGGTAATGAAATAAAGGAGAGAGAGCTTGTGGAGTTTCATCTTGACTATGCAAGAACCGGAGCCAATCAAGATCATGAACCAGGGAAAGGAAGACCTTAATCCAACTTTATTATCCATAAAATAATGAGCTTCATTAAACTCTACTACTTTTACAAATAAGCTTTTTACGTGTAAAGTATCTATATATATATACATAATATGATGTTATAGAAGGCCAAGCTTTTGGGCAAGGTTAAAGATGCATGTAAAAGAAAAAGATATGTATGCATGCATATGGATCTAAGTTTTTTTTTTTTTTTTCAATAAAGGATCTAAGTTTTATTATATGCGATATTAATTTAAGTCATCAACATTAAGTGCCATGTTAAGTACTGTAAAATTATTGGTGTTTTTCTTAGTTTGTGTAATAAGTTCATTACGTACGTCATTTTACGTACCATGTTAAGTACTGTAAATTTGGGATAAAATTGTTACTTAGACCTGGACGACTCAGTTATAATCATGTCTAGGTTAGTTTTAACTTTGTAGACGAATAACTAAAGTTTAAGGGGTCTGATCATGTAAAATGACGTACAAACAATAAACCTTATATTTATTAAAAAACTTATAAAAAGAGTGAAACAGGAGTATTCAATTTTTTTGTGATTTAATAAAATAATAGTATTAAAACACAACAACAACAATAACAAAGAGAGAGAGAGGAAAGTTTGGCTAATTTCCACAAGGGGAATGAAGTTTACCTTTCTTTTATTCTAGTCAACATCTATTGATGTGGAGAAGTGTTCTTTCTTTTATACATGTTAAAAATTGAACACTAAAACTCCTCTTCTAAGGAAAAAGAAAAAGCCATGTTCCCAGAAAAAAGAAGAGAAAAAAAAACAAAACTCTCAGATCCATACAAGAAAGTAGTTGTTATACAAAAGTGAAGCATTGTGACAAGCACATTTCCCTAGTTTCCTCTGAGCTTTCGCATGAGCTCCCAAAGTTAGGACTAGTGACATCATGAACCGAGAGCCTAAGTGTGTTCGCTTTCGCTGCGCTTGCAACAGATGACGTGTCCAGACACTCGCTGAGGTCAGCATCGCACGAGACCGAGACCCATTCGTTGTCGTCGTCTAGATACTTGAGCTCAAACGCCGCCGTTTCGAGTTTCAGCCTCTTGGCCACTTGCTGCTTCAGTTCTGTAATGCTTACTGACTCTGTTGAGATCTTGAACCTGATGATGTCTTCTCTGTACGTTGCCTTTATGCTCACGAGCTTATTGTGGAGTGTTGTTGGAGAAGCTGTGTCTTGGGAGGTCCAAAAATTAGCTATGTTTTTCGATGTACTGTCTGAATCGTCCAAGGCCGTTTGTCTGAATGCTTCTTGGTTTTGTGTTAGAAGCCGAAAACGCGTCTCGCAAATAGGACTCACTGTGAGACACGAGACCAATGGTGTGATGGATCTTGAGATTTTGCAGTTCGAAGAAACTATGATGATGATGATGATGATGAAAGACTCTACTTTACCTTTGCAAGAAGCACGCGATGTTGATGAACCTGCACTGTCTTCTGCATCTCGGTTTTCGAGCTTGATATCTTGGAGATAACTTGTGGGCGATCTAGTGGCTGGAGGTGGTTGGTTTTCGATTGGAGAGACTTGGTGAGGCCAAGGGCGAGAGGAGAGAGATGTTAAATTGATTGATCCATCAGCGCCTTGAACCGAGTCTATAACATGTTTTAGCCTCGTGAGCG
This sequence comes from Eutrema heterophyllum, assembly GCA_002933915.1. NCBI lineage: Eukaryota > Viridiplantae > Streptophyta > Magnoliopsida > Brassicales > Brassicaceae > Eutrema > Eutrema heterophyllum. The sequence goes on from PKMM01050834.1 coordinate 2,948,555, forward strand.
ATCGGTTCACCTTGTTGATTTTACGAGATGGCCACCGTGAGATCCCGTGTTGCCGGCAAATGCGTTTCATTGTTGTTGGGCAAACTGGAAAAGAAAAGAAAAAAAAAGGACAAGTTTTGAGTTTGTTATCAACTATTACAATTAGTAGACAATGTTAAAAGAACTTACCACCGAGGCTCTTGGCTGCATCTTTTAGACTACTAGCAAAATATTGCTGAAGCACTTCTAGACTGATGGTTTTCTCGGTTTTCCCACGCTTTCTTTCTGATTTCTTTCCTGTTTTGGCCTCCGGTGAAGAATTAAGCGTTTGGAACCTCTCAAACTCATCAGCAACTTCGTTGTTCTCCATAAGGTCAGAGTTTAATCCCAGCTTTTGTTCAGGTGCATTGAGCTGAAGGTAATCCTTAGAGATTGGTGCTGGATGATGTATTTGAACTGGCTCAAGTTTTGAGTAAACCATTCCGTCCTCTGAAGCTTCCACGACTTCAATAGAAATTTCATTTTCACAGAATTCAGTTCCAGAGACAACCTTGAGACTCGAATAGTGCTGCTTCATTGTCTGAAACAGAGAACCCAACAGACAATCTTGCTCACCCTTGTCTGTGATGGCTGGAGGAAGAAAGAATTCAAGAACGTACTCATCGTCTCCGGTATATGTGCTCTTCAAGCAAACCGCGAAACAGCTAGTCAACTTGAACATGCGTGCATAGTGTACTAATGGGTAGTCAGTTTTGTAGAACCGAGTAACATCTCTACAGAAACAGAGATTTCCAGACAGAAAAGCCCTCCCAGCAACACCTTGTCCCTTCTGCAGATGGTGTTCAGCACAAGCGTCTCTGAAACCCCAAACATGAGCGTCCACAATATAAACTGCTAAATCACTAGTAGACATACAGACTTTCCCCATACAGCTACCATCAAAGCTCGAACAGCTTTTCTTAAAACCACCTCCAAAGGCTAGAACACTACGGTGCCTGCAAGGGACCCATGTCTGAGCTAGAGGCAGTTTGTAGGTCTCGCACACCACAGTCAGTATCTCCAGAATCTCAGCCAGTGCATTTTGGCGACCCTCGTTGCAGATCTGGTATAGGAGAAGTCAAAAGGAGATGAAGATTAAAACGAGAAGGAGCAGCCCTAAATGAACTCAAGACAGTTCTTGAAAGTTTCTGAAAGAATACTCGAGATTTTGACATTGGACTGGCAGATAACCTGAGTAGACTCGTGGTTCAATATCTCCGAAGTTTTCAGATTCACTGCCTGCAGCATAACAGAAAACGTTAATAATGTCACGGGAAGAACAAAGGAAACTGATGAGAACCAAAAGGAGAAACAAAACCAAACCTCAAGCGCTTTACAAACTTTTTCAACCTCAGGTGCATAGTTAATCTTTGGAGAAGTCATAATAAGCTCGACAACCCCAACACAGAGCTGCCTGGATGGTTCAAACACAGGCAAAGCCAAGGTTCCCTGAACATTATAGTGCAGGGCGTGGCCAAGGCGGGAGAACTCTTTGCTCGAGTAATACTGAACATTTGGGGTCCATTCAGGTAATTTTTTCCTGAAAACGCGACCGGGAAGCCCGAGCTCTCCATCCCGTTCACTATCAACGGAAAACATATACGTCAGGGAAACCATCCTGTATTGATTAAGGCCGTTACTATTGGGGCCAAGAACAAATGGCTGTCCTGAAGTTGTAAGAACATATCGTCCACGGTTTTTTACAGGCGCCCAAACCTGTGCAAGAACGTGTTGTTGCCCAGTTGATTCTTTGAAGTATCTAAGCGCTTGAGTCATCTTCTCTTTGATCGCACAGTAACTATCTGGATTCTCCATCGGCATTATACTCCTCCATAAGGGAGAAGGAACCGTAATATTGTCCTTGGTGGTTTCAGATTCTGAATCTGCATTTCGTCGATTCTGTGAATTCCAGATCACACAAATGCAATCTCAAGTTGAATAAGATTCAGCAAAAATGGAAAGAACAAATCCGATCCGTTTGATTCCTACGAGAATATTATCCAGAGATGGCAGCATATCCACTACATTATCCGAATTGGATTCTAAAGTTGCACAGAGAGAGAGAGAGAGAGAGAGAGAGAGAGAGAGAGAGAGCATCGAGACTTACTTGCAAGTAAAACGGAATAATCCGTGAAGCGAGTGGGAGCTCCTGTCGTGGCGGAGCAAAGTTCGCCACCAGCATCTCCGGCAGCTTCGGAGAAGGACCAGAGAGGAGAGAAAGGCTGTTCGAAAGAAGAGAAAATGACCGGAGACCTGAAATTTGAAGAAAAAGTGATCTGATCCAACGGCCAAGAACCGCCGAGATCCAAATCGTCAAGTTCCATAAACAACAGTAGCGAAGGAAGACGAGACAACAAATCTCGTCTGAGTAGTAGTAGGAGTAGTGCGAATGTCTCCGGAAGTTTCGCCGTCTCCCTCCGAATGAAAAAGAAAGAAAAACAAAAACAAAAAAACTCCTGGTTCAGCTTCAAGCTTTCTTCAACATTCTCTAACACAGAAAGAGGAAGGAAGCATAAGAAGGAGGAGAGGGCAAGTTGGGAATATTAAAATACTAAACGCATATTTTACCCCAACCACTAGAATATCTTCTTCCATCGATTTCTATATTTGACTATTTTTCTGAGACAAAAATTAAAATGGAGCATTTGCCAAGCCAATTATCTTATTTTTTGCTTTAAAATAGTCCTATTTTATTACTCAAACCCGTTTAGCACTATTTTAGTATTTATTTATGGGAGAATTGTAAATTTAGAGCAAAAAATGGGAACTATTGTCCCTTAGTACTTAATCCCTTACTATTGTCTCTTTAGTATTTATATTAATGTTAATCTATTTTTACCCTTTAAATAAATTTTATTTTAGTTAAAATACCTTTTAATCAAAGTAAATTTAATTTAATTTAATTTGATTAAAAAAATAGAAAAAACAAAAACATAAATAAAACCAAAAAAAAAAAAAATCTTCGCCGCGACCGCAAAAAAAAAAAAAAAAATTCTCCTCCTCCTCCTCTCCGATATCTTTCTCTCCGTTGTCTCTCCGACTCCTCATGCATCTCCGGTAAGTGAAATTTCCTCATCTTCCTCCGCCTGTCTGCCTCCTCCGTCGTATAATCTCACCAAACCGATTTAGGGATTTAGGGATTTAGTGTTGATTTCATGATTTGGGTTTATCTCTTTCATCTTCTATGCATGTGTCGATTTAATGATTTTTGAGTTAGGGGTTTTGATTTGAACTCTACATGTTTGATTTTGAACTTTGCATTATGGGCTTATGTTTTCTTAATTTCTTTTTTCGGGGTTTGCACCTTTTCTTCGAGAATGAAATAGGAAGTTGAAGTTGATTCTGGTCCGATCTTAGAGTTTGTGTTATGTTTTTCGGATTAGCCATGATCGTGGGATGCTCTAATTTGTAGTATTGATTAGTATACTCTTTCGATTATTGATTCTTCGACTTGGAGTTCCTTGAGGATAGCTAAATCACTTAGTTCTTCGATTATTGATTCTTCGACTTGGACTCATGAGTAATACAATCTCTTCTCTTCGTTACCTCTATATTTGTTACTTTATTTTTGTGTCTGTTTCCTATCACTATATACGTTTTCTCATATTAAACCCCATTATCTTACATTTTCTTACACATCACAGCCTCCTTTTTACTATGGATTATTGACATATACGTAAATGTGATCTAATTTTTGTTTTTTTTGTTTAATCTGTTCAGATACAACAGTTTTTTGTTGCTATACCCTACCGGTATATATCACCAGTGAAGTAGGTCTTATCTACCTTGCTTTACCACACATCACGGTAACACAACACGCTCAACTTTTTCTTTGAACCATGAAGCCTTATTATATGTTTTGTTTGTGTATGGTTTGCCTTCCATTGATCGACTGAACCTTGATGCTTTGGGTAATAGTTTTAATCGAATTTTCAAAATTATGGTTGGTGGAATATGATGGGGAAATTAGCACGGTCTTTTATTTAATACTCTGCATCTTATATGGATTCTTGATATAATTTAGTACCCACAAATTTTAAGATTCAATTCTCTGAAATTTCTTTGCGTCATACATTGCTCATATCTATGCAGCTCTCGACTTCATAATTTATCATGGAGTAATTTGCTAAAGAGATTCAGCCTCAAATAATAATATCAGGGGATCACTCTCGACCTCATAATTTATCAAGTGATTGATTATTGTAATAGTTCTTATTGGTGTCTTTTACACATCTTGTGTTAACTCATATTAGTTGTTAGTTGTCTACGAATTTATAAACTGTTGTTGTTTTCCCTTCTTTATATTCAGATGTTTCCTGTTCAGTCACCAAAAAACAGGAAACATCTGAATATTACACCATATTCAGTCATCTATGTCCCGATGCAGCCTCACCTTAATAAGAGTAAGTGTGCTTGTGGAATCTATGCGTTGAAATTCATTGAGTGTCACCTACTTGGACTAAACATGTCTTTGCTGGACGATGACAACATTAGAGAGGCTCGGCATAAGATTGCATTTGATCTTTTGCAAGTGGCAAATGATGCCGTGTTGATTGACCGAATGTTGAAGTATGAACCTACACCGAGTGCTGAGTCGGAGGTTATAGAATTAGATTGAGATTGACTTTTATATTTTCATGTGGGCTGATTTTTTTCTTTGTAATGATACCCATTTTAGCTAATTATTTAGATTTATTTTGTTATGTCGTCTTCTTGCTTTTGGGTAGTCTCTTTTTCTTTTTCAAAAGCTGATGAATATTAATCTGAATAAGATATCAAAATAGAATCTTGTATCAAAGAAGAAAACAACATGATCAAAGAAACCCCAATGATATAGACTAAAATATAGAATAACACACATCCAGCCCCAACAAGTGCAACAAAAAATCCAATTTTCTTTATCTTCTCCGAATTTAGGAGTTTGTTGAAGTCTTCAACAAACATCTTTTGATTATCCGCAAAGACATCGAACTCTTATTTTTTTTTTGAATTTTCTGGGTTTCCTTTGCACATCAATGGTCATACTATCCCAAACTTTTATTTTCTTGGAATTTTCTGGGTTTCCAAAGAGATACTTGCAACATAGAAAACAAAAGTCTTTCAAACCAAATTCTAGATCTAACGAACCATTAAAGCTTAAAAAAACAAATTAAAACATAGATAACCAACGCCTATATTGCTCTTTCACATGTCCCTCTCTTGTGACCTTCAATACCACACCGACTACACTTGTGCTTCTTATACCCTTGTGATCCTTGTGAAGAACGTATCTTGTCTTCCACTGTCTCGTGTCTTCGTTTTCTTCGTCTACCGGCTGCTCTTCGTGTTTCCGGTGGTAGAACTAACGCATGTTCAACATCCACTGGGACACACCATGCATCCTCAGGAACACCTATTGGATTAATGCATTCCTCATAAGCCGTTCTCCATGCAGCAGTACTATAACTTTCATCGGTTAGTGGGTGTGACTCCTTGCCCACTGAAAAAGCTGCTTTAATGGCGTGTCTGCAAGGAATTTTTACTAAATCGTACTTTCGACATGAACACATTCTTGTGTCCAAATCAACAAGACAGTCGATTATGTCACCTTTAACTAGAAATCGATTCTGGTTAACCGGATAAACAATAAATGTTTTACCCTTCTCAATCCTCCTATCAATCTTTTTCTCCACCTCAATGGTTAAAGGGTCATTCTGCTTTGAGCTTAATATTCTACGCTCATAAAACCCCCGGGTTAACATTTCTCTTATGCTGTCCAACAAAGGAATTACTGGATACTCTCTAGGTGATCGCAATGCCGAATTTATTGATTCAGCTAGGTTAGTGGTTCTAACGTCATACCTGAAGCCAGGAAATTTGCAACGAGCCCATTTTGCGACATCAGACTCCTCTAGATATTTTCCAACAAGCGGACTAATACCACAAATATCGTTGAATCTCCTCTCAAATTCAGCAACCCTATATTCTTTTGAAGCCTTTTCAATCAAGCCTGTCAAACCCCTTGTCTTGAAATATGTTACCACGTTATTCAACAAATGGTGGATGCATATGCCATGTCTAGAGTGCGGGTACACTTTAGCAAGTGATTTAATAACGGAAGAATTTCGATCTGACACAAAAGCCAAACATTGCTCATCTGCAATAACAACCTTTAATTGCATTAAAAACCACTCCCATGACAAGTCGTTCTCTGAATCGACAACCCTGAATGCAATTGGATACAAATTGGAGTTACCATCTAACGNCTTGTGTCCAAATCAACTAGACAGTCGATTATGTCGCCTTTAACTAGAAATCGATTCTGGTTAACCGGATAAACAATAAATGTCTTACCCTTCTCAATCCTCCTATCAATCTTTTTCTCCACCTCAATGGTTAAAGGGTCCTTCTGCTTTGAGCTTAATATTCTACGCTCATAAAACCACCGGGTTAACATTTCTCTTATGATGTTCAACAAAGGAATTACTGGATACTCTCTAGGTGATCGCAATGCAGAATTTATTGATTCAGCTGGGTTAGTGGTTCTAACGTCATACCTGAAGCCAGGAAATGTGCAACGAGCCCATTTTGCGACATCAGCCTCCTCTAGATATTTTCCAACAAGCGGACTAATACCACAAATATCGTTGAATCTCCTCTCAAATTCAGCAACCCTATATTCTTTTGAAACCTTTTCAATCAAGCCTGTCAAACCCCTTGTCTTGAAATATGTTACCACGTTATTCAACAAATGGTGGATGCAGATTCCATGTCCAGAGTGCGGGTACACTTTAGCAAGTGATTTAATAACGGAAAATTTTCGATCTGACACAAAAGCCAAACATTGCTCATCTGCAATAACAACCTTTAGTTGCATTAAAAAACCACTCACATGACAAGTCGTTCTCTGAATCGACAACCCCGAATGCAATTGGATACAAATTGGAGTTACCATCTAACGCTGTAGCAACAAGCATAACTCCTTTGTATTTACTCTTCAAAAACGTACCATCAACAACAATGACCATACACATGGCTTTGTAGAATCCTCTTACCGATTGACCAAAAGAAATAAATAGATATTTGAATCTACCATCACAATCCGTTACGTAATGAGTATGCGTACCCGGATTAGCTTCTTTCAACATGTGCAAGTATTTTGGAATTTTAGCAAAACTTTTCTCCAAAATACCTCTAACAGCGTTAACTGCATACTCACGGGACTCCCATGCTTGTGTGTAAGAGATCTCGCATCCATGCTCCGTACGCATAATCTGTATGATTTCTCTCGGTTTAGGCCCTTCTTTAACACCCTCATACTTATGCATAATCAGACTGCCGATTGTTTTTGCTGAAGCTGTCCTAGAGCATTTGTTTTTCCTAGAAGGAGCACATGTATGTTCAGCCACATACTTGTTGATTTAGAAATACGTTGACCCATGTAGACCCTCTGCACGAACACGCCAATTGCATAGGGGATCTTTGCAGCGTATATACCACCATTTTTTTTATGATTGTACAACATTGTAGTCAAAGTTATCCTTCATTGCTGCATTTTCCAGAGTTGCCTTCAAAGCGTTTTTGCTTCTAAAATTTTGGTCCTTTTTGANGACACAAAAGCCAAACATTGCTCATCTGCAATAACAACCTTTAATTGCATTAAAAACCACTCCCATGACAAGTCGTTCTCTGAATCGACAACCCTGAATGCAATTGGATACAAATTGGAGTTACCATCTAACGCTGTAGCAACAAGCATAACTCCTTTGTATTTACTTTTCAAAAACGTACCATCAATAACAATGACCCTACGCATGGCTTTGTAGAATCCTCTTACCGATTGACCAAAAGAAATAAATAGATATTTGAATCTACCATCGCAATCTGTTACATAATGAGTATGCATACTCGGATTAGCTTCTTTCAACATGTGCAAGTATTTTGGAATTTTAGCAAAACTTTTCTCTGGAATACCTCTAACAGCGTTAACGGCATACTCACGGGACTCCCAAGCTTGTGTGTAAGAGATCTCGCATCCATGCTCCGTACGCATAATCTGTATGATTTCTCTCGGTTTAGGCCCTTCTTTAACACCCTCATACTTATGCATAATCAGACTACCGATTGTTTTTGCTGAAGCTGTCCTAGAGCATTTGTTTTTCCTAGAAGGAGCACATGTATGTTCAGCCACATACTTGTTGATTTTGAAATACGTTGACCCATGTAGACCCTCTGCACAAACACGCCAATTGCATAGGGGATCTTTGCAGCGTATATACCACCATTTTTTTGATGATTGTACAACATTGTAGTCAAAGTTATGCTTCATTGCTGCAATTTCCAGAGTTGCCTTCAAAGCGTTTTTGCTTTTAAAATTTTGGTCCTTTTTGACATCATCAATCAACCACAACCTAGCTTTCTTGTCACTGTCTTCTTTGTTTCCAGAAAGCACGCCATCATCACCATCATCGCCAACATCCAAAACGTTACAAACATTCGAATTGAATTCATCATTACGATGATTTTTCACAAATTCTTCTGAATTTTGAGGCAACTTAGCATCATCTTTTCGACTACTTGAATCAGATGGTTCCTTATTCAAATCAATTGTAGCTGTAAACGTCACACACAAACGTATCGACGTATTCTTCTTTGCATACCCAACAAAAAATTTTACTTGACGATCATTTGTGATGATAACTGGGGGTGATCCTAAGTTATCAATCAAATCGCTCGGTAGATAACTGAACTCGACATTATTTTCGACTACTCCATAGTCCTCTAAAACCATCGTTTTTAACTCTGCAAGAGTCGTACTTGATTCCAAAGTTAGTAATCTACCTCGTTTTTCTTCATCAACAATAAAAATCCACTCCTTATTGATTCCCGATCTCCATACACCACATCTGACATAGATATGCACCATATTTGAAGAAGAAGAATGGAACACAAAAACAAAGAAGAAGAAATCGTGAAGATGGTCGCTAGGGTTAAAAAATTTTTTTGGAAAAAACGTGCTAAAAAAGAAGAGATATGCCGTGACTAATTTTCATAAAAAAAAAAATATTTACAAGAAAAAAAAGGAAAAAACGTGTTCAAAAAGGAAAAAACAAAAAAAAATCTAAAGATTTTCTCTCAGATTTTGTTAACCGCTTAGTAGAATATGTATTCTACATTCTGTAGAATCAAGACAAAATGGTAGAATTTCTATTCTACAACAAAATAGAATATAGAGAAAATGGTATAACTTCTATTCTGCATAAAGTAGAATATAGAGAAAATGGTAGAATGCGTATTCAACAATTGGTAGAATAAAAACAAAATTGTAGATGTCGGATTCTATATGGATAGTAGAATGCAAAACAAATAGTAGAATATATATTCTACACTTGGTAGATTTTAGAGCAAATACTAGAAACCAAATTCTACAAATAGTAGAACATGCAAATAAATATTTTTTTAAATATTCGTTTTTCCTTAAATAAATTACACAATATATATTACTTACCTTATATGAATTTTCGGAATTTTTAAAGTAAGTATAAATATTTATTTTGCATTTTTTTACATTTATTAAAGGGTATTTTAGTCTAAAAGTGGCAAAAGTCAAATAAGTACTAAGAGGACAATAGTTCCCATTTTTTGCTCTAAATTTACAATTCTCCCTTTATTTATTGTGGAAGTTTCTAGAATTATATTGATTGAAATTATCTTGACCAAAATTCGATACACATATGATGTGGATTATACTATATATATATAGACTGTTTGCATTATAATCCATTCATTTGGAATGTTATGATACCATTTTTAAAAAGAAATGCATTGTTTATGACCGAGATGATTATATACTAAAGTTTTGTATCACATTTCAGAAATTAATTTATCATGTTATATATAGTACTATATGTTTAGACGTTTCTTACATGTCCAGCACCAAGAAGTTGTCATCGCATTTTTCTAAGAGCCTAAAAGCTTTACAAAATATTAAATTAAGACGCAATTAGGCACCAAGTGCTTGTTGTGTGTGAGTAGAATAACAACGACTCATATAATTAACTCTATAATAATGATGTTCTTAGCATATAATTATGATATAAACAAAGCAATAATTGACATTAAAAAAACAAAGATAGTTAGAACTTAGATGGACTAACATTTAAACGGAATCTCACTTTGGAAAATTAATAGTAAAAAGCTAGAAACCACTCAGCCACTTTCAACTGCTTACCCAAAGTGGATCATTATTTAAGTCCTTTTGCGATTCACGATTAGTCAAAAAACTTGTTTATTAATAGAGGTATTGTGTCATCGTAGTGGAGAGGAGTTTAACTAAATCTAAGTTCTTCGTTTCCATTAAATCTAATTTTTTTTTAAGAAAAAGATATCGAATCGCCAGTTTTCTTTCCTCTTCTAATTATATAATTAATTATTATACTAGTTAATGTTAAACCCAAAACAGAAGAAATGCTTGCAACGTAATCGCCACTTGTTTCAAGTTGTGTCCCAAGTTGACGAGAGTTTGGCAAGTTGTGTCCTAAATTACAATAAAAAATTATCATCATGTTTATTGTAAAAGGATCCTAAAACGAGAAAAGGGACGAGAAAAGGAACGTACGTGCATGCCGAGATATCCACCACTGTCAAAGCCATTTGACTAGAAATCAGACATGACACACTGAGCCAGGTGTGAAGGGAGATGGAGATTTGAATTACTGACATGCAAAAATGAAAAGGAAACAGTTAACGAATCAGGAAACAATCAGAAAAGGAAACAAAGACAGATTAAAAAGACCCAAAATCTAACTTTCCATATTCATCCACCAACATACCCTCCAAATCTCTCATAGGATCATCCAACGACCTTTCTGTTCGAACTGAGGGCCGAGAATAGAGACAAGCAGGAACTATACTATGTGACTCAAGTTCTCTTATATGGTGACAGGCAATAGATTCGGGTAGGATCCGTCTTTCAAGCCAAAGCCTCAAAACCTATAAATAACAGAAAGGTTGAGAAACAATAATGATACGAAAGAGCTAGCAAATTTTGTTCCACACCTTTAAGCACTGTCTCCGATTTTCTTGTGTGGTAACTCCAGCAGGGACAACAGCCGCCAATAGGCGAGGTAAAATTACTTGAATGGCTGAAAGATAAACACAACCAACATCACCTGAAAAGATGGGCAGTATTCAATGGTCAATTCCACTATTAAAACCCCTAAACCCTAAACCCTAATGCAGCTTAAAAAAAGCAAATTGCATCTATGAATTACCTTCCAGACCTTTGGAGCATTGAGCAATAGAATCCACATGGAAAAATAAGTCCACCCTTCTCGGTAAATTTGGCTCACTTTCCAAAGTATGGGCCAAAATCTCCATTGCCTAGTTCAGGAAGTTCATCAAGACTTATTAACAACGACTAATGCAAACAAACATGTAATCAAAAATCAGAGAATATGAGAAATCTTCTACCTTTGCAGACACACCAAATTTCATTAAATCCATAGCTAAACGAGTTGCTCGGCCAATACACTCCTTTGTCCTCACCAATGAACTAAGTGCATCCTCAAAAGATTCACGAGTGGATTGCACATCTGAACTAACACCTTTATGTCCCTGCAATACACCATGAGGAGGATGATTCCACTGGTGGTTTTGGAACCTTCCAGACTCACGTGGAGGGCCACCATTGTATGCACTGGATGGATAAGGGCCTTTGTGTTTGTCTTATATCTTGAACCTGCGAGATGATCATATCAGACTTCCCATTCCCGCTTCATATGAAAGCATCTATGACATTCTGTGCAAGTTAAGAACCAACTTTGAAAAGCGTTACCTGGTCTTGGTCCAGATGAGCAATCTGAGTTTCCTTTCCAGCCTCCTTCACTCTGAGAACCACCCCAACCACCTCCTCCAGAAGAGCCATGGTCTGCTTGGCTTCTCCTAGGTACCCTGGCAGCACCATACCTGATCGATGGTTGAGATGCAGCATGTTTTATGATGTATTTCAAATCATCTCTTAATGTTAAGATTGTTAATGAACTTTATCGACCAATACATTAAAAGGTCAAACCAAAAATTATTTGGACTCAAAAATAAGCTCACTACATAAAAACCCAAGTCAAAATACATTTCGTATCAACTATATGTTGATTCTTCTCATGACTTCCTTGATATTTCTCTTAAATTTTACCTTAAAACTTTTTAAAAATATGAGTTGAGACAATTGCTTATGTAAAGTGTAATGTTTTGGATGCTATCAAGTTTGAAGTCTCAGCTTGAACATTTAATATTCCACAAAAAACCATAAAAAACTATTTTTGATTGCACAAAATTTGTTCTGAAAATAAAATATTAAAAAGTTAGATGAATTTCCATTTGAAAACGACAGTTTTAAACTTAACTCAAGTTAGTGATTAATGATAAACCACAAGTTTGAGCACGTGATTTAGAACCAGTCTTGCAAGCTTGTAATTTGGTGCCTCATATTTGGTACTTCTGCTCGGATTGTAGTTCTTGCAATAATTCTGCATTAGAGTTTCCCACACTGTTAACATAAGAAAACAGAGCAATTCACCCAAAAAAAGGTGACTGTGATGCTGTAAGCCAATGAAATCACTCATCTGTTGAAAACTTCCACATACATTCCACGTCCAGCCACAAGCAACTGCCCATAAAAAAAAAACCCAGGATCATCCAACGACCTTTCTGTTCGAACTGAGGGCCGAGAATAGAGACAAGCAGGAACTATACTATGTGACTCAAGTTCTCTTATATGGTGACAGGCAATAGATTCGGGTAGGATCCGTCTTTCAAGCCAAAGCCTCAAAACCTATAAATAACAGAAAGGTTGAGAAACAATAATGATACGAAAGAGCTAGCAAATTTTGTTCCACACCTTTAAGCACTGTCTCCGATTTTCTTGTGTGGTAACTCCAGCAGGGACAACAGCCGCCAATAGGCGAGGTAAAATTACTTGAATGGCTGAAAGATAAACACAACCAACATCACCTGAAAAGATGGGCAGTATTCAATGGTCAATTCCACTATTAAAACCCCTAAACCCTAAACCCTAATGCAGCTTAAAAAAAGCAAATTGCATCTATGAATTACCTTTCAGACCTTTGGAGCATTGAGCAATAGAATCCACATGGAAAAATAAGTCCACCCTTCTCGGTAAATTTGGCTCACTTTCCAAAGTATGGGCCAAAATCTCCATTACCTAGTTCAGGAAGTTCATCAAGACTTATTAACAACGACTAATGCAAACAAACATGTAATCAAAAATCAGAGAATAGGAGAAATCTTCTACCTTTGCAGACACACCAAATTTCATTAAATCCATAGCTAAACGAGTTGCTCGGCCAATACACTCCTTTGTCCTCACCAATGAACTAAGTGCATCCTCAAAAGATTCACGAGTGGATTGCACATCTGAACTAACACCTTTCTGTCCCTGCAATACACCACGAGAAGGATGATTCCACTGGTGGTTTTGGAACCTTCCAGACTCACGTGGAGGGCCACCATTGTATGCACTGGATGGATAAGGGCCTTTGTGTTTGTCTTATATCTTGAACCTGCGAGATGATCATATCAGACTTCCTATTCCCGCTTCATATGAAAGCATCTATGACATTCTGTGCAAGTTAAGAACCAACTTTGAAAAGCGTTACCTGGTCTTGGTCCAGATGAGCAATCTGAGTTTCCTTTCCGACCTCCTTTACTCTGAGAACCACCCCAACCACCTCCTCCAGAGATTGTTAATGAACTTTATCGACCAATACATTAAAAGGTCAAACCAAAAATTATTTGGACTCAAAAATAAGTTCACTAAATAAAAACCCAAGTCAAAATACATTTCGTATCAACTATATGTTGATTCTTCTCATGACTTCCTTGATATTTCTCTTAAATTTTACCTTAAAACTTTTTAAAAATATGAGTTGAGACAATTGCTTATGTAAAGTGTAATGTTTTGGATGCTATCAAGTTTGAAGTCTCAGCTTGAACATTTAATATTCCACAAAAAACCATAAAAAACTATTTTTGATTGCACAAAATTTGTTTTGAAAATAAAATATTAAAAAGTTAGATGAATTTCCATTTGAAAACGACAGTTTTAAACTTAACTCAAGTTAGTGATTAATGATAAACCACAAGTTTGAGCACGTGATTTAGAACCAGTCTTGCAAGCTTGTAATTTGGTGCCTCATATTTGGTACTTCTGCTCGGATTGTAGTTCTTGCAATAATTCTGCATTAGAGTTTCCCACACTGTTAACATAAGAAAACAGAGCAATTCACCCAAAAAAAGGTGACTATGATGCTGTAAGCCAATGGAATCACTCTTCTGTTGAAAACTTCCACATACATTCCACCTCCAGCCACAAGCAACTGCCCATAAAAAAAAACCCAGCAATATATCAAATCTTTCGAAGTCTACACCATGCAGTAACCAAAGCCAAGACACATTTCCGAACCGTGATCTGATTAATCATGATATATATAGCCTAACCAATCCACATATATATAAGGAACTGTGTATTGGCTCGTTTCGAACTTTCGAGCATCATACCATCTGGACATTTCAAGAATTTGAGTAAAATGGTAAAGTAATTGCACTTAGGGCTCCTATCTAGTTTCTAGTGGTTAGGACTTGAAGAATTCACAACACACAAAAGGATGAGATTTTTCCTAGAAAGCTTAACCCTTTACTTAAGATTGTTACAAGCATTCGAGAAGAAAAAAGGAGACTTTTAACTGTGAATACTCAGCTCTACATGTAGCCATTTTCTAGAAGATTTTGGTTTGTAATCAATGTGCATAAACAGACACAAGATTTGACTATTTTGTGCATAAACAGCTCTACAGTGTGGGAATATTAAAATACTAAACGCATATTTTACCCCAACCACTAGAATATCTTCTTCCATCGATTTCTATATTTGACTATTTTTCTGAGACAAAAATTAAAATGGAGCATTTGCCAAGCCAATTATCTTATTTTTTGCTTTAAAATAGTCCTATTTTATTACTCAAACCCGT
Source organism: Eutrema heterophyllum (assembly GCA_002933915.1). NCBI lineage: Eukaryota > Viridiplantae > Streptophyta > Magnoliopsida > Brassicales > Brassicaceae > Eutrema > Eutrema heterophyllum. Next base: position 2,963,599 of record PKMM01050834.1, read on the forward strand.
TTAGCACTATTTTAGTATTTATTTATTGTGGAAGTTTCTAGAATTATATTGATTGAAATTATCTTGACCAAAATTCGATACACATATGATGTGGATTATACTATATATATAGACTGTTTGCATTATAATCCATTCATTTGGAATGTTATGATACCATTTTTAAAAAGAAATTTTTAAAAAGAAATGCATTGTTTATGACCGAGACGATTATATACTAAAGTTTTGTATCACATTTCAGAAATTAATTTGTCATGTTATATATAGTACTATATGTTTAGACGTTTCTTACATGTCCAGCACCAAGAAGTTGTCATCGCATTTTTCTAAGAGCCTAAAAGCTTTACAAAATATTAAATTAAGACGCAATTAGGTACCAAATGCTTGTTGTGGGTGAGTAGAATACCAACGACTCATATAATTAACTCTATAATAATGATGTTTTTAGCATATAAATATATAATTATGATATAAACAAAGCAATAATTGACATTAAAAAAACAAAGATAGTTAGAACTTAGATGGACTAACATTTAAAAAATTAATAGTAAAAAGCTAGAAACCATTCAGCCACTTTCAACTGTTTACCCAAAATGGATCATTATTTAAGTTCTTTTGCGATTCACGATTAGTCAAAAAACTTGTTTATTAATAGAGGTATTGTGTCATCGTAGTGGGGAGGAGTTTAACTAAATCTAAGTTTTTCGTTTCCATTAAATCTAATTATTTTTTTAAGAAAAAGATATCGAATCGCCAGTCTTCTAATTATATAATTAATTATTATACTAGTTAATCAATTGTTAAACCCAAAACAGAAGAAATGCTTGCAACGTAATCGCCACTTGTTTCAAGTTGTGTCCCAAGTTGACGAGTGTTTGGCAATGGAATATCATTTGTCCTTGTCCTGAGTAACTTTGTCCCTTCCTACCTTCTTACATGTTCGGACTAGGATTCAATTTGGCTAAACAAAGCCCCAGCTACTCTACGTTAGAGGATCTACAAATCTCTCAATACATTTTATCCAAAACCAAACCAAACCGAACTAAAAATTTCACCGCAAACCAAACCGAAATTAGCCTAACCGATATTTTCGAATGCCTAAGTCTAGTTTTGAACACCGCAAATCAGGGACATCATATTCAAAAGGAAAAAAAAAAGCATCAAAGAAAGGAGAAAGAAACAAAATGATAAGGAGTGAACACTGAACAACAGAACATAACGTAAGTGCGAGTCTCATTTGCCAAATCCAATTAACCGAATCACTCCTTTGAGAAATACTGAATCGCTCCAAATCAGTCATTACATGATAACAAAGTTTTATGACCTGGATATTTCCAGGAGCATAATGGAAGAGACGAGCAATGAGAAAAGTTGATCTTACACGATACGCTCCAGCTCTCTGGCGTAGCTTAGAGTCTGGTTGATGAGTTGCAGAGACGGAATCTCTTTGCACGGTGCAGTTTCCTTGGCTTTCTGGAACACAACAAACCCGTCCTTCACTTCCCACTCTGGGTGCTCCTATAAGATGTGATCAAACCTAAATTGCGTCAAGGGTTCATGAAAATAAAGAATATTCCAACACTTGGCACAAAATGTTTGTTGTATTACCTCTTTGACATAGGTTGAGAGTTCTTGATCAGAAGAGAACAGCAACATCTGCCGGGCATCGCTGATAGATACATAATCATAAGCTTTCTCGCTGCATCCAGCTATTTCGTCTCTGATAGTTCAGTGATAACAATAAAAAAAAGGTGAGAGATAAGGCATGAAACTGAACTAATTCAGACAGAGAAGGACGGACTCATTGATGTTACCTTATGGTCTTTGCCAATAGGTCCATGAAATAGACGTAAGTTGCATCAGGCGCGGTCTGTCTAGCACTCAACACGCGGTTATAGGCACCTTCCATGAAGGACTGCTCAAGCTCTACCGCATGCTTGATGCAAGGATTCTCCAGTGTAGCTGACGAAAGTAATTCGAGTTCGGTGTGGAATTCAGCAATTCTGTTTTGTACAAGTAGCCTCAGAAGGTTCAGACCCAGGATTAGATTCTCCTGTGGAGATGGCGGTAGACGATTCCTGATGCAGAGAAAAGGAAGGGATGTTAGAACAAAAGAAACATTGCATCCAAATGAAAAGGATAGTGTCCAGACAGTGGGTTCTTTCTTCACCTGGCATCCACATAGTACGGTTTCAGCTGGAAGAAATCTCTCTCAAAAGCATCTTGATCCTCGGTTTTTACGCTTAGAACAACAGCATGCTCATAAATGTCCCCTAGAATTTCCAAATCGTATAGAAGCGGTTAATCCATAAGACGAGCAATCTACTAATTACTTAATCCAAATCATGAACACTTCAGAAAATCAGACAAATGCAGAATTTTAAGTAGACCTAGTAAACAGTAATCTACCAGTTTAAGTCGTCCAGAGACATATAGGGATAGACAGACAGTCTAAAGAAGAAAAAAACCTGACATAATCCCACAGATTTTGTGACCCTTGAAAGGTACAAACCAAAATTAACTTAATAAGTCATGAGAAAGGACAAATTGGAAATACTCCATGCAATTGATGGCAAAGCAAAATTACAAACTTAACAAGCAAATAACTCAAGTAGATCCAATAAAGAAAACAGAAACTTACTAGCAACAGTCAGCTCCTGAACTGCATTGGGTGTATTCTCAAACAAGGGAGGAAGACTTGTGAATTTGGTCAGAAGAACCTGAAGAACATAACGAAGAGCATCCACATCAGAAATTTGTTTGTTTGTATTCTCACTAGTCAATTTCAATCTACGACAGGTTCTACTCACGATAACAATCCCGTAATGTAAATATATATTTCATAGCACTTAGCTCGGCTAAAAGATCCTGAGATAACCTAAATCCTATCTTTATTAACTAGAAGCTCTCATAGATTTGAACCCTCGCGACATAAACCATCAAAGTGAGATCGAAACAAAGTAGGGTTCAAAGAAGAGATACCTTAAGCTGAGACAACAGATCACTACAGCTATTGTAATCCTTCCTCACAAAAGCCGCCTTGAATCTCTCGAACTGCTGCAAAACTTCTGTGAGCTGCGGATCCATAGCTTAAGCTTTCTTTCTTTTCCGGCGACGAACTGGCTTGATCGCAAAGAAAAACAAAGAGATATAGAGGACACAAACAGCAAACAGGCCTTTAACGGGCCGAGTCGATCTAAAAGGCCAACGGTGTACATTAGCATTAGGACTAACGTGCACACACTGTGAACGAATAACATTCTGGCTAACGTGTACACTTTACGAAAAGCACACCTCATCATCATCTCTTATCCAAATTACCCATCGCATTGCTTTCTCGGAGCTTCTGTTTGTGTTTACTTCTAATAAGCTCTCATCTCATAACAATGGCGGCTTCTTCGCTATGTCTATCGAATTCTCCAATTTGCCCTCACTCTCTGCCTAATATCTCATCACAACCACTCCTCTCGTTCTCCCATTCCCTCAGGCCATTCATTTCCAAGTCGAAACCTATTGCCTCGCTACAACAGCATAAGAGAGATAACTCTGGATTTGTGGTGAAATCTCAGGCTCTTGATTTCTCCGGCACTTTCTTTGAAGGTGGATTCGGGTCGGACGATGACCCGATTTCTCCTTCCGGGTCGGGCGTCTCAACCGCCCTCGAGGACAAACCGGAACCTCAGTGCCCACCTGGGCTCAGACAGTACGAAACAATGGCGGTCTTGAGACCGGACATGTCTGAAGATGAGCGGCTTGGTCTTACCCAGAAATACGAAGAGGTAATAAATTCTCCAAATCTTCCTGATTGATATCACAAGGAAATTAGAGAGAGAAGGAGGTTTTGGGATTCAAAGACTGTTTGATCATTAGAAACTAATCGTATACTCAATTTTCAGAATCCAATGTGGAAACTTTCTTTGATAGTTTATAGGTAAGAGATGATTAAAAAGTTGCATCTTGTGTCTGTTTATGCACATTGATTACAAACCAAAATCTTCTAGAAAATGGTTATATGTAGAGCTGAGTATTCACAGTTAAACGTCTCTGTTTTTCTTCTCGAATGCTTGTAACAATCTCAAGTAAAGGGTTTAGCTTTCTAGGAAAAATCTCATCCTTTTGTGTGCTGTGAATTCTTCAAGTCCTAACCACTAGAAACTTGATAGGAGCCCCAAGTGCAATTACTTTAACATTTTACTCAAAATTCTTGAAATGTGCAGATGGTATATACACAGTTTCTCATATATATGTGGATTGGTTAGGCTATATATCACATGATTAATCAGATCACGGTTCGGAAATGTGTGTTGGCTTTGGTTACTGCATGGTGTAGACTTGGAAAGATTTGATATATTGCTGGGTTTTTTTTTTGGGCAGTTGCTTGTGGCTGGAGGTGGAATGTATGTGGAAGTTTTCAACAGAGGAGTGATTCCATTGGCTTACAGCATCAGAAAGAAGAACAAAGCCGGAGAAACTAACACTTACTTGGATGGAATCTACCTTCTCTTCACTTACTTCACCAAACCCGAATCAATAACACCACTCGAGGCCGTTCTCACTGCGGATGACGACATCATCCGATCTTCTTCCTTCAAGATAAAGAAGAGGAAGTACAACTGAAGAAGCCATGAACATTGAGTGTATGTGACAAAAGTTAGATTGTTTTTTTCCTATGTTTCTTTCGAACAAAAGTAAATCTATCTTTATTTGGTGCATTGCTCTGTCAAGTTCTATGTATTTTTTATTTTCCTTTTTTTTGGGTGAATTGCTCTGTTTTCTTATGTTAACAGAGTGTGGGAAACTCTAATGCAAAATTATTGCAAGAACAAATTCCTAAACTCTAAACCGCCATATAACTTTATATAATAATCCATACTCATGCCATCAAATATCAGCCACAAAACTAAAAGTAGAGAGAGAAAGAGAAAAATCAGATGAAATGAATCTTGCAAACTCTGGGGAGAGCCTTCAGAGTAGCTCCGCAAGTAGTTACCGTTGTTGCACAGTTTCAAGAAATTACTCATCTGTTTCAGCTCTCCAAAACTTCATCTTTTACCCTAAAAGCTCTAGCACCTTCACTCGACAAACAGCATACTATCTCCTTGTTCTTCATACGGATGCAAGCGCACGCGTCTCCACACCGATCTGTAACAATCATTTGACATGTATAATGGCAACAACGAAAAGAAATCTGATACGTGTTTTTATTTGTCAATGATCAATTTGATACGCGTTACAGCGCAGTGCGAGTCCAACGGCTGACACGAGAATTGGCATCTTCATAATCACATCTCAGAGAGAATTTCTTGATGAGAGGAGAATTGGTAAACAGAGCAAAAGTGTTGTCTCGTGTACTTGTTTAAGATCCTAGCCTAGTTTTAAACTTTCTAATATAAGAGATAATCAATCAAGCATGTCACATACAAATATATATATTATCTCGTCTCGTGTCGTGTGTTTATCTTCTTATATTCCTTAACTAACAAAACAAACAGGACAACGTATCAATCCATTCTCATTACACTTGACACACCTCTCCCACCCTTCCCCCTTCGCTGCCGCCGCAACCTTACAGCTACCGCCGCACTCCAAACAAGGCAACCACCTTGCTCCTCCACACCCTTCACACGTGTGCCTCCCTTCCTCCCCTACTCTCTCCACACGTGCCCACCTCAACACTCTCCCTAACTTGCCGTTCTCATTCATCGCCGTCACTTCCGCCGCTCCTCCCACGTACCTCCCTTTCACAAACACTCTCGGCGGCGCCACCGTCTCCTCGTCTCGGAGAAGCTCCTTGAGCTCGCTCAGCACCCCGGCGTCTAGAGCCACGTCCCTCTCGTCCACCACCACTCCTTGCTGCTCCATGATCGCTCTCACACGCATGCAATCCTCGTACGTTCGACGCACTCCTTGCAACGACGTCGTGTACACCACCAATCCGTCGCCTCCTCCGGGAGGACACTTCTCCGGAAACTCCCTCAGTGGGTCCCAGTTCATCACCGGTTTCTTGTTCCCTTCTTTCTCCCTCCGTTCTCTGTCCCGCAGCACGAATACGTTCTCCTTCACCGACCGAGACCCCGAGTAGGACTGGGTCGACTCGGTCCGAGCTGACTCTGTCCGAGTAAACTCGGGTCTTAGCTCGGACATGGACTCCGTTTTTTTAAGCTTGGCCGTCGTCGTCGGGTTTTGCGCGGCCATGACTTTTCTCGCCCTCGCTTCGAGCTCGTCCAGTGTGTGGAACGATGCGCTCTTCCGCGGAAGCCGTCGTGGGGGAGTCGCGGGAGGTTTAACGGAGACCACTTCCGGCGGCGGTTTAACGGCTGCTGGTTTAAGGTGAGTTTCTAGAGATTTGCTGACCTCATCCCATGTTTTAGGAGCGTCATCATCACCATCCTCGAGGACGGTGATTGGCACGACGGCGCGTGTTGGTTTTTCATCATCCTCTTGTTCGAATTTGAGCCATGGCTCTTCGATGGCGTTGATATCAAACACCGCGAAACTTGACGGTGGTGGTTTGTAAACGTCGGCGACGACGTTGGCTTTCACATGCTTAGACGATATACAACCCATTTCAATAATTTTTCTATAATTTTCTTTGAATGTGTGTTGTGTTTGTTATATGAAGAAAACAAGAAAATGATGGGTAGCATTTTGTGTGGTGTTAGACGTTTCTCTTATCTAAATATTTCTGCATCAATTTGTATTCTTCCTATAACAATATATATTGTGGATTTATTTGAGTCCATGAAATATGTGAAACGATTACAATGAGATTTTCTACTAACGACCGCAGTGTGTTTATGTGGTTTCAGCGTAAGCTACGTGGCGAGTCCATCACAATCTTGTCAATAAAATCTTCCAATTGTCTCTCCTAAATGCAAATAATGTCAAAAGAAAGAAACGCAACTGTCATGATCATTAATTTGACGCATTGTCAGAGAAAAAATACGAATTTTTGTACCAAAAGATGTATAAAGGCCCAATAACATAAGCTTTTGATAGATGTTAAAAGGAGATTTCATTCAATTTGGTAACCCTTGACTTGAGAGTTTCATCAATGAACAATCATCATCATCGTTGAAAGTAAACAAAATCACCAGAAAATTACAGAAATTTTCGATTCGAAACCCACAGCTGTTGATCTAAGCAGCCGAATCTTCCTTGTTCTTCTTCTTCTTGTTTTTCTTAATCGATTCCTCGATTACTCCTTGGACGTCTTGTACAATCCGAGTATGATGCTTGCCCATCTAACTCTCGATTGTCGTTACCGCCTTCTCGATGAAACTCTCGACGGCTTCTCTCACGATGAGCTTGTACGGATCTTGCAAAAGCTCGAGATCCAACTCAGAGGAAGCTTCTTCTCGCGCCTTAACCTCTGTGATCTGATACAAACTCGACCGATTCAGGATCTTCTTCACCGTTTCCTTTATCTTCTTCTTCAGATCCTCATCGATCACCACTTCTCTTGCTTCTTCCTCCATTGATTTGATTTTAGCTACGGAGACGGACGGGACATAAGGGTTTTGGAGTCTCCTCTTTTAAGTCTGTCTCACGAGAAAATTCAAATCCAATAATTAAATGGGCCGATAGATTTTTAGATGGGCCGATTAAATCAAATCCAATAACTAAATAATTTCAAACCTTGTTACCAATCATAATCATTATTAACTGCTCGTTTTAACTCAGCAGCCTTTTTTTTCTTTCATCATCTCTAGCCGCTTTCTTTTTAACCGCTTCACTACCACCGCTAAAAAACTTTTAGCCGCTTTGTTTAAACCAGATAACCAATCAAACCGAAAGAGTTTGCTTATTGATTGAATTGGGATTTGGGAGTATATCCTATCTACCCACGTCAGCTACTTAACCTTCTCCCATGAACAGTCACATCAGCAGATACTTAGAAGAAGAAAAAATCCTATCTACAGCCATAGAATTTGCCACATCAGCTATACCTCTCTAAAAAATAATTCACGCGAAATATATCAAAGCCAAATTATTCTCTCACGAAGATCTCTTCGGTTTCAAGGTCCTCTCATCTCCTATGGCTTTCCGGTCTCTAATTTATAATCCCCACTACGTAACTTAATTATAGATTAGATTCTAACCCGTGTGCTTCCGCACATGAATTTTTTATTGTTTGTTTTTGAAATTTTGCAATAAAACTTGTGTTTATTTATGTGTTTAGATATAATAGATTTGTTTAGATTTAATTTTTGTACTATGTGACACATATTTATTTAGGATTTATATATGATTTATTTTTGTAAATATAATTTCCGTAATATGAGACACAACAATCCACGATTAGACATAGCGGGCGCACGAGTTTAGTTTTCGTAATTTGTTTAATTATTGTAAACTTGTGCGGCGCAGGGGAGTATTTTTTGTTTATCAAATTTTGTAATATAATTTGTGTTTATTTTTTGCGTTTAAATATATTTTTTGTATATTAAATTTTTATCATATGAGACACATAATTATTTTGATGTTTAGATATAATTTGTTTTTTTTAATCCGCCATAGAACGGGAGTTTAATATGAAGAATAACGGGAGTTCATTATGTTGACATAATCTTTTTAAATCCGCCCTAGAACGGGGGTAAGTTTTATTTTTTTTCCTGATGTTTAGTTCTTTTTTCCACAAAATGTATTTGTGGATGTAAAAGTTTGAGATGTGTTAACAATTTTATTTTTGGTATAAAATATATTTTATAGTTTTTTAAAATTTTAATCCACAATGAGGGCATACGACAATTTTTATTTGTTTATGTTTTTATGTTTTCTATTTTGTATTCAAAATTAGTGATTTTAGCTACCCAAATTTTGTGACCCGTTTTGTTATATATATTTTTAGTTCTATATTTTATTTTAAATATTTTTTTTAATACTAAAATTATCCATTCGGACTCTTACCCATTGTTTTGTTATTAATTTAAGAATAAAACATAATCGTAAATGTTTTATATAATCAACATAAATATCATATCATTTACACCTACAAATCATCATAAATATTTTATATTTCAAAATATGACCATTATTTTCTTTATGTGAATTATCTTTTTTATTTCAAATAAAAATTGGTAATTTTAATAAAGTTTTCTAATAGTATATATATTATTTAAATTACAATATCTAAATTAAATCAAAATACATATCCAGTTATTATTTTTTATAAAGATACAATAACAACTGGTTTTTGTGATTTTTGGTAAGTAATCTGACCTATATTTAAGGAAATCCAAAGTAATCTAAATTAATATTTAATTTTCGGAATTAAATTGAAATATAAATTAAAATGAACCTTTTTATTATTATTACACCAAATTAATCTGTTTGGCAATATGTATAGTTATCCACCTAAATTATAACCTTAAATATACTGTTTAATAGTATAGATAATATAAATTTTATTATGTTTTTTTAGTATGTGTGAAATAATCTTAAACGACCTATATTCTAAAACGGATGGAGTATATTTATACAAAAAACGAATCGAAAAGATAGTCTTGTCATCATTGTAATTAAAATATTTTAAAGTGGTTAAAGTTGGGGTTTAGTCATTTTCAGTAGCATCGAATACTGAAAGAGTGAAAGATGATAAAGTTGGAATAATAGAAATTTGATATGTTTTATACTCCAACTTTAACATCTTTGAACAAAATTATAGGCTATGCTCTATGTTAACCAAAGCAAAGGCTGAAATACCCAACCAAAAAAAGACTGGACATATGTCTTCAGTTGAGACAGAAATATCAAACTAAACTGAAGTACCCAACCAACTTTAATTGATTTGCGTTACACTTCTAAAATAAACAAAGATATTATTGAAGACTTAATCAATCGTCAATTAAGGTAACGGTACAAAGTAATATTTAAGATCCATAGAAATAATTGTCTATAACTTGGGAGAAGGTTTCTTGGATCCACGTCCAGCTATAAACTCCTGCATCTTCTTGAACTGTTCCTTTGTCATCCCATTGTAATACGCGTGAGCTCGCTCCTGCGAGGTTATGTCCAGTTTTAGATTCTCTCGATCACGGATTGATAAAAAAAAGTCAAAATTGATTGTTAAAAATGGCAAAAAGGTTACTTTTACCTTTTCGAGTGTAAGAGCATGACCAAGATCAAGCTTGAGTCCATCATTGATGACGGATTTAATCCGAAGAACCATGCCTTGTTCATTCTTGATGATAGCCTCTGCTATTTCTCTGGCTTTCTTCAAGGCTTCTCCTTCTTCAACAACATGGTTTACAAACCCCAACTTCTCAGCCACGTCAGCTGTCAATGGCATCGAGGTTAATGAAACTTCCCGAGCTTTGTTTGCTCCGATGATCCTCGACAGCTTCTGAGATAGACCCCCAAGAAGGGAATATCCCAAACCTTAAGAAAAACAAAGGAGTCCACATTCATATCATCACAGAGATTCAAAGAAATAGAATTTTGAATGTTGAATGAGCAAACATGAGTTATATGATCGAAGCTAAAATCTGCAGAATCATTTGGCCTAATTTCCAGATTCAGTTCTCATGATCCCAAAAAAAAGAGATTATCAGTTTTCTACAAATCAGGAAATTAATTTAAGAACAAAGAAACGACGTCGAAAAGAAACCTGGCGTGAGTATCCATGAACTTAGCTCCTCTGGAGGCGACCAGAATATTGCAGGCCAAGGCGAGCTCGAACCCAGCGGTGATGGCGAAACCGTCAATTGCTCCGATGATCGGTTTTCGTAACCGCTCCATCTGAATTACCAGGTCGGTCTCCGGATCCTTCACGTCTCCCTTGAAAACCGACTCCGCCGCGGTCAAATCGACGCCGGAGCAGAAAGATCGACCCGCTCCTGTGAAAATCACGACCTGTACCGATTCATCCACTTGCTAAAGTTTTGACACGCTTTCATCTCCAAAATTACTCCTCATGGATCTGAACAAATTAGAGATCATCGAGAGAGAAAACGAATTATACGTCAATTGAAAGTTGAAGCATACAAAAAAATAATAATTTAAAAAAAATATTTTGTTTGGCAACGGACATAAAAAAAAATAATATTAGTTATAAATAGATTAAATTGTATTTTTCCTTTTACAGTTATCTATGAAAGCGATACATTCATCTTTGAACCAAATATTATTTATTTTCTAAAGTTCATTCTATTCTGTACGGCGATGGAGATAAAAATAATAGAATTAATTATCCATCAAAAGAATATTAGTTATGCAGAATTAGAATAGACTTAATTACACTTTTCCATGTTTGGACACAAATGTTACTCTGTTTTAATAGAATATATTCAGTTTCATTATCTCCACTTCACTTTATCTAAATACGATTTTCACTTTCAAAATCTGGCGAAAAGCGAGATACGCGGACCTTTGGATTTCGATCGGTGCGAGCGTTATGTTGTGACTCCATCTTCGGCGCTTCTCCGTGTTTGTGATTCAGCAATTTTGGGAGAGTTCATTTGTCTCAGGCCAGATCAGGTACTTCTCTCATCGATATTGAATAATTTACATGTGAAATCAACCTCTGTGTATGCTGCTGTTTGAACAGATTAATATATTAGCCTCCCCAAAGCGGTTTTGGCTATGATTATTACGTCCAATCCGTCGCGGGGACGGAGGCGTCGCAGCCGTTGGGGAAACAGTCGTGGAAGAAGAGGCGGTGGTTGGGTTCGTGATTTGTTTGTTTGAGATTGTGTCGCGGGCGATATCAAGGAATCTAGGGCAAGATTTTGAGTAGAAATCAGTGGTCAAAAATCTAAGGTGGAGGCCAGTACAGTGAAGAGGAGGAAGAGAAAGGAGAGAGATTTGAGTGGGAGAAATGAGATTTTGGGGGCGCTAGAGAGCGAGAGAGAGAGTGAGAGGGTTGGTTGGTTTGGTTTGGTACTTGGGGAAGTTCAATGTGCGGTATATAGATTTCCTTATTGTTCATGGTGATTATATTATTTAATGAACCGTACACGATGAGTTATGGACTTAGACTCATACCTTAGATGATCTAAGTTAGACTCATATCTTTGATGATCTAAGTTAGACTCTCATATATCGATATCGGAATACAGTTTTTTATTATTGTAACGAACTAGCATTGCATTTACAAAGGTTTGAACGATGATGAAGATCAAAATTTATTGAGGTTAACAATTGACTATTTTTATCATGATTTTGCAAAGTCAACTGTGCGTTGAGGAATTATTCTACGTAGACAGATAGTTGGGGAATTAATTTCTCGATTGCAAATTGTTGGTGAATTAAATGAGAATTTGCATGACGATAGAGAAATAGATTTGACGTTTTGCCATTTCAAGGTTAACGGTTGACTATTTTTATCACGATTTTGCGAAGTCAACGACGCGTTGAGGAATTGCTTTGCGCAAGCGATAGTTGGGGATTAAAAGCACCGATAGCAAATAGGTGATGAATTAAATGAGTATTTTCCCAAATATCGATACATCTTTTTTTGGGACACGATACAAAATACTCAAGCGAACATCATTAATGGTTGAAACATAAACTAGAGAGCTGACTCGACACTTTTTTCCTCGCCTACAAATATTCTTCAAACCTAATTAGTCTGAAACCCGCTGTGAAGCCACAACATCCGAACCCATCTCGGGAGATCCTGTCCGACAGGAAGCTAAAACAAACATCTGTAGATTGACCTCCCCACGAGGCGATAATGCCGTAGCCTCACCGGTCGGTGATATAACTAATACACTACTAGGACGGGCTGGGTACAATGACCGTGGTCTATGCCGCTTTAGTGGAGTAATATACTCATCCGAGTCTTCCTCCTCGCACATCGCGACTGCTGGAACAAAAAACTCATGCCCTTCAGATTTACAAATCTGCAATGGAGCAGAAGATCTGGGAACATCGCAAGTAATAAGATTCCTATATGAAGAAGACGCCAAGGGGTCAGTAAACATCCAGTCAGAAACGGAAGAAAGGTGACGCAATCTATCTCGCTTGGAAGCAGTCCCATGTCTTTGTAGATTGGATCTTACTTGATCTTTTAAACCTCTTCTTCATATATCCCATGTCTTCTTAATGTTTGTTTCTCATCCTTTTCTCCAATTCTTCCATGCATGTCTTCCTCATGCTTCTTTCTCAAACTCCTCCTTCTCATGTTTCTTTCTCAAACTCTTCTCCATTTATTTCATATTTTTATCATGTTTCTCTCTCAACCTATTTTCCATGTCCTCAATAGATTTCATGGTTTGTGAAGGATGAACATGCGTTGGTATCTGATTTCAAGTGTTTTACCACATCAATTAATAACTAACGTGCACACTACCACAATCATAACGGTATGTCGATGTAGCACTTTAGGATCGAATCCACATGGAATAAAGATTACACACCAAAGATGCGAGAAACAAACTGAGCTAGAGCAAAAGGTTTTTATGTTTTTATGTAACAAGAAGGAAATTAAAATGCAAGAAAGAAATCAAAAGAAATGAAAGCAAAACACAAGACACAAGACAAAAGTGTTGGATCATGAACTAAGCTATCAATGAAATGGTTTACAATCAAACAATGAATCATTTGGAAGCATTAGACATCATTCTAGAACATGGAACACGAACATAAGACTAACACACTCCCGTGGTATCAATCTTCTTCATCGATTACCCGATTAAAAGACTAAACTCCGTTTTTGAATCGAAATAATCAATGAGCATTAATCACGAGTCCATTTAGTTCACTTAACACTCAAAACATCAACTCCCGCATGTTAGGATATGCCAAGCTCACAAAAGGTTTGGTTCAAACATTTCTTTGAAACCCTTCCGAGCGAGAAGTGCATAAGCTCTAGATACGAATGAATGAACCTAGTCTAGCACTAAACACCGTTTACTCGAATCTATCCCTAAAGCATGGGATGAGACCAAAAATTTAACTAATCTAGGGTGTAGTTCTAGCTTGGTTTGTCATGCCAAACTAGCACCTACCTAATCTAAGGTGTAGTCCTAGGTTTTGGTTTATCATGCAATTTAGCATAGAGAATGAACCTAAGTGAAGAATCTAACAAGGATCAACCTAAATCATCATCATCTAACCATCAACCAACCAAATCAAACCTAAACATAATCCAACAAAAATATATTATTCACAAGAACACCAAGAACAATCAAAAAGACATAATATACAAAAGAGATGAAGAAATCTTCTCTTTGATGGCATGAACATGAAGATCCATCAAGAACATCAAGTGGTGTTCTTGAGCTTTACCAAGTTCAAGAAGAAGAAACTTCAAGAAGAAGAAAGAAGAAATAAAAGTATATATATGAAGAATCCTTCAAAAGTGTGGATTATACATGAAGAATCAACCCAAGAATCTCTAGAGAGAGATCTTGGGTTGAGCACACACAAAGAATTGAAGAAAACCTCTCTAAAATAAATAATGCATACATACATCTGGCTCAAAACCAGTTATTAAAGAGTCTTGGTCGACCAAAGTCACCAAAAGTTTGGTGGAATAGTTAAAAACACGTTTTTACACTGTTTTCGGATGTTGGTTTTCGGTTTGATACGTCTTCACTAAATCGGCCATAACTCTTGAACCACATGTCGAAATGACTCGAACCCACCTCCATTAGAAAGCTAACTCAATTACCTATAACTTTTATGAAGATTTCTTAAGGTAAATCCAAATGGAAACCCTTCATATGAGTCGATCTTTAAAGCACTTCAGATGGTTTCGGTCGCGGTGGTGGTGGATCGGTCGATCCAAAGTGGATCGATCGATCCCAAAAAAACATGAGATCGATCGATCTGGCAGTGTAGGTCGATCTTGGATGTGTGCGTTGTTTGGGATCGATCAATCCAAGTTTTGGGATCGATCGATCTGGCTTGTTTCTCCACCCGCTCATCTTGCTCGCCAGCTGGACCGTCGTCACGAAAATTGACATAACTCTTGATCTCACCGTTGGAATTGACTCTAACAACTTCCAAATGAAAGCTGATCCATTGATCTAGCTTGTGCTAAAATATGAGCTCAATCCATCGGTGGAAAGTCCTTCATCCAATGCTAAACTTCTGACGTCTTAACATGATCATGCATCTCTGTGTTCCGCAATGACCTTTTATATGGCTATTTTCACTCCTCCAACTCTGACTCCAAGAACACCTGAAAATGGCTCAAACAAGCCAAAAAGAATGCAAAGACAACCTAGGACATCTAAAATGCAATGCAATGCAAATGAGACTCAAATGCATAAAAATATCCCAAAACTATACAATGTGAGATTAAAACCTATGAAAATAGAGCCCTAAAAACAAGTAAAATATGGTGTTATCAGTATCTTTTGATCTCCATAATGAGCTTGAAACGCTGAAAAAGGAGTATGCACAACTTGAAAAGAAGCATCTCCTCAAAATGGATATACGTTTGCTTTCTCTTGTGATCGTCCCATAATTTCTTCGCAATCAGTTTAACGCATAAGATGTTCAAAATTAGTGCACGACAAAAAATTTTTTTTGATTCTAGCCTTTTAAATCTCTTGATCGGTTCTATCGACGGAATTTGTAGATGCAAGGACAATGAAGATGAATTTCGATGAACTCTTTCATGATTTCAGGGTAGCTTATGAAATTGGTGACTACAACACATGCCATCACACTCTAGAAGACCTTCGGAAGAGAAATAAAATGTTTGTTGCTGTTAATAAATACATTTGGTCTCTTAGTTTCAGATTTGTTATCATTGGATATTCCTAAGATTTAGGGATTTTAAACACGTTGGATTCTCGTAAGATAAGAGGATTCTGTTAGAATTTAGGATTCTCATAAGATTTAGGATTCTGGTAAGATGATTCTCGTTAGATTTAGGGACGAATGATGGTGTCTCTTATATGACTGTATTTATTTCCTTTTATCAGAACATTGTGGAACTAGCACAAAAGCAGAACAACGATGTTCAATGGGTCACTCCATTGGACCCTACCTACGACTTCCACATTGACAATGGAGGACAAGGGCATGTTGTCCCTCTTGTAGCTCTTGACGATATCGATGTTGACAATCTTCTTGAAAGTGTCAACTTCGATATCGAAGTTCCCAGTGCACCTATTCCTATCCCACCTCCAGCTCCAGCTCCACCTCCAGCTCCACCTCCACCTCCACCACCGGTTCCGCCTCGTCGATCATTGAGACTTCGGCGTTTCTCGCGAAGAGTAAGCATCTCAGTGAAAGATATAGTAATTAAGTATATGTTTCGTTGCTAACTTTGAATTTATTGTTTTACAGAAGTTAGAGAGCTTGGAAGCAGAAGATTAAGAGTCAAGGAAGAAGAGAAAAACGTTTTTGTGAAGGAAAACTTAGTGAGCAAATTTGCACGGAAGTTTAGCTTTTTGAGGTTTAAATCCAGAAATATAAAGTTAACTAATTTCGAAAAAAGTTTAATTTATGTAATGGACTTAGATTTTCCATTTTGCTGACAGTCGGAACAATTGTTACTTATTTAATTTGAAGTTTAATGATCTGAAGCCAAATATGTTAAAATCCAATCTGGATAAACCGAGTTTTGTTTTACATGTAATATCTCCATTGGTACCAACAAGACAAGCTAAACGCGGAAGAAGGAAAATGGATGGTTGTAGATTTCCCTGATCGATAGCTTTCACGGTTTGATCAAAACAAGCTTCAGGTACTAGTACTGTTCAATACCGAAGAAAACTTTCTGGTTGCATCATTCAAGACGTGCCTAAAGGATATTCTCAGGTCACGAGGGTAGAGAGCACAAGGAGAAGTACGTGCAGCACAAGGCGGTTAGTGAGTATGTGAAGAGCATTGGGGCCTTTGACGCTGAACGGTGACTAGCTGTGTTGCAGAGTCAGTGTGAGAGAATGGCTAGTCTCATGGCTACAAACATCACTGACCTTCACCTAACTTGTTCCACAAGTAAACCTCAAACTTGCACAATCAATGTGATTTGTTTTTTCTCGTGATTAATTTCTTTAGAAGCGAGGAGGAACTAGTTAAAGCTGTCACAGAGAATGGTGAGAAGTTTCTGTCTGAACATAAGCAATTCGTACGGACAATCATTGTCTTTGGTAATAGCTATATTACTATTGTCGTTTCTTTGTCTATGTAGAAATTCTGAATCATTAGTCCAATAGTATATTGCTCATTCACGAACCAAACCCTATTAGATTGGTCAAATTAATGATATAGTTAGAAAGCTTCTGTGATCAAAGATGTGGACCTCCTTACATTGTTAGAAAGCTTCTGTGATCTTACATTTTGAAATAGGTTGATTTGTGGAATCTCAGTTTCAAGATCTAACAAATGCTTCTCTGATTACTGAGCAGAGTGTGTAACATAGGGACCTTATCATTGGAGAATGAAAATGATGAGATAGGTGAAGAGAGGAATGTCGAGAAAAGCAACAACCTTCAATGATTCCTCTGTTTCTCGATCTGGAAATCAAACCTGTTCTTGACAGATCATAATTGTGGATTGATCCTAATAGAAACCATGAAATTGGTCGTCTCCGACTGACTTCGTTACTGGATGATATGGTTTTAGTCTAGAAACTAATAATGGAAACTAGAATCTCTAAAATCCACAATTAAAGTAATAGCTATATTACTAATTCAAGTAATTGCTCAATCTATTACCATATCACATCTCACTTCTTTAATTTTCAAATGGCCATTAGTCTTTCCTTATCTACATCATGCTTCTTGTTAGTCATTATGACTACTCAAAAGATATCATATCGAAATGGCCATTAGTCTTCTCTTATCTGCAAACATGCTTCCCCGCTATTCATTATGTTTACTCAAAAGATATCAAACCGAAGAATCATTCTTCACTCTTCTTCTTCATAATGAAGCTGTTCCAAGCTGCAAGGCCCGGCCAGACATGAAGCAAATGCTTCAGGCCACAAGTTAACTTTTTATTTTAGGGCCACGTATTTGTATCATCACCTTGGTATTAGCTGTCTTGCTTTTACCATTTTATCATTTTAATTACTCATCAAATGTCTTCTTTATTTAAATCTTCTATCAATTTATCATTTTATTGTTTTTTTTGTTTGGATTAATTTTTTCTTGTAATGCTTTATATCTTTTTAGGCCACGAAAAGATTCTTAACGGGAGCGTTTAAAAATTAGATGATGATAAATACGACTTAGATCTACGGTTTCTTCTTTCTGATGTCCCAATTTGATACAATCAAGTGCGTTTTTATGATTCCGACAAGTATGTGTTGTCAGAAAATTAAGGAATCCAAACATAATGGCAACTATCTAGCTACCGAAATGATAATATTTTAAATTAGTGATGTAAGATTGGAATCACACCAATCTAAATAATCACAAAGATGTTAAAATTGACAAACTAGATTGATCCAGGATCGTCCTGTGTGAAAGCTTTTGTGATGAGATCACAAGCCTAAGTCTAACTGA
Organism: Eutrema heterophyllum; assembly: GCA_002933915.1. NCBI lineage: Eukaryota > Viridiplantae > Streptophyta > Magnoliopsida > Brassicales > Brassicaceae > Eutrema > Eutrema heterophyllum. The sequence continues at coordinate 2,982,009 of PKMM01050834.1, forward strand.
TTCCACATAAAGACAGAGACTCACACTTGGTCATTAGTTCCCTTTACGCCAAACATGAATGTCTTAGGGAGCAAATGGATTTTCAGAACGAAACTCAATGCCGATGGTTCCTTAGACAAACTAAAAGCCAGACTGGTGGCAAAAGGGTTCACTCAAGAGGAAGGCATAGATTACTTGGAAACGTACAGCCCATTGGTGAGAACATCAACTGTACGATATGTTCTTCATGCTGCCACAGTGATGCAGTGGGATATAAAGCAAATGGATGTTATAAACGCGTTTTTGCACGGTGATCTAACTGAAACTGTGTATATGCACCAAACTTGCAGGCTTTGTAGATAAAGCTAGACCGAACCATGTTTGCCTTCTTCAAAAATCTTTATACGGTTTAAAACAATCACCAAAGGCATGGTTTGACAAGTTTAATACTTATCTACTGGAACAAACATCATCTCATGGTCTTCTAGAAAACAGGCAACAGTATCCAAAAGCTCTACAGAAGCAGAGTATAGAACTCTCTCGGATGCTGCTTCGGAACTAAAGTGGGTAAACTCACTCTTACGGGATCTTGGAACACCACTCAAAACCACCCTTGAGCTGTTGTGTGACAACCTCTCTGCAGTTATGCTCTCAGCAAATCCGACGTTTCACTCCCGAACCAAACATTTCGAGCTTGATCATCATTATGTCCGAGAGAGGGTAGCTCTTGGTTCTCTAGTGGTAAAGCACATCCCTTCGAATTACCAATTTGCTGACATTTTTACTAAATCTCTTCCTCATAAAGCTTTCAGCAATCTTAGATTCAAACTTGGTGTGGATTTCCCACCCACACAAAGTTTGAGGGGGGCTATTAAAGATGATGTCTCATCGACAAATACAGACAAAGTGGGCCGTGTGTTTTGGAGGCCCAAAGAACAACAATCTTCGTTACTAGGCCGCGATTCTACAAAGCCCAACTCGAATCAAAACACAAGTCATCAAAAAGTAGAGATGACCATCGACATTAAAACCTCAAACAAGTTTGATCTCCTCAAGGATTGTGACACGTAAGAGGGAACACCAATTTTAGGGTTTCTGGTGTTCTGATATAAAACAAAATGCAATGTGTAATAAGAAGTAAGGAAGATCAATATCAAAAACAAGTATTATTCATCATCTTCTCCATCCTTCCGTCTCTTCTTTCATCCCCGAGGACGGTGATTGGCACGGTGGCGCGTGTGGCTTTTTCATCATCCTCTTGTTCGAACTTTAGCCATGGCTCTTCGATGGCGTTAGTATCAAACACCGCGAAACTTGACGGTGGTGGTTTGTAAACGTCGGCGACGACGTTTGCTTTCACTTTCTTAGACGATGTACAACCCATTTCAATAATTTTACTCTTTTAAATTTTCTTTGAATGTGTTTGCGTTTATTATATGAAGAAAACAAGAAAATGATGGGTAGCATTTTAGACGTTTCTCTTATCTAAATATTTCTGCATCAATTTGTATTCTTCCTATAACAATATATATTGTGGATTTATTTGAGTCCATGAAATATGTGAAACGATTACAATGAGATTTTCTACTAACGACCGCAAAGTGTGTATGTGGTTACAGCGTCCATCACAATCTTGTCAATAAAACCTTCCAATTGCTCTCCTAAATCCAAATAATGTCAAAATCTCGACCAAGAAAGAAATGCAAATGTCATAATCATTTAATTTGAAGCATTGTCAGAAAAAAAATACGAATTTTTGTACCAAAAAATGTATAGAGGCCCAATAACATAAGCTTTTGATAGAAGATTTCATTCAATTTGGTAACACTTGACTTGAGAGTTTCGTCAATGAACAACCAGAGACATCATCATCGTTGAAATCATACAAAATCACCGGAAAATTACAGAAACTTTCGATTCGAAAAGCACGAAACACATAGATGGAGATAAATTCGATCTAAGCAGCCGAATCTTCCTTGTTCGTCTTCTTCTTCTTGATTTTCTTAGTCGATTCCTCGCTTACTCCTTGGACGTCTTGTACAATCTGAGTATGATGCTTTCCCATCTCAATCTCGATTGTCGTTATCGCCTTCTCGATGAAACTCTCGACGGCTTCCCTCACGATGAGCTTGTACGGATCTTGCGAGAGATCGAGATCCAACTCAGAGGAAGCTTCTTCTCGCGCCTTAACCTCTGTAATCTGATACAAGCTCGACCGTTTCAGGATCTTCTTCACCGTTTCCTTTATCTTCTTCTTCAGATCCTCATCGATCACCACTTCTCTTGCTTCTTCCTCCATTGATTTGATTTGAGCTTCGGAGACGGCACATAAGGGTTTTGGAGTCCCCCCCAACTTAAGTCTTAATTACAAAGAGAATTCAAATCCAATAATTAAATGGGCCGAGAGATTTTTAGATGGGCCGAAAAATTCAAATCCAATAACTAATAATTTCAAACCTTGTTACCAATCATACTAGGACTGGGCAAAAAATCCGAATCCGAAAATCCGAACCGAAAATACCCAAACCGATTCGGATCCATCCAAATACCTGAACGGATCCTAAATTCCTCGAAGAACCGAACCCGAACCGGTACCGAACTGATAACCGAATGGGTACCCGAAATACCCGAAGTGTAATTTTATACTCAAATATATTAATTATATTTAGACTTGATATAACCCAAATACCCAAAATTATAACTATAAACCCGATTATATTAATTATTTTTTGGGTATTTTTGGTATTTTAGGTATATTTTCGATATTATGGGTATATCGAATAAACCTATTTTGTTTTTTTTTTCTTTCTGGATTTTTTGGGTATTTTGTATACTTTTGGTTTGAAAGTATATTGGTTTTATTGAAATGAATATTCATGTTTTTTGTGTTTTGTCTCTGATTTCGGGTTCTTCGGGTTTTTTCGGGATAAATAGAATGACTCTTACACACAAAACGAAAATTCTAAACGTATTTACACACAAAACAAAAGTTCGAAACATGTATACACATAAAGTTATACTTCATAATCAAATTACACATAGAGCAAGATTTACTTCGGTTTACTATGTACCAATCCAACTTTAACCAGCTAAACCGAAATTAAACTCAACTACAATTTTAACCAACTTTAACCATATTCTACTTCTTCCCCCATCTAATCTCTCTCGATCTCAAAGAAATTCGCTTCCCCATATGGTGAAAAGACTGCTTCGTGTTATTCATTATGTCTACTCAAGAGATATCAAACCAAAGAATGGAGTATATCAGATTGGTGGGAAATCGGCCTAATGGGAATTGATCAGGATAACTTGGGAGAATTTATATGATGGATTCAGAGATCTGCACAACCTTGTATTGATTCTCAAAGTACTAGGAAGCTGGGCAGATGGCCGAGAGTTTACGTCTAGTTTTGAAGAAACGCTGAACAAGGTATAGGAGAAGTTGAGGTGTGCCAAGGATGTTTCAGAGGCAAATGGGTTTTTGAGGAATGTGATGGAGTCTAACATTTGGGACTTGTGGAAGTTTCTCTTTGACAAAGAAACCGAGGAAGCATGGACGCTGAAAGTGATGAGGGATGAGATTCTTTCTGACCTGTTTAGCCTCTTTTGAAAGAAGAGGCAAAACATTAGGCTGCTACTAGTTTCTTTTTGCTTGTATCTATCGGATTATAATCTTTTATGTAATGGACTTAGATTTCCCATTTTGATGACAGTCGGAACAATGGTTACTTATTTAATTTTAATGATCCGAAGCAAAATATGTTATAATCCAATATGGATAAACCGAGTTTTGCTTGAGAAAATCGGTCGAAATACATATTTTGATTTATGCTTCTCTGGTGAAATTGTACACGTTACTCGGAATGCTAATGTACACCGTGGGGTTTGTTGATCGTCTCAGCCCGTTGAAGGCCCATTTTGTAAAGACTTGATGTTTGTCTCTTTCTGATTTCCTTCTTTCCTTTTTGACTAGCAAGAGAAATTTGTACTGACGACGAAGAAAAGCAAAAGCAGCGAAGCAAGGACAACAAAGATGAATTTCGATGAACTCTTTCAGGATAGCCTATGAAATTGGTGACTACAACACATGCCATCACACTCTGGAAGACCTTCGGTACTTTCCATTTATGGGTCTTGTGAAATTTGGGAAGAAGAAGAGAAATAAAATGTGAAAATCGTTGCTGCTGTTAATAAATACATTGGGTCTCTTAGTTTCGGATTTGTTATCACTGGATATTCCTAAGATTTAAGCTCCTATCACACCACCGGTTCCACCTATTCCTATCCCACCATCGGTTCCACCTCGTCGATCATTGAGACTTCGGTGTTTCTCGCAAAGAGTAAACATCTCACTGAAACATGAAGATATAGTAATTAAGTATATGTTTCGTTGCTAATTTTGAATTTACTAGATGATTATCCGCTCTACGCGCTGTCATATTCATATACGTTTTTAGTATTACTTTTCATTCGTGCAAGATTTGAGCATGACATTTTTAACATAGTTTTCTTCCAAGATCAATTTCAAACATGTGATTTAGTTTTTTGCAATTTTTTATCCAATCTATAAACTTCTCAAACAAACTGAAAAATATTCAAATGAGGAATTGATGAAAAATATTCAATAGCTCCGACTTCATGCTAAATCCAATGAAATAATAATAGCAAAAATGAGAGAGCGCTAAATCCTAGTCATGGTTAACCCAAAAAAATTCATGTATAATTCATGTATAGTAGGCTATCCATAAAAGACATATATCAAGAGAAATCTAAACCCTAAAATGTAATGGGAGAACCCAAATACAATACCATAACTACCCAATGAGATAATTTAGTCAAAATGAGAGGGCATTAAACCCTAGTCATAAGTTAGTGAACTCAAACATATGAATGTACAATAGAATATCCATAAAAAACATATAGCAGATGACAATTATACCCTAAATTGTATTGGGAGAATATAATACAATGCTTTAACTACCCAACAAACTGAATTAACTACCGAATGGCGAATGCCTTAACTACTTAACAAAGTTGCTATAAACATTCGTGTTTATAGAAAAAATTACGAGTTAATCATGCAAATAATTATTGTTTATCTTCTTTTCTTAAGTTACACTATAAATTTTTCGTCTTTCAAATTTTGCCGATTCATTATAAATAGCTAAATACATAATAAATTTGATTAAAGTTTATACTAGTAATAGAATATGAAAAAATAGAAAGAAAATAGATTATATTAGTATTTGAAAGAAAAGTGATTATAAAAGATAAGTGTGGTAGAAGGGTGAAATTGTTTTTTTTTTAAAGAAGCTAAATTCTTCTAACATATATATATAAATATATTATGGAGAATTTGTGAAAAAATCTATATATTAAGAGGAAAATTGAGATATCTAAAGAATCTATTACTAATAAAAGTTGAAGCTATAGGCTTTTCAGCGCGTCCACATAGAATTTTAAACGACCAATTAAAATATGCCAAATCAGCATTTTAATTAAATCTTAAATAATGTCAATAATTCCAAAAAAAAGTGTGTCTTTTAAAACGGAAATAAATATCAAAAGAGGTAAATTAACAAAATAAAAATCATTAAAAAGGAAATTAACTTGATATCTATGTTAACTCTATGGAAAATCAACATAAAAAGTAAAAATAAAAAAATATATATGTAAAACTAAAATATCTATTAATAATAAAAATTGAAGCTATAGGCTTTTTAGGGCATCCACATAGGATTTTAAACGATCGATTAAAATATGAAAAATCAGCATTTTAATTAAATTTTAAGTAATGTCAACAATTCCAAAAATTTGTCTATTAAATTCATTACATATTCATCTATTGTTTTGGTTACAAATTAGATTGATCATGAATCCTATAGCAAGAGTTGTGCTTCTTAATTTGTCTTTGACCAATAATTAAATGTTCATATAGAATTTTAATCAACCACTAATAATTGTCTATGTAAGCTTTTTGAATTCGAATCTATTTGAACATTAAATTGTTAAGTTGATATTGATTGATGATAAACAATAAATGAAAATTAAAAAATTGATGTTATATACCTTTAAGGGTGTCCACATCAGCTTTTAAACAATCAATTTTATTGGTTCACATCAATTTTATTGGTCCACATCTAATATGATTAATAAAAAATAAGGAAATTATGTATAAAATTTCCATTAACAACAAAAAACCATCATGATATTAAATTAGGAAAATTTCTTAATTTAAAATTTTGGTCTCAATTATATAAATAACTAAGAATAAATATAACCGTAATATCTATTTACATGTGTGAATACACACACGTTTAGAGATCACTTTTTTTTTTATTATGATGCAATAATTTTATCACCATTTTTGTTACAAACATGATTTACTATCTATAAAAAATATATATGTTACTTATAAAAGTTGAATTTATTTGATTGTAAGTCTTTCCACATAGGATTTTAAATAACCAATTAGTATAATTTACATTAGCATCTAAATTTTTGTCACACCTCGATAACAACTTTCCACACGATCACATAGAATAGATAGTGCAAAAAAGATCGAAAAAATTACATTTTCATATTCGGATTGGGATTGCCATAGATCAATGTAGGAGTTCTTTGTTTTGAGTTGTTCTATTTGTTATTCATTATTCTGAAATTTTATGTAAGTTGTATTGATTTTGCCTACTTAAATGTCTTCTTGATCAAAGATATGCTCTGATAACAAAAAAAATGGGATGAGAAAGAATTCACTCATGGATTGAAAAAGACGACTATAATGAAGGAAAAATGACTGTGTAAACCAATATTCTCAAATATAAAATATTATTTGTTATTTCAATATTATTTGCAATGACCCCTATGAAAATTAAATCATCATCGCTTAGGTTTATGATCTCATAGAATAACCACTGAAAAGTTACCACAACTAATATGTCACAAGAAAAAATTATGGCTTCTATATCTTCAAGGTAAAATTTACAAAAAGTATATTTACTTTGTCAGTTTTTTGTTATTATGTTCATTCCATATTTATATATTTTTTGGTTTCAAAATTGATTTTTTCATAGATACGAGAGCAAGAGTTGTGTTTATTACATTGCTTTTTGATTTGTAGATTAAATTGAATTTTTTATTGATTAAAGTAGCTAAGGAAGGAGAATCATTTTTGACTTTTTGGCTTTTTTGTTGTTTTTATAGAAAACATATATAACGAGAATGAAAATGAATACGATGGAAAAAAACGTATTCACTCTGATTGGAAAAGGTAAGGTACAATCATTAAAAAAATCATTTAAAATTTACCATAACCAATATGAGACCAGACAAAAGTCCGGTCTTTACCACTTCAAGATAAAACTGACAAAAAATTGTCGATCTTTTGTGATTTTAAATTAGTATCAAAATTTATTTCATATTCATCTATAGTGTTAGTTTCAAAATCAAAGTTGTCATGAATGTGAAAGCAAGAGTTGTGTTTATTAGTTTTTTTTTTCAATTTAGTATATTAAATCAGAAATTTGTATTGGTTAAATTAGCTAATGAAAGAGAATAAATTTTAAATTTATTATTTTTTGTTGTTTTCATATAAAACATATATAACGAAGATGAAACTGAAAATGATAAAAAAAAAAACTAATTTTCTTCATTTAAAGAAGTGATATATAATATCTTATCTTCTTGTCAATATTATGATTATTAAATAGCATTTGATTACTTTGTTACACTTTTAGTTGACTTTGGTATAATGACTTATAAATGTTCGATCATATAAATACGTTTTTCAAACGGGATATATCTAGATTCAAAACAAGACCATTGAAACCTTACAAACTATATATAATTACTGAGATTAAAACTGCAATATTTTTATTATATATTATTACAATCACCATTATAGACAAAATAATCTCTCAATAAATATAATTGTTCGCATATGATTTTTATTAAAATAATATTAAAAAATATCCACGCAAAACCTAGTTTTCCCTTAATACCCCACCACTTTATCGTACTTCAAATTTTATTTATTAATTAACAATTTTTCATAATGGGTGAAATCAAAAACCACAGTCACAACTTTTTTTTTTTTCTTTTTAAAATGATTCTTGAAATTTAATGAAGTAGAATAAACCTTTTGTTTCCGTCCAATATCACAGAAGCACTCCATCGTCATTGTAATACACAAAAAAACCAAACACCGAATCTAAATCCAACCAATAGGAATTGAAGACAAGAAATCATCCAGGTATCACTTTTCATGATTTCTATTAACAAACATCGAATCTTTCTTCTGATCTCTACAATATGGGTTTCAAATTTCGTTTGATTGTCTAGGCAAAAATATTTGATTTTGTAGGCCTGTTTGTTTGTTTTTTGTTTTTTGTTTTTTTTCAAACTCTTGATTCCATTAAATTAAATCTTCCAAATTACAAATGAGGGAATTATCTATCTTCTTTGATTAATACAATAAAACATAAAAGAAATAGAAATCAAAGTAGATAAATCTTCATAAAATTTTGACAGCAAATTTAAGCCAAAACTCGAATGCGTCAATATTTTTCATTATATTTTTTGTGTGTTTCGTTTGGTTCTTGGGGAGTCTTAACTACTTGATCATATCAAAAGTAAATGTTTTTTTGTGTGAAATCATCAAGAGTTTAATTGGTTTGACTAATTTTAGTTTCAAGTCTGTTTTCATGTTCTTGATTTGTTGTCGTCATGATTTAAATTTCTAATCATAAAATGGTCAGATCATAAGCTCAAAGCCAGATTCATTAGTGTCTGTTTTATATTTTGTTAATCCAATTTTCATTTATGTTTTTGTTGTTTATCATGATATAATCCTAAAAATCATATGGATCACTGTTAGATATTAGAATAGGAATCAGAAGCCCTTTTTGGTTATTTTAGCAGCACCATAATTACTTTATTTAACCATTGGATTGAGTTGTTGATATATCGAAATTAATTAATAAAATATAATCAAAATTTGAAGGTAAAATTTTTGAAAAATGTTGGCATTCGTGAAATGCTTCTCGTTGAAGCGAACAAAGCATCCTCCTGGGTATGAGGAGCCTCATGTTCTTGACTTCTTGCATCCGAAACTCCATGTAAGTCAAACAAACAAAAATAAAAAAACCACGACATATACTAAATTGAATATAGCTAAAAATAATTAATCAGGAAGAAGAATATTTAATACGAATATGAGCTGTAATATATCTATATATATATATGCGTGTTATGAAGCTATATATAGAGGTTATATATACAGTTGATCTATATATGCAGTTACTGTGAATGAGATAGAGGCTTTACACAATCTATTCAAGAAGCTAAGCACATCCATTATCGACGATGGTCTTATCCATAAGGTAACATTTATTTATCTAATGGTTTTTTTTTTTCACTCAGAAAAGGCGTAACAAAGGATTAATTATTCTTAAAACCGCATCAATTAATTTGGAATATAACCTTATTTATGAACAGGAAGAGTTTCTTCTGGCTTTGTTCAGAAACAGCAGTATGCAAAATCTATTTGCGGACAGGGTTCGTAATTCTATTCCCATGATCCATTCTCATAACACAAATATTACATCAAGAACTATATGTTTGGTTTTATCATGCATACCACAAAAAATTGTTGAAATTTGATTTATAATATCATAGCGAGAAAATATGATAAATTTTGCTATAATGAAGCACTTAACTAGTTATTGAAGGAATATATAGTTTAAGGTATTAATTAGAAATAATTTGTCGCAGGTGTTTTATATGTTTGATAGGAAACGCAACGGTGTGATTGAGTTTGGTGAATTTGTTCGTTCACTTAGCATCTTCCATCCACACACTCCGGAACATGAAAAGTCCTCATGTACGTATCTTTATGCATTAGTATCGTTATACGTTATATTCCTAGTAATTTGAGAGATTAACTAAACCGTTTTCTAATGTTGTAAAATGGCAGTTATGTTTAAGCTTTATGACCTCCATGGAACCGGCTTCATCCAACCTCATGAGGTACTGATAAAATGATATAGAAGTGTTGCATGAGATGATGGTGTTTTGTTTTGTTTTTGGTTTTAAATATGAGTGTAGTAGATGCATACACTACCATTATAATTTATGTGTAATGTTTGGTGGAAATTTAGTTGAAGAAGATGGTGGTCGCACTACTTAGTGAAACAGACTTAGAACTCTCCGAAGAATCAATTGAAGCCATCGTCGAACAGGTCCTGATTACATATATGCTTACTTTTCGAATTATGTATTACTTTTATTATAACATTAATATTTCTATTTCATATCTTCTCATGTTGCATTTACTAATCCTTTTTTGGTTTTTGGATTACTAACAGACGATGATTGAGGTTGATACGAATAAAGATGGCAAAATTGATGAAGAAGAGTGGAAAGAGCTCGTCGCTAAAAATCCTTCAATCCTCAAAAACATGACTTTACCCTACCTCAAGTAATACCACATTTTATTGGGAAAGTAATAATGGTTCTTTTTAGTATCATGATTATTAATTAACTACTGATTTGCAGGGAAGTGACCTTAGCATTTCCAAGTTTCGTTCTTGATTCCGAAGTAGACGACTGACTAGAAGAAATCAATCTTTTGAATGTGCTTTTGAGGTTTTTGATCTTTCTTCTGTATTAATTTGGAAACCAGACCTATCTATCTATTAACCGGTTCGGCAATATCTGGTACGTACAAGGGTCAAAATGATTTGCATTCTTTCGTTGTTATAATGTATCACGTTCATTTTGTCCATTACATTTTTATTTTAACGCAACTTTACAAAGAAAATATTTTCGTTGATGTGTTAAGGGTTTAAATTATATAATCTGAGTAAACCATTTTAAAACCAGATCGGTACAAAATTTAGCCGATGGTATTGTAATACAACGTTCCATAACTCGTAACTAGTAGTTACAAGTGCTTGGGCCGAAACAAATTGGCCCACTTCAAAAGACGGTGGAATCATTACGTGGAGAAATAAACGAATGTTTTGAAGACACGTGGCGAACATGGCCCGCTCGTAACGGTAACTGGGTGAACAACGGCTATGGGAGCAGCGTCGGGCCCACACGTGTGTTGAAATATTACTCCCTCCATTTTATTTAAGGTTTTTGCAAACAGATTAACAATTCATTTAAATTTTATTTTTTTTCTACATTAAAACATCATTTATTGCTCGTGACAACGACAATGAGCACTCGAGTTCCTTAGAACTGCAAATACAATTGTCCGAGCTTTGTGTTCGGAATCGGTGTTTATTCGTGGAGAATCCTCTCGGTTTCCTGAGATGTATGCCAAGCTTACTCGTTTCGGTGTCCGTTTCTTTGTTTCATGTTGTTCCTTGATTTTGTTTGTAGTTGTCGGTCTTTCTGCCTTCTTAGTTTTCTCGGTAACCGGTGTCTCAAATTTTAAAATTGGTATAAAATTTAACATTTAAACCAAAAAAAAAAAATCATTTATTATCTATTTAAACATAATTCAACCAATGATAAAATAATATGCAGAATACTAATGATCAAAAACAATAAAAAAAACTAATTAATTTTGTATTGAAAATTTCATTTATTTAAAAAAAAATTGAAAACATCACTTATTAAAGAACCGAAAGATAATATTTAGGCTTTGATAATGTGAATTGTGTTGTTGAAAACGTCCAGTATGGCCGGTGGCTTTAATCGGACAATAAAATAATATGACCTGACCATATTTTAAAATTATGTTGTGAATATAATAAAGTTTATTGATGTCACGATTATGGCTTTGGTACATGAACACAAGTAAATCTATACTTACTAATTTAAAAACATCACAAAGGATTAGATAAAACCTGTCACAATTCTTTTCCCAAACGGGATTCCAGAAACGAAGGAGCTTCACCTTTAAATTCCAATCGATTTTCCTCCCAGTGACCTCAGAAATTTTGTGTACGGTTTGGTCTGCCATGTCTTTGAAGAAGTATTTGTCAAATATTATAGAATAGAATATATTATTGAATTGTTGTTTTGATAAAAAATCATAAAACACATATATATAGTGTTTAATATTGACATATTGATAACATCAAATAATGTAAATCTTCATAATCCTTATCACAATAAGATATCTATGAGAATATTATTCGGTTGGATTCACGGGCTTCACTTCATAACCGGACTCTTATGGCCCACAATACTTGGTTCCCCAAGATATCTCCAATACTTTCCCGCACGACAAAGGTGGTACGCGAAACGCAAAATCTGCAATCACAAAGCGGAACACCTATGTCGTGGACACTTGTCGAGGACGGACAAAACTAGTCAACTGACTCCTCCGAGTATAAAACTTCATCTTGAAATAGGGGTGGAACTTCAGTTCGTTTTTGGTCTTAGTAAAAAAAGGAATATTAACATCCCGTGGGTGCAAACTCCTGCAACTCCACAAATAATTGTCCTTGTCTCAATCAGTCCATAAATCGGACTAGAAAAAAATGACCTAAAAACATGAGCGTTCCAAATAGAAATCCCTAAAACCATAACCAACTCTCCCATAATAGAAGAAACCAAAACATATAAAATCTGAAAAATTCTAAACTTAAGAATAAATCTCAGGAAAATAGAAACAATCTGTGATAATAAACGCTTAAATCTCTTTTTGATAAGATTCCTAGTTAATTCTTGCACCAAAACCCAATATAAAACCTTAAAGAAAGACGACATCATAAAACCAAAATTATTTGAATCTTAAAAAACACGTACCCAAGAAAAAATCAAAACAAAAATATCTCGATTAACCTTAACCAAAACAATTACGTGGACATAAACCTTTTTTTTTTTTTTTTTTTTTTTTCAAGCAAACCAAACGTGAAAAATTTCCACATCGTCCTCTTCATCATCGTCACCACCGTCTTCAACATCACCTCCTACGATGATCATCGTTCCTTAACAATCACAAAACTTTTAGTGCGAAAACGTTAGATCCTCAAAGAATCGTCTGCTCTGATACCATGTCAAATATTATAGAATATAATATATTATTGAATTGTTGTTTTGATAAAAGATCATAAGACACATATATATAGTGTTTAATATTGATATATTGATAACATCAAATAATGTAAATCTTCATAATCCTTATCACAATAGGATATCTATGAGAATATTTTTCGATTGGGTTCACGGGCTTCACTTCATAACCGTGCTCTTATGGCCCACAATACTTGGTTCCCCAAGATATCTCCAATAGTATTTGAAAGTTCTTTCTCCAACTTGTGTTTAGTAGTGCAGAAAAATAAAAAGAAGAGAAGCGCAATATATGGATCATTAGGGTTAGTAAAGTAAATATTACATCAAATAAATCCACATAGTTTAAGATTTAAAGAAAGTTAATTTTATGGACAAATAACAATAACTAACATTGTAATTAGGTAATATAGAACATTTAGTAAGATTTGAAATTGAATTATTTGGCAAATAAGTTATTATATGAGATTTTGAAAGATATTGTTAGTGAAATTCTAATTGATTTAATGCGCGATTTCCGTATATGTAATCTTAATCTAATGGCCGATATTTTCGGGAGATTTAATTGGAGAAGTTTGTACGGCAATTAATTTCATTAATGTTCGCATATAAATTTTTTGAATGTTTACTAATTATGAATTGTTTATAGTAATTATTGAAATGTCTATATTTGTTTGAAAATATTTTATTTTCAAATTTGAAATTGTAATTACCAAAATTTTGTTCTCGAAAGACTTAGACGAACAAAAAATAATTAATCTAAACAAATATATCAATACGTCAAACAAAAGTAACAAATAAGAGAACCACTGTTTTACGGTTTAAGAGAATGATAGATAAAAAGTGTTATTACAAAAGGATTTAGAAAGGCCTAAAGTCTTTCTTGTGATCGTCATTGTATTCATTCGGAAAAGGATATGGGTACCTGTCAAAGTGTAGAGTTTGATCTTTAGTTAGCATGCATTAGCCGAAAATACACAATAAGCGTTTTAGGCTGTAAGAAAAATTAAAGATCTCTATTACCTAAGGGCAAACTGATAGAGTTCTGGAATAGTCTAATCCTCAAACTCTATACTTGAGAGACCTACTTCTGACTTAAGCCATGAGTGTCCTACAAATTATAGTTTTCTTTATAAGACCTATATTTCTACATATAGGTTTAATAGAAATTGATAAACGAATTAGACAAACTTACTTTTGGAACTTCCAGGCCGGAAATTTCTTAGAACGACAAAAAGGTGCCATTCATTTTCCTTTGAAAAGCGAGTGGATAATTCTTCAGCCAAATTCCCATGGACTATGCACTCAAGCCCTTTAACCTGTAAGAGACCAAACTTTTAGAATTGCTATTTGTTACAATTGAACCTCCAATAAAACACTTACTCTCTGTCTCTCAGCGTAAAGCGAACCGTTGACACATCCATTGGATTCGACCACATTGATCCTTCATACGGCATCGTTTCTAGCTCCCCAACACATGTGACAACCCATACTACATCTATAACACCAGAAAATACATGATATCAATGTTGTAAATTTCTAATGATCTAAATGCATAAATAATATTCGAATTTAAAAACATGTAAATTATCTATAGGGTAGAAACATGAGACAAATCCCTGTACGATGTTATTAAGAGGGATAAAAACCAAGTAATGGTTCAGGTTAGGAAAATCATGGATCAACTCAAATTTAGTGTGATCCCAGAAACATATATGATTGCGGTGTTTACATTTTCCTCCTAGAACAGGTCCCGATATCGCTATGAAATCAGAGAGTGTGAACCAATAACTTTCAAAATGCTTCACCCATACGAAAGTTTTCAGACTTTCGCTATAAACAGTTGCCCCAATCCTTGTTCCCTGACAAATAATTGAGATTTATGGAATATATAACCTAAAAGTAGTGATATAGACACCCGTTGCATGCAAACATCCGGTAGCCTATTAAAATAATCATTTCAAGTTTAGAATTTTACCTCTTCATCACATAATATCATTTGCAACCTTCGATCAATATTAGACGATTCATGTACCCAAACTCTTAAAATCTTCACTATGAACTTACTCTGATTTCTCTTACAACGGGTGTCGATTTCTGAGACCTTGTTGAATCCTTCGTTTTTCATATTGTGCATTTTCTGTATACGCGGTTTTTGGTTGAAATCGGCGAGAAGGAAAATAAGCGTTTCATTTTTTTTTAAGAGTTTGATGCAAAGGAAAATTGAAGAACGAAGATTATCTAGGTAATAAAATCGAGAAGATGAGAAGAGAAAAAAGAAAACTAAAGATACGCAATGATTAAACAGAAAAATAATTAAGTAATTTTTTTTTTCCAAAAAACGCAATGATTAAAGAGAGAAGCGCAAGAGTGACATTGGAAAATGGAAGGGTAGATATCAATCTGTCAAATTTAAGAGTGTTAACTTACATTTATGTTACTATTATATTTTTTCGGATATATGATACAATCGTTATACATTTATTTGGTAATATCCTTAACCAAATGTTTCTTTGTAAATTAAGAAATCCATGATTATAAGCATAGATGAAAAGGCATTTATAGTGCTGTCCAATTTAACATTCATATGCTTATAACTCAAAAGGCATTCATAGGATCGCATTATGAAAATTTTAAATAAATATCAAATCTATGATTATCTCGATATAAAGGATAAGAGAAGCATCAAAATTTAAAATTAAATTGTTTTCATAGATATTGTTTCTAAAAGTTCTCTTTCTGATTTAATGCGTAATTGTAGTAAGAAATCAAATATTAAACTAATGGCCGATATTTCAGGAATATGTTTATTTCATTCTTTAGTTTTCCATAATGTTCACTTAGATATATTTTTTGAATTTAAAATGTACTTATGTTTTTAGAATTGTAATTAATAGATCGTCTAAATTATGCTCGGACGATTTAGACGAAAAAAAAATAGAGAAGCTAATAAAATATACCAACAACTTAACCAAAAGTATACAAAAACATAACCAATGTATAATGGTTTAAGAGAATGCAAGTAAAAAAGTTTTATTAGAAAGGATTTAGAAAGGACTAAAATCTTTCTTGTGGTCGTCATTGTATTCTGTCGGGAAATGATGTGGGTTACCTGTCAAAGTATAGAGTTTGCAAAATAGTTAGCATGCATTAGCCGAAATTACACAATAAGCGATTTAGGTTTCATCACTATAAAACATCTATATTACCGATGGGCAAACTGATAGAGTTCTGGAATATTCCAATCCTCAAACTCTATACTTGAGAGACGTTCTTCTGAATTAAGCCAAGTGTTTTCTAAAAAATTAAACGTGGATGTTGTAAGTATTTTGATGATAAGATATATATTCCTAAAATATTTTGATGATAAGATATATATTCCTAAAATTATGTTTAATAGAAATGAAGAAACGAATTAGATAAACTCACTTTTGGTTTTTTCAACCCGGAAATTTCTTAAAACAACAAAAATGTGCCTTGAATTTTCATTTGAAAAGCGGCTGGATAATTCTTCAGCCAACTTCCCATGAGCTAAACACTCAAGCCCTCTAAACCTGTAGAAGACCAAATTATTAGAATATATATTTTTGACAATTGAACCTCGAGTAAAACACTTACTTTTTGTCTCTCACAGTAAACCAAACCATTGACACATCCCTTGGAATCGACCACATTGATCCATGGGTTCGGAATTTTTCTACCTCCCCAACCCAAGTGACAACACCTATAACATCTATAAACACAGAAAATAAATGATATCAAAGTTGTAAATTTCTCATTATCTAAATGCATAAATAATATTAGAATTAAAAAATAATGAAATTACCTATAGGATAGAGGCATGAAACATTTCTCTCTATGATGCTCTTCACAGGGGTAAAAACCAAGAAATGCTTCATGTTATCAAAACCATGGATCAACTCAAAATTAGTTTTCTCCCAGATAGAGATGTGATGGGGGTGTGGACAAGTTGCTCCCGTGACAGATCCCGATTGAACAAAGAAATCAGAGAGTGTGAACCAATAACGTTCAAAATGCTTCACCCATTCAAATTTTTTGATAGCATAATGATAAACAGTTGTATGAATCCTTGCTCCCTGACAAATAGTAGAGGTTTATGGAATATATAAGATAATAGACACCCGTCGCATGCAAACATCCGGTTGACTCAAAAAATAAAAATTTCAAGTTTAGAATTTTACCTCTTCATCACATAATATCATTTCTATTCTTCGACCAATTGTAGACGTTTCATGTATCCAAACTCTTAAAATCTTCACTCTGAATTTATCTTCTCTCTTACAACGGCTGTCGATTTTACCTTTTTGAATCCTTCGTTTTCCATATTGTGGATTGCTTTCTTTTTGCTTAAGGATGAAATGGGCGAAAAGGGAAACATGCGCTTCATAGGATTTCAAGAGTTTGATGCAAAGGAAAATAGAAGAGGGAAGATATCTATGTACTTATCTCGAGACGACGCAAAGTTGTAAAAGAGAAGTGAATATACGCAATGATTAAACAGAAGAATAATTATGTTAACTTTTTATAAAAAAAAACCATAAATATACATAGAGAAGCGCAAGAGTTCCATTGGAAAAGGGAAGGGTAGATATCTATCAAATCTTACTATTAATTGAAAACAATCCCGGATTTTCTTTAATCTAAAACTCACAGTTATATTTTTGGAATTTGATAGAAATATGCCACTATCCTATATTTAATAGAAATTTTGAATTAACTAAATTACGAAGCTCCAGTATAGTAAAAGTAGTTAACTGTTTATTTAAAATATTTAAATAAGGATTATGGCTATCGGAGATTAATATTTTATAAGAGCATAAAACAAAAAAAGTTGGTATTAAATTTTCGGAACTAAAATCGCAGGTAATTTTATATTTATCGACTTATCGATTCACGAAACTCGAAAATAGAGGGATTCATGAATAGTGGTAATGGAGTTTATTTACAAAATCGCAATGATTAATCATCGATAATAGTTCCTTTAGATTCAAAAGAGAAGTGATAGTCACACTTCAAGATTTAATGATTAAATATTACGTAGTTGCTGAATTATAACCAAATAAATACCTAAATAAAAATTCTCGAGATAAAAATGCATAAAACAAATTCAAACTCCATCATGGTTTTTCGATTCTAAGCTTCTTTGTAACCGATCGTTTATCTTCAGGATCAACAGATTTGATATTCTTCCCTTTCGTCACAGAAACTGGTGTCACTGAATCTTCAGATGTAGTGTCAGAACCTTCTCCATTACTTGTAAGTAAAAGTGGTGTTTCCTACAAAATTAATATGATGTTAACCATCCTCATAAGAGTTTTATAAATAAGTTGATTTTATTGTTAGTTTAGACCATACAGATTACCTGCGAATCATTAGATTGCGATTCGAATCTTTTAACCGCTTCAATATCATCCCAAACAAGCTCGACAACATAAGCTTTGGTATTATCCTTTTTATCATCGACAGAAACTTAGATTTTGAAGAGATATTTCCTTCCAATGACCGCTGTTAATGTCGGCGGTATAGTTACACCGAGTTCTTATTTATGCAACAGTATAATACAAAAACGTAAATTATGTCCACAATATCATAATAACGTTTTGGATTGTAAATTGAAATTAACGGTTTAAAGTGTCAACATTTTTTTATACCATATCGATTTCCTCGGCTACTGCTTCGGCTAACTTTTTCAACAACAGCTCACTCTGATCATTAAAAAAGAGAAATTTCGTTTCTCTGTGGGAATCATCTGACACTCGCATGATCACATAATACCTACATATAATAAAACAGTTATTAGTGACAATAACCAAGATAAAACAGTTAAAAATATTGTTGATGCTATGTTTGTTACCTCGTAAAAACTTCTACTATGTCACCATGCGTCTTACGATTATAAACCGTCTTCTCGTTTTCCTCATCATCTGAATCGTTACCATACGGTTGAACCTTTGTGTTACACAACCTGCAAGAATAGTAACACCACTTTCCCGGATTTTCGATTGCTCGAACGGTAGCTGCCATCACAAACTTTCCGACCTATTATAAAATTTTAAATAAACCAGAACCAATACGGTTAAATGCTTATTGTAATGAACTCATACATTAAATAAATAAGACTGGCGAAATACTGACAATATGCTAACTCACCACATTAGGCTCAAGTATCCCAGAAACCGTATTTCTTCTGTTACCCCCAAAGAATTCATCATTCATATTCACCGTTGGACTACCCCATGAAATTTTCCGGACCGGAATGTGATGGGTGATCATCAAATTATCGCTTGGTAACCTGCATATAAATTAAAGATATTGTGGAGTTTAAGAAATACCTAGATAAATGGCTATTCCTAATATTACCAATATTACTTACATGCTCTTAAATGTAACGGCATGATCGGTCTACGGATCTAACACGATCCTTGTTGTGTTAAAAGCATTAGATATGGTAACATTACCTGTTAGATGATTAAGCTTTAACAGTTACATTCGTAAATTGACAACTTAAAACGAAATCTCAAGATAGATGTAAAGAAATGTACCTTCGTAACTTTTGATTTGAACCAACTTCAGAACACAAACAACAACGCCAATATTATGTGTTTGAGCATATGAATGTACTTGATGGGCATAATCTTCCCATAAAGTACATTTCAGACGCACATTACTACAATATAGAAACATAACATGGTAGATAAGATTATTTTTTAATATTTTTGTTATGGGGGCAAATTTTAAATTTGAAATTATAAAAAGAATATGACTTACAGCACATCTCGTAGAGTGAGCTCTAATTTCGGGCTTGAGGTACTCTTCCCACGTAGAACCACATCCTCAATGGATCCAACATTCACAATTTGCCCTATAACATCTTCACATGGTTCAAAAAATAAACGTAAATAAATGACTATTATGGGATATCTAAAACAAATCAGTTGGGAATTAAGTAACATACCAATCAATATAGATGAATCGAGGCTACTATTGTACAATATATCACCGAAATCAACGAAATATTGGTCTGGATTGGTAATCAGAAATGCATCCACACGTTTAATCTTAGTGGTTCGGAAAAATGTCAATTTGTGAGAGAACCTAGATGTCTTGAACATATCGGAGTAATCCTTTATAAGGAAGGCATTTAGCGAAACATATTCCCCTTCTTTTAAATCCTTTGAATGCTTGCTTATCAACTCTTCTTCAAGGGTAGCATGTAGCCTTGTTCCCTACAAAAAGCAACTGATGTTAGAACAATGATAACAATATTAAAATACGATGGATATATAGTTGAGGTGTAACGAACCTGTTCGTCAACCAATACCATCTCTATAGTGTTATTCCTTCCTTTCTTGAATGATTTCCAAAGAACCAAAACATGCGCCTTAATCTTTTGTTTTTCGTTAGATAAATCAAGGGCATTGAAAAGAAGGTAATCACTCTTTCTAGAGACGATAGACATAATGAAATGTTTTTTTTTAGTCTCTCAATGCCACAGTTTTAGGTGATTATGGTTTACAATAGTAGATATATATATATATAGAAGAGGAAATCGTGCACGCGGTTTGCGGACCTAGAATGTACTCAGTTAGAGCACAATCATTGCCGTAGATCGTGGAGTATTGATAACCGTAAATCGTGGAGTATTTTACCAAAATATAGTTACCAAAAATATGTACGGGAACAGTATATTCGGAATAAAATCGACATTAATTCCAGGAAGAAAAGATATTGTAAATATTCTACTTCACAAAATATAATAATTCGACAATAGAAGGGTTCGTGAATCGTGGAGTATTGATAACCGTAAATCGTGGAGTATTTTACCAAATTCTGGTTACCAAAAATCAAAAACTCACAAAAACATATATTCGACATAAATGCGACAATATTTACGGCATGAAAAAATATTAAAAATTTGAATATTTGAATTATGCCCAAACCGTAATTAT
This sequence comes from Eutrema heterophyllum, assembly GCA_002933915.1. Taxonomy (NCBI): domain Eukaryota; kingdom Viridiplantae; phylum Streptophyta; class Magnoliopsida; order Brassicales; family Brassicaceae; genus Eutrema; species Eutrema heterophyllum. The sequence goes on from PKMM01050834.1 coordinate 3,002,987, forward strand.
GGATAGTATTAATTAGTTAGAGAACATTCAAATAACAAAATGGAGCATGTCGATTCGGGTAAAAAGGATCCGCGTTCTATCCACCGGGTCGTAATTAAAAAATATATAAAAAGTTTTCTTAAATTCACCAACCAATCATATTACAAACCCGCATATGTTAAAACGGGTTAAACGATCCGCGTCCTTTAAACCGGGTCAGAATAAAAAATAGAAAAAAGGGATTCACCAGCAAATAAAAACATAACGTTAATACACTATGGCATTGACGTCATAATTTTCATTGGCTGAGAATCATCCTTCACTAAAGCGACTTCTTAATTAATAGTAAGAATAATAAAAGTTGTTTTTTTGGTGTAAAACCTGTCACTTACAAATAAATGGCACAAAAACCTGCCATAACAAACTTACTACAACGTAAATAAATAATAAAGAGTCAATCTAGTAACAAATAAATCTGCCATAACATGTGCACAAAAACCTGTCACTTAAACTCTAAAAATCTACAGCCAATATTAAATCTGCTACAACGTAAAATAAGGCTGCTGTAACGTATTTGTCAATCTAGTAATTAAATAATCTCATAGGTTTATTAAAAATCAAAACAAATCTACCATGTCTTTAAAAAACTGTTGTTCAAAACAATAAATCTGCCGTTCAATAAATCAAACTGCCGTTCAATAAATCAAACTGCCGTCAAGTAACACAAAAAACTGTCAGATTTGAAAAAAACTGTGGAAAAAAATCTGCTATTAACCAAAAAATCTAACGATTAAATAAATCTGTCACCTCATGTATGGTAGGTTTATTTTGATGATTTTTACCCAGTTTAGTTACTGTGGTAAAATTTTCGTTTTTTTTTTTTTTAAATGGCAATTTACGTAATTATGTTTTTTGTTACCAAAGGAAAAAGGGGTATTTTAGGCATTAAAAACAATCTAATAATTAAAAAAATATTAGAGTCAATCTAGTAATATCAATATAATTTGATGCGTAATTCTCCCTAAAATTAATCTAAAATGTAAAAACCGAAAAAACCATTCGGTTTTACGGTTTTAAACCAAACCAAACCAAAATCAAATTCTTAACAAAAATGATAACCAAATAAGTTTTTAGGTTACACCATAACCAAACCATATGATTTATTTCAGTTTGATTCGGTTCGGTTTTTTCGGTTACGGTTTTTTTGCCCACCCCTAGAAAAAATCATACTAAAATTCTCTTTTTTCGTCTTCACCAGCGCTTTACCTTTCCACACACACACACTTCTTCTTCTTCTCTCTCTCTCTCTCTCCAAGGTTTTGATCAGCTTCCATAGCCATGGACACAGCTAAATGGCCTCAGGTATACTCTTCCATCTCAGTTTTCTCTTAATCTTCATTTCTTTCTTTCTTTTCGGATAAAATTAGTTAGAACAATATTTTCTTGTGTGTGTGATCTAATTGAATAATCTATATGCTTTGTTTGTTTTGTTCCACACCCAAAAAACAAAAAAGGAGTTTGTTGTGAAGCCAATGAACGAGATCGTGACAAACACATGCTTGAAACAGCCGAATCCTGCTGCTGCTGCTCCGGTGGAGAGGAAGGCAAGACCGGAGAAAGATCAGGCTTTGAACTGCCCAAGATGCAACTCCTTAAACACCAAGTTCTGTTACTACCACAACTACAGCCTTACGCAGCCCAGGTACTTCTGTAAGGACTGCAGGAGGTATTGGACCGAAGGTGGCTCCCTTAGGAACATCCCCATCGGTGGTGCCATCAGGAAGAACAAGAGATCTTCCTCTTCCTCTTCCTTTTCCTCTTCTTCTTCCAAATCCAATTCCTCCTCACCCTCCTCCTCCTCTTCTTCTTCTTCTTCTTCAAAGAAGGCTCTTTTTGTCAACAACACGCCACCACCACTTCCTCATGTAAACCCTAAGCTTGGTGAGATTGCCCACGAGGTTAAAGATCTCAACTTGGCGTTTTCTCACAATGCCCACGAGGTTAAAGATCTCAACTTGGCGTTTTCTCAAGGGTTTGGGATTGCTCATCATCACACTATTCCTGAGTTTCTGCACAGCAGCATGAAGAACAACCCACTCGTCTCAACCTCATCGGCTCTGGAGCTTTTAGGGATCTCTAACTCACGCCCTGCTTTCATGCCTTTTCCTAATGCTCACGAGTCATCATCAGTTTACACAGCAGCATCCGGGTTTGGTCTGAGTTACCCACAGTTTCAAGAGTTTATGAGACCAGCTTTGGGGTTCTCTCTTGATGGTGGGGATCCTCTACATCAAGAAGAAGGGTCCAGTGGCACTAATAATGGAAGGCCTTTGCTGCCGTTTGAGAGCCTGAAACTTCCAGTTTCATCATCAAGCACCAATAGTGGTGGCGGCAATGGGAATGATCATCATCACAGTGATCATGAACATGAGAAAGAAGAAGGAGAAGCTGACCAATCTGTTGGGTTTTGGAATGGCATGCTAGGTGCTAGTGCTTCTGCTGACTCTGGTGGTGATGGATCATGGCAATAAATTATAGTCATGGACCCAAAGAGCTTTTAACCAAGGAAAATGAAAAAGCATGAAGTTTTTAAATTTCATCCAAATTTTAAAAGATGAGGGTTAACTTAACTACCATCTGGGTGATTACTACTATGTTAGGTCCTTTTTCTCTGACAAAACAAAACAAAAAACGTTATTAATTTTGTTGGGTTTGGGATGGATACTTTATGACTTTGTATTTAAATCAAATCTCAGTTGTTCTGTTCGTTACCTAAATTCATGGATTCGATGCATATGAAGATCCTGTTTAATTACGGATGGTTTTCTCCTTAATAACTCATTATAAAAAAAGAGAGATATATATATATATATATATGTAATGGTCATTGCCCTCTCTTTGTAGTGTGCTTTAGCTCAAAGCCTAAACCCATATACATACTGGAGTATTGATTTTCTATTGTTCCAACAAAAACAAAAATCTCATTTGGTTATTTGTTTGTCATTTAGGAACGGCCTTGAAAAGGGAAAGTGGTTTTGAGGAGAAAGAGAACCACAAAACGTTTAGATTCTTAAGGCACCCCAAAGAAAAAACGTTTAGATTTTAATTCAAATACAAATAAATGGAGGAGGCACCCAAACATTCCCCTCGGACTTCGTATCTCTCTGTCCTACGCACAGCATGTGTTGATTGGGGTGTAAAGAAATTAAGATGATGATAAGAACATGAGTTGGGTTTTAAGAGTCCAGCTTAAAATGTCAATTATTATTAAATTGGGTCTGATTTTATTTAAGAGGATGTACGTAGTTAAGTGCATCTCTAACAGGGTTGGTTCCGTACAACAGAGATTTTAAAAAAAACTTAAGTATAGAATTTTAAATTAAGTAACCCGTTTTTGTAGTCGCGGTCCAAAAGTCCCTCATCTTTGACTCTTTGAGCATTGATGGAAAATGACAGGCTATTTGCAGATCAATTACAATTTGTTTATACAAAAAAATAGCAAGGGAAAAAATTACTTTTTATAATTTTAAATATGAAACCTATTTTTATATAAAGCATAGGTGTGTAGGTTTAGTTTGTGTAGCAATTGACTCTCCAACAACATCTAGGTGTGTAGGTTTAGTTTGTGTAGCAATTGACTCTCCAACAACATCTTCTCATTGTTTGCTTTTCACATTTCCAACAACATCTTCTCGTTGTTTGCTTTTCACATTTACATTATTATTCGGATTTAGCTTAGAATTAACAAACAAACCTCCAACTACGACAAAAGCTATATAGCTTAGAAGAAAAAAAAAGGGAAGAATGTGTTAATAAATTTTGATTTTTATTCTGCTGATGGGCCGACGTAAAAGAAGGAACCGATTGGACTTGTGTGCTTTTTGAGCTCAAAGGGAAAGCGTCACATCCAACATGGCTAAATCTCTTTTTCTTCTGGTTTTCACAAATAACTAAGCAACAATGACCAAAAGTTGTCAGTCTCGACTGTATAATATCATTCTGAAATTCACTAAACCGCTGGTTCAGACTTACAAACCCTCCTCCTCTCTCACTTCTTTGGCTTCTTATACATTAATAAGGAGGAAAATCTAAGAAGAAGAAAAAGACAAAAAAGTGGGCATATATGTATGTATTTTTGTCATTTCAAGGCGCTCCATCTCCATCCATCCATCCATGATGATGATGATGAGACATATACTAGTTATAAGGAAAGGCATTTGGTGGTGGGTTTCATTGGTCTGCATTGATTCCAAAGATGCGAACCTTGTGCATGTGCGGGAACTTTGCAACCACCATTATAAATACAGCAAGCGTGTTGAGAAAGAGCATCGGATGTTGATAGTCTGTCGTGTGAGTTGCTATCAAGTACCTACACCCAAAGTAAGTTTCTTTCATCACCAATTAAAAAAATGTCCTAAAAATCTATATTGTTGTTGTCCCACCGCACTACACAAAACAACAACCATTGTTTCCTATTTGTCCTATGGGAACATTAAAAATCCAAGCAGAGAACATACAAATATAATTGTTGTTTTGAAAAGATGTTACTATATATTAATCTGAAGAAAGTAGAGAGCAATATGATATAATAATGTGAAATTATATATGATGAACAGCTAGCAATCTCTCAACTTACAGGACAAGGGGAACAAGAGTGAGAAACTTGCGATTGAGAGTGAGCTGCTTGCCGTCGTCAATCTGTTCCCACCAAGTCAACCGGTGGTAGATTCCCTGGTCATCCCCAAACGGTGTTCCCTTCTTCCAGTGAAAGAAATTATATGTAACCTAACCAAATTTGAGATTGATTGATTGATTCAAATACAATACAAAATCTCTTGAAAATGAAACAATGAATCATCAAAGAAAGAAACATACGGAGAAATGAGCGAGGTGGACGATGGTCCAGGCGATGCCAGGGGAACAGTTGAAGATGGAGAGAACGAGGAGCCAGCCGAAGAAGAGGATGAAGATGTAAGTCGTCCACACACCTGGATACGTGAACCACTCCGTGTTCCGATTCACATCCGTCGTCGGTACCGCTCGAACGTACATCATTCGCTCGATTGATTGATTGATATTTTTATTTCCCCCCTTTCCTTCTCTCTCTCTCGCATTCACTTAGGCTGGGCCAGAGTATTATTGGGCTTTCGAAAGCCCATATTAGTAAGCACTCGCATCAAGCCCATCGTTATTCTTTGAGATTTGAAAAAAAGAGAAGTCTCTGACAAGCTGGGCTGAGTTTTGCCTCCTCATAGCCGACACATCAAACTCAACATATATGTCATGGAACACCCTCCTCGTCGCTCGTGAAACACCCTCCCGCGCTTTTTATGGGACACCAAATTTTTAACCCTTTTTTTCTTTCTTCTTTCTCTCTCTTCTATAGAATTACTATTCACTTTTTTTTTTCTTTCTTTTGTTTTGTGTATCACAATTTCATGTTTATTATTTCTCCGTTTTATATTAGTGACGATTTTAGAATTTAAATCTTGTTTCATATTAGTTATCGTTTTTAAAATTCCAATGCAAATGTTTGATAAAATTTCTATTTTTATTCCTATTCTTTTAGCTTATTAATTAGTGTGATGATAATATATAATACATTCATGAAGAGTAAAACAGAAAAAATCTATGAAAAACAACCTAAAACAACAACTAATATGAAACGTAAGAAATATTATTTGCTGGTTTACAAGAAATACTTGTGTCTAACTATGGCATGTATATTATTTTATGTTTAAAACACTATTTAGTGGCTAATTAATCCCAAAAAAAAATAAAATCAAACAAACCAATTTGCAAAGATTCAAACAAGATTTTTTCTCTCTCCTCCTCTCTGCTTTTACGAGGCGATTTCACTTTTCCTATTTCCAAACTTGCCGACGACCTAAATCCCCTCCGATCTCCCTCTCTGGCGCGCGTGGTGGCTCACCGTCGCCGGAGGAGGGACCCCGATGGTCTCCTTTTTCTTTTGGTAGGTGTTTTGTCTTGCTTCTAGTTTGGACCGTCAGCTCGGTTTGAGTGTTGGAAGTGGTTTCTCGGCGACGGGTCCTCGTCCGATGGCGGCGTGTGCTCAGCGGCGTCGCTGGGCTCACGGTGGCGGAAGGATGTCCTCCCTTGGGACGGCGCGTTCTCTCCTTCGTCCGCTTCGTCTTCACGTCGGTGGGTTCCGGCTTCTCCTCGCTCTCCGACGTTTCTCTCGCCGGCGGTTCCTCGGCGTTGCTTCAAGAGCCCTCGTGCCGGCGACGTGCTCTCTGGCCTTCTCGTGGTGAGGTGGTGGCGTTGTTGACCTCTCCCCGACTAAGGTCCCTCTTCGCCTCGTTTTTGCAAATAGCGGTGTGCCCGAGGCGGAGATGTGGTGGCGATGTAAGATCTGCTTTCCTCGGCTCCGGCAGCGGCGATTTGGACCCCGGGGACGGGTCCAATCTCTGGTTTTGGTGTCGCGGGAGGTGGTTGTCTTGTGGTACGGTGTAGATGGTGGAGCATCTCGAGGCGTGTAGTGTAGAGGCGCCGGTCTGTTGTGCGGTTAGGTTGAATATGTGGAGCCTTATGGAGACTTCGGTTTCTACGGGAATGGTGGTCGGATGTGACTTCTCCGATTACCGGTCGGACTTCCTTGTCACCAGTTGCAATTTAGTCCGTTACGCATTTCAGAAATCGCGTCAGTTTTTGGAGAAGCTGTAGGCTCCTTCCAGCATTAGAGGTCGTGCCTTAGAAGGATGCTCGTGGCAACTAAGATGGAACTCCAGCTCTTTGAGCTGCGGCAAATACGGGATGGTCCATGCTTCGGCACGTGATTGCTGCCTTATCGCCTTGTTTTGTTTCGGGATCAGCTTCCTAGTCTCTCTTGCTAGTCGATTGTCTTCTTTGTGATTTTGTTGGTTCTTTGTCGCTTTTCGTATTGTCATTAGATTTTTGTTTCTCTGATTTCTTCGTTGTACCTCTGTATCTTCTGTAAAAAATTAAAAATTTGGTTTAAAATTTAACATTTTACCAAAAAATAAAAAATAAAAAATAAAAAATAAAAAAATCTAATCCAAAATCTGTATAATTATTTGAAAGAAAATTTGTAAAATATTATCAATTCTGAAAGTGAGGATCCTGAAATTAGAACAACAAAATAAGAGTCACGATAAAATTTTTAAAAAAATGTAGGGAGTCCAATCACTTAAAATGAGAAGTTGTGAGTAAAATCAAATGCAAATAAATAGACAATCCATAAAATAATTTTTATTTAAAAAGAAATTGGTTGAATAGTACGAAGAAGAGACATTCCCTGACAAACGCTGTCTTGTCCAAAGTAGGAAACTGATTGTATGGGTGCTTGTGCACCGTAACACCTTCTACAAACCTTGGAGTTTGCGAATCTTCATGATTGCTTTGCTGTATCGTTTTTACAATGTTTTTTGTCATTTCAAACATTGAATTATTTGGCAGTACCAAAACCAAACAACAAGCCTAGTTGTAAGGATTTCTCTATTACTCCTCCACTGAGCCACCTATAGATTATATGGAGCTTGTACACACAAAAATTCACTCCAAATCCAAACATAAAAAGACCAACAAAAAAGCTATTATCTTGAGGATAAATTAAAACTCTCTCGTCGACAAAGATTTCCTTTAACCAAGTCGGGCGGTCGGGTTGGACCTAGCGCTTAGCTCCAAAATCGAAGATTAATTGGAGATTAGTTTTTGGATTTTTATTGACTTTTTAACATATTAGTTCATAAATTTATAAATTTATGACTTTTTAATGACTTTTTAATCATTTTTAATGACTTTTAATGATCTTTTGGATTATAATTGACTTTTAATGACTTTCTAACAATATAGTGACCCAAATTATAATTTTTCAAGATTTTTATTAAGCAATAAATTATTTTAAAAAATTTTAAAAAAATTAGGCGGCCGCCTAGACCAGTTAGGCGGATAGGGTGGGTCTAGCGACTAGTCGGAGAGTAATCAGAGCTAGGCGGAGATTTTTAGAACATGGATGGTTACTGATTGTATACGAAAATCCTTCGTGACACTTTGTACAATGAGATTAACCAGGTCTATTCACATGCTAATATGAATCTTGTTACGGATTCGGTTTGTCCCTTGAAATCCACTTCGTGTTGATGGCTTGATGATGATGAACGATACTTCTAAGAGGTGCGGATGACTCTTAGACTATCAGGCTCGTCTCTCACTTTGGATATACGCACCAGAGCAAGAAAACAAGTTGAGATCGATATCACACCAATCTCGGATCAAACAAGTTTCGAAAGAGTTTTTGATGAAAAGATGTTTGATAAATTTCGATATTGAGAATACAAGAGGTTATAAAGAAGAAACAAGTCTTGGAACATGCTCACAAGACTGTCTCGAAAATGACAAAAAATAAAGAGAAGAGAAGCTTTGGAAACAAACAAGGACTTCTCGAAAGTTGCTAAAACATTAAAGACATAAAGACTAAAAATGAAGAGTCTAAAGACTGAATTTAAATGACATTCCGAGCTGGTTCAGCAATGAGGCCGGGGTAAGAGTATGTGAGCATGCCTCGTTAAAAACCTTAGACTCGAAAACCCAGTGGGACAAAACAAGTCGTAAGGAAAAGATCACAAGCCACACACCTCCCATTGCTGATGCTTAAACGGCTTGAATCACAACCAGTGTAGTTAGATAAGCATTACGTTTAAGGCTGCTCATGATCTGTTGTAGAAGTAATCTAACTTGTAAACACTTATTCCCGAGCTCCATTATTTCTGTAGGTCTGGGCTGGTCGAGGCCGGACTGATCGAGGTCGAACTGGTCGAGGTCGAACTGATGGTCTCCGAGATGGCTAAGTTTGGACTCACTTGGTACGAGCTGCTTAAGGTCGAGCTGATTAAGTCCTAGCTGATTGGATCCGAACTGGTTGAAGGCAAGCTGAGGAGGTTCTGTTACGAACGACTGGAGTCCGAACTGGTTGAGGGCGAACTGATGTGATCCCGTTCCGAGCTGACTGGATCCGAGCTGGTGATGTCCTGTTCCGAGCTCTCCATGTATGAGTTGTTGATGCTTTAGCTCTCCTCGGTTTAATTCTCCATGGCCGAACTGGTCGAAGTGATCGTGCCCGAGCTCTCCATGTTTAAGGCCATCCAGGGTCATATCACATGCCCCAAAAGATTTTTCCGCTTCCATAGCAAGATGACTCTCTTTACTTTGTGGTTGTTCATGCTCTCTACAGCCCATATCACACTGATAAGCTCCTCTTCTTGAAAATCTTAAATGCTATTGAAAGCTCTCCATCTATGTAACAAAACCAACCCTTCAACATCTCTCTAAACCTAAAGCTAATCTTGAAAATTTGTTTCATTTAAACCATAAAGTTCATATATTGCATTTAAGCCACATTTTTGGCTGTGGTTTCCACAACTTTCTTTCAACAAGATATCGGATATGCTTTGATTTGAATCTATGCTTTGAGCAGCAAACCCTTCCAAAATATCACCTTTGAATTTCTTTACGGTTTCTAATGCATAATATATATATATTTTACCTTCAAAAAGGAACAAATTCATGTTCCAAATCCTCCACAAAATTCCAGGAAAGCTTTTCCTTAGTTCCACAGGTCACATGATGTTATAAGTATCTATTAGCTAATAAATGGTGAATATTGGAGAAGACATAAACAAAATCAAGCCTTTTTCGGAGAAGGAAAGTCTGAAATCAACCATACATCATGTCTTGGGAAGAGAATATAAATAACATGGTTAATTATATTGAACGATAAATTGACTTCTTCTCTTTGTTCTTTTTTTGTTGTTGTCAAGACTCAAGAGAAATTGACTTTCTTCATGAGTCAAAATCATAACGACGAAATTATTACGTGTCACATATATGATGTGGTCTATATATTGAGAAAAATCGTCGATAAAGCACAATGATACATCCTCGAGAGAATCCATGCATAATTTTAAAAATAAAAAATAAAAACTGATTAAGGATGATTCCATTTTAGATCGATCCATTACTAAATCATTCCATTTTGCATACATGATAACATAAACAACTTGTGCTAACCTTTTGTCAATAACCACACTTTGATTGTCATTTCATCAGTGTATTTGTTTTAGATAGTGGTGTCTAATTATGTGGCTAATGTCTATTATCTCTGCTTAGTTTTATTTTAATTTATTAATAAGATATATTCGCATATATAAGTAAAAATAACACGTCTTCTAAATTTCTTCATAAAAAGTACTATTATATTTGCCATTTTCATTTGTCTAAGTATAAACTTTTCACATTTGTGGAAGCTCCTTGCCCCAATAGTTAAGGGTTTAAAAGCTTCTACACCAGATCTAGGGTTCGAGTTCTAGAGAATGCAGTTTAGCCAGATTAATGGATGCAAACTTCTGGAGATCCAGAGTGTTGCAGGTAAACCAGTTCGCGTGGTCTCACGTGTTACGGGAGAGCTGTCCATCGTAGGTGTGTACATGTGGAACCGTTTGTCGTAGATCTAAATGTTGCGGAGGAGAGATGCACCATGGAGTCATTGTTCGTGGAGCTGTTTATCGTAATCGTTGGTGCTGCAGGTAGTTGAGTTCGTTTGATCAAAAATCCTTAGTGTTAGGATTATATCAAATATCTCTCATGATTTTAATAATCTATTAGACGATTAAAAATAAACTTTTCACATTCCAAATTTTTAAAAGAGTGAGTATTATAATATATTTTATTATTTGACCATTAAGACATTATTCACTTGTCGAATATATCTAGTCTAACTGACTAAGTTTGAGTTATTTATAAATCTGTATGGTTGAATGTTATAAATATATAAACATGCAAATTTCGAATGTAAAACGTCATCGTTTGCCGTTGGTTCTTGTTGCGTTGTGGTGCTTCTCCGGCGAGTGGTTCGACGGCGGCGGGGCCTCAGTGGCGTCGCTGGGTCGCGGTGGTGGAAGGTGGCTTCTCCGTGTGGTGTCGTGACTCTCTTTCAACCGCCTCGTCCGTTTTTCTCGCCGGCGTTTTGCTTCCTCTCAACGGCGCCGACGGTCTTCTTTTTAGGGTCTCCTACGGCCGGCGAGCGCCATGTCCTGCGGTGAGGTGGTTGTTCGTGGTCTTCTATCTCCCGTTCAAGGTCTCTCTCAAGCTTCGGTCTTCTCGAGGTAGCTGAGAGGTGGTGTTTTGTAGATCTGGCCTCCTCGACTCCAGCAACGGCGTCTTGGACCTCGAGGGCGGGTCCGAGTTTCCGTTCAGGGTGGTCAAGGATGGCTCGTGTCTGGTGGCTATCCACAGAGCGGTGGCTCTCGTCTTTCCCGGCAGGTGCGGCCCCACCGGAGTTGGTTCTCAGCGGTGGTTTAGACGGGTGGCTCGACAGGAGCTTCGCTTGGTTCAGCTCAGCGTTTTGCTTCGTTGCCGTCTTCGTCATCGGAGTGGCATGAGTTTCGCAACGGTGTGTGTTGTTCCCGACAGAGGTATCGCAGATTCGTGTTCGTGTTTTGGTCCCGGTTTAGTGTTGGCTCCGGGCAAGGTCCGGTGTAGATGGTGGAACGTTTCAGGGTGTTAAATAGAGGCGCCGGTTTTTGGTTGCGGTTAGCTTGTAACTGTGGGGGCTGGTTCCTGAGGAGACTAAGGTCTTCACGGGAATGGCGGTCGGAGGTGACTTTCCGATTGCCCACTCGGACTCCCTTGTCGCCGGTTGCAAGTTAGTCCGTTACAGACTCCGGAGATCCCGTTAGTTCTCGGAGAATCTATAGGCATCTTTTTCGGAGGTTTGGGGATGGCCTAGGAAGGATACTCGTGGTAACAATGATGAGAACTCTAGCTCCTCGAAGCTACGGGCAATTCGGGATGGTCCGCGTTTTGGCGTGTGACTGCTGTTTTCTCGTCTGGTTTCGTTCCGGTATTCAAATTTTCAATTCTCGCTATCCGTTTCCTTACACTTTCGGTGTAGTCTGCTATGTTTTTGTTGATGTTTCTTGTTGTTTGTGTTTCCCCCTTAGTCTTCTTGGTATTTATCGCTACTGGTTCGACACCATTTGCTTTCTGCTACGGTGTTGACGTATGTACCGATTGTTTATTGCTTCCATGTTTTTTATTCTTTTTTTCCATGAGACCAATTGTTTAGGTCGAGCAATTTGTTTACGCATTTTGTAACACCAAATCGTTTTCATTTTTTAATGAAATATTTACATTCTTAGCAAAAAAAAAAAAAAAAAAAAAAAAAAAAAAAANAAAAAAAAAAAAAAAAAAAAAAAAAAAAAACGGCATATACAAGTACAAATAAGCCCGCTCTATACCAGCCATCAAAATTGGCAAAAGCCTGGTCCGTAGACCCACGGGGGATCGCAAAGCCCCAACTGCGCTGGCCCGACATCAAGGTCAACTTTCACCATTGGTCAGTCATCACAGACGTCCCCGGCCAAAAGCCATGGCTAATTGGAACACCATCAAACAATGGTTCTAATGCCATACACTTCACGGGACAATCATCACACAAAAAGTCCCAAGGCACACCGATAATCACCCATAAAAGCCATGCCATGGTATATGACACTAGGTCAAACAACTTATTCCTAAGACTCCAAACAATACCAGATTACAACCTAATCAGTATCCATCTCTAGGTTCAGGACTCAGAAACAGGACTTCAACCAAGTTGTAACAACGAAAAGGAAATCTCAGTTCACATCAACAATCAACCAATCCATTATTAATCCAGATTCGTCCATTATTAATCCAAATTCGGGTAACTTGTTCTTCAATCAACAATCAACCATTATTAATTCCTAAAAGCAGATCTAACACATCCTAATAACGGATCTAACAATATATGGTAATATATAGTAATTATAGTCAATTAAAAATCATCAGAGAACTCTTAGCAAATCAAGTAGCTTGCATAGAGGAAAGCTAGTTTTAGGAAGAAACTAATCAAAAACAGTAAAACTTGTAATGAAAGTGAGTGAGGGGTAACAAGTCCTCACCTTTGCATAGGAGGAGAAGGAGATCTAGAATGGGATCCATCACCAGCATCAAAGGAAGGCGAGTTCGACGATGAGGAAGAGGAAGGAGGTGGTGGCGGCGACATGGTCATCACGGCGAAGAGAGAGGAAGCCGCGGCGAGGAAAGAGAAGAAGAGAGGCGGCGCGCGGAGAGAGAGGAGAGAGTTGGCTGAGAGAGAGAAGAGAGAAAAAAGCGATTTAGGTCTTAGGTTTTTTTTAGAGATTATAGAGTATTTTTAGAAGAATTTGTCTTCCAAAAAAAAAAAAGAAGAAAAAGATTTGATATCATCTGAAAAAAAGTAATTAAAGAATATTCAAAAAGAATGATATAAAAGGAAATCTTTGATAGAATATTTCGGATGAATAATTAAATTAACTTAAACCAGAAATTTAGAAACGGAGATATATCGAACCAGAGGTCGGAATATCACAAATTTGATCGTCATTTGGTCAGTGTATTTGTTTTATCGCATATATAAGTAAAAATAAGACGTCTTCTAAACTTCTTCGTAAAAAGTATTATATTTTCCATATTCATTTGTCTGAGTATAAACTTTTCACATTCCAAAATTTTAAAAGAGTAAGTATTATAATATATTTTATTATTTGACCATTAAGACATTATTCACTTGTCGAATATATCTGTCTAAGTTTGAGTTATTCATAAATCTGTATGGTTGAATGTTATATATAAACATACAAATTTCGAATGTAAACCGGCGTATACAAGTATAAACATTATTCACAATTTCGTATAGTCCAGAAAACTTTCTTCAGGATCCATGTTTACTATTGATTTATCTATCGTCGCATAATTAATTAAGTCATAAGAAAAGTTATGTTTTTTTTTTACAAATATTAATTAAGTCGTAAGAAAAGTTACAAATATTGATTTATCTATCGTCGCATATTTTTTTTTGTTTAACAACAAATATTAATTAAGTCGTAAGAAAACCTCTCACGTAATCAAAACGCTGCGTTTTAGTATTCTCACCCCCTTATACATATGACTGGTTTTACGTGTATAACAATCTAACAGAGAGCGAATCGGAATCTTCGTCGGAAACGTCAGAGACGGTGGCTGGTTCGGAGCAACACATCATTAACCGGAGTTTCTCGAATCCGACGTCTCGTGAAAGTGAACCCAACCTGAGACGTCTAGAGTCCGAGCAGATATGTCCATCTACACATATACCAAATTAAAGTAAAGTAAACCGACATTAGTTGGAGACAAATACCAAATAACTATTCTTCTTCCTCTTTTTTCTTTTGTTAACCCTAATTCAGAAAATGCAATACATTCCGTATCAATGTAATTAAATAGAACAAGGAAAATACATAAAAAGCAGCAAGGAATATATAGATTTCAAGTGTTTTTTGTCTCATTTTGAGAAACGAATGATCAAAATAACAGAATGAGAAAAGTTACAAATAGTTACAAATTTAAAAACAAAAAATTACTCTACGCTATAGCTAACACGAATTAAGTTTTAGTTTAATACATAATTAACTTTATCTGAAATCGACTGATGTATAGACATTATAGTATGCATCTACTACATAGAAAAGAATGCGAAGAATTACTAACTTTTATATGAAAATTTTGGGAACAAATAAAGAATAACAGTGGGTTAATTGTAACAAAACGGTTGTTTTACTTTGAAGACAGCAGTGTTTTTTTTTTTCCAAATCTAAAAAATGACATAATAATTGAAACTGATGTTCCATAAAAAAATGTGGTTCACCATCTTGGTTTCTAATGGAACACAAATAAAGACAAAAAAATAGTACTAGATCATTATATATGAATTAAAAATATACATACACACTCATCATTACCAATTCATTTTTCAGTTATAAATATATGAACTTTCAAATGAGATCATAATCCGAATAGTATAACTCAAATAGAGTGTAACTACAATTTTAGCGTAGAATTCAGTTCGAGATAATTAAAAAATCATTATTTTGAATGTATGTGTCATGATTGATGCATTTGAATTTAGAAGGAATATAAAATAATAAAAATAATTATTGCGAAATTTTATTTTATTTTTAATTATTAAGATAGATTGAAAAGTCATTATTTTTTTACGGAGTGGTTTAATTATATTTTTTATTTTGTATTTTTATTTTTATATATTACAAAATATTAAATTATAAATTGTATATATGCGGATCTTGATCTAGTATATAGATAATGGTGAACACGAAAAACATGATATCTAGAACAATAACATATGATCAAGATATTCGACAAGTCAGAAGACTAGCAACCGCAAAATTTTCTCATATTGCAAATTTCTGCAGATTCGTGCATCTCTTTGAATGAAATAGAGAGCAAGAGCAAGACATTTTGAAAAATCTAATAGACTATCAACAACAAAACTTTTACTGGCTTCCGTAGTCTACAACTTTACAGTTTTTAAATCATTGTTTCTTGCAAATGCTATTTAATTGATTAAAGATAGTTAGTATTGTAGATTTCGTGTTTTTTTTTGGATGAATGTTAAATTGTATTTCAAACCCGAAAAAATAGCGTTTATACATCTTCGATGCGAGCTGTTAAGAATAAAAAACTATTCTATGAACACAAGATTGAATCTAGATTTATCTTTTCCTTTTCAAGTAGCAGGTCGTGATGCAAAGCATTTGCATTCTGTCCTCAAATCGTAAATCATCATCATTCGAATTGAACTAAATCTGTTTCGTACTTCTTTGCCGATGAACTTGATAAGGCTGGTCGCTGCTGTTGGAGGCTTTCCATGTCTCTGTGCATTGCGTTCCCACCAGAGTGTGTGTATTGTCAGTTGAAACACATATCGAAGGATTTCATCCTTCGGTCTATTCGTCTACTGCCGTGAGATTAGAGTGACCACTCTATTCCAGTCTGACGAGAGGTCACGTTGCAGGATCCCTGCTATTAAGTTGGTCCACACCTGATTCGAATAAGGACACAAAAAAAACAAGTGATTTCGTGTTTCCCATGGATCCTGACAAAGAACACAAACAACAGAGACATTGGAGTTCCATGTCTGCATTCGATCACCCGTGGAGAGACGATTGTACATCGCTAACCACGCTAGAAATCCAAATTTCGGGCAGTTGTGCCTGAACCAAATCCTAGTGTGCCAATTTATCAAACAAATAAGAATTCTTTTTTTTTTTGTTTGCATAAACAAAAGATCTAATATGTTATGAATGATGAATCAGATACTCTTGTTTTTTCAAGAAACATTTCACTGGTCATTTATTTGCTATATAAAAGTTATGAATGTTAGTGCATTTATATGTTGACAAATGTTATTAGTTTGGTAAAGTTTCTCATAAGCGATAAAGAAAGAAAATTTGCTCTCTACATATTTTAAAGGAAAGTTTCTAAAATGAGTTTTCTATTTATAACAAAAAAAAAACAAGCGTACAACATAAAATCCCACTTTTGGATTTAGTTCGCCACTTTCGGACACCGTTGGAATAAAAACGGAAAGTTTTGAAAAAGGGAAAATAAAACAATTAAAGAAGAAAAGGATTAAGGGAAAATCTTGATGCCGTTGACTTTTGTTCTCAACGGCCATGATTGAGCGTGTGATGAGTATAAGAGACCAAATTATGCCTATTCCTAATAAACCCAAAAAATAAATTGATGAGATTTTCTTCATTTTATTTGTAGTTATAATCACTTTCCATTTCTAGATGTGTTGATATCTGTTATTTATACTCTACCACTACGAGAAAGCTTTTAAAAAATGTTAAATTAAAGTGGTGTATGTATGTCACTTACGCATGTGTGTGGTGGAGATGTTGCAAGTAACAAAAATGGGTGTCAAATATTGACGATGTGATTCTAACGTTTACTAATTATGTATTTTATGTTCTGCATGTCGAAAATCTAGTTTTCTGTTTAAATCATATTTGTATAGTAACATATTCATTGATTTATGACATTTGAAGGTTGATATGTCTTAGTCATAGATATCTTAGTAGAGATATCGAGAGTTTAGAGTATAATGTTTGACAACAATATAATCGATTCGAACCTCAAAATATATGTACAAAATAGCATTAAAGCTGTGCCAAGTATCCAGAAGATTTTTAGACCGAGTGCACTACTATTAAACTAATAAATACTAGTTAAATTTTTTGGTTAAAAAAAAAATACTACTTAAAAATATTAAAAATACAAGAATTTTGAATTTTTGTTGACATAAGCGGATTTTAAAGTTTAAGTTATTTTTTCTTTTTCTTAAATGAACTAAGTTGTTTTATCTTGTAAATAGATTTAATTTGTTTTGTTTCTCTTTTTGGGTTTTATTTTATCTAATTTTTTAATGGGTGCAAATTTCAAACTATTATGGATACATATAGAAAATTAGTTAAAAAATATATGAATTTTTAAAATAATATGAGTGCATGTACACCCCTCCTAACAATGTAGCTTTGCCCCTTATAACCGCTGAAAACAAAAATAAAAAATGCCTCAATAAAAATCATCTACAAGAATAAATACATCGTCATATAGCAAAAACATATAAAAATTAGCCTTGCAAACAAAATTTTAGTTCTAAAATTCTTTTATTTTTTAACAAAAAAAAAATAGCGTTAACCACACTTTCAAACTCAAAATTTCTAACTAATTCCTTTTAATAGATAAAATAGGCAAATCACTCAATATTTTATGTGATATACTCGAGCAAAGATAAAATAACTAAGACACTCAATTTTTTATGTGACATAACTGAATTTTAATTTAATTTACCCTACTTATTTAACAATTAAGAATTATTTCTATTTTTTTTAGTTCCTAACCTATGTTCACGATAACCATGATTTTTATCGTGTCTGTCTATGTTTTGTTTATTCTACTTACCAAAAAGCTTTCAACATTTAAGCTGATGGTTCCATAAATTTGTTATTTGAGTTTAATTACATTAAGTTTTTCTTAAAAATATGCCCTTTATTTTTCCTAAGAAATTAGATGACATAAGCCCTTGTATCTTTTCCTTACATTGAAGCACAACCTAGATAGTGAATAGCATCATCTACATAAAAACTTTTAGTTAGTAATTTGCATTTCTGTATATATATATAGGGACCCTTTTTTTTATGCAAAAGAATGAATAATTGTTTTTATAATTTTTTCGCATAAAAAAACACATTTTCTCTTGCTTAATCAAGTTTTTGGCAACAATTTTCCGTCTCTTCTAAATAAACTTAAAACTAAACTTGGTTTTCTTACAGTATGCTGTCTAAATGGATGAGTAATCATCGTTCTCAAGACTTTAAGCCTAAGTATAGGCGTATTTTACCACAAAAAGACCATTAAACATTACTGTGATACATATGTATAAAACTGTTAGGATGGTAGATATATATTCTCATATCCTTTTACATATATTATATTCTTAAGCTCTATGTAGATTATGTGACTGGTGACGACTAGGCTGTTTATATAATTCATGAAGAAGTGTATTCAGAACTAATAAAGTCAAGATTATCATACAAAGAATTCAAGATATAGGTGACACATATTTGGGGGACCTCATTGGCCCACACACTAAGAGGCTTTTAATCTTTTTATTTATTGAGATAAACTCTAATCATATTTTTTTACCCAAACACTTTGCTGTTTAAGATCTTCATGGATTATTTACAATAACATCCCTGGACAAAGTTGAGGGTTTCAAAAATATGCGAGGTTGTGACATTGACCTGTCAATAATTATTATTCTCAATGGGTTTAGGCAAAGTAATACTAAATGATACTACTAATATTTTGGAAAAAAAAAATCTCGAAACAAGGTATACTATACATTGATATTTCTATTACAATATTACTTGAAAAACTGGTCTTTAACCTAGATGATAACCCATTTAACAGCTCAATTAATATATATCTCATACACTTATTTATTATATTTTTCTAGTTCTTAGTATCAAATAATATATATATATATATATAACTTAGGTTTGTGTCTCTTTTACAAAATTAAAGCCCCTTATTTCCTACATTTGATATATAAATGGTTTAACCAGATATATCTTTTTTAAATGAGTAGGAAGTCGTTGTTATTGTTAAGCCCATAATCTAGTAAATAAAACAAATGAGCATATATACAATTGTATATATGAACAAATTTTATAAATGATGTTCAAGAAACGAAGAAGAAAGGAAATATTTTACCAAAAAAAAGAAGAAAGAAAATGCATCAGAAGATGATCGGTAAAAACCCCACAGCCCCATTATCTTTTTTTTTTTTTTTTTTTTCCGGTGGAGATCACATCTTTTTTTAATAATATAATTATTTGTTACTCCTTTTTCAAAAAAAAATTACTATCTTACTTTTTTTTGTTTTGTTTTGTTTTTTCCGTCTCACCAATTTCCATACTATTATTATTGTTCTTCGAAAAGGTATAATGTATTGAATATTAAATCATAAATTAAAGTAAAATCCACCTTTATGGAAATTATATACCTGGAAGATCCTCTCTCTCTCATGGAAATTAAATTTCAAAAGACAACAAATAAATATATGAGATATCCAATCCCATAAAAGCAAGCAAACTTTTCAAATAACCGGTAATAGCCGGTGTAATACTCGTCACTTCCGGGGCAAAAGCCTGACTGGACACCGGAAGGCAGATCAAAATATGATTTATTTATTTAATTCCTCAAACTTTGTCTCTTCCTCAGACAAAAAGGGCTCTTCCACTTCCTATCGAAGAATTACAGAAAGACATTTCAATGTACACATACACATATATATATAAACCTATATAGCTTAATGTTATTTTTGTAGAAAGAAGGAAAATGCTCTTAAAACTCATTTTTTAATTGCTTGAACAAAAAAGCAAAAACAAGAAATTTCTTTCTGTGTCTCAGCTTGAACAAAAAGCAAAAACAAGAAATTTCTTTCTGGAGATTAAAGAAAACCCTAAACCGACATTTCTCCTCTGTTCCCAGCTTTTATCTTTCGAGTTTGGTTCCTAGAGAGGACAAAAGTCTCTCTCTTTTTATACTACTAGTATAAGTGGAGGATTGTCTTGTCGACCATCTTATTGGCCGAGGCATTGAAAATTTCTTCACGCATCTCGCTACTCCAGATCATGCACGGCAGGTAATTAAGCATCCTACCCAAGTTTTGTCATTGCCCAACTATTTTTGAGTCAAACAAGAGTTTCCCTTTCTCACTTGTAGTTTTGTTTGCCTAAATTTGACCCTAACTATTTGGTTTTCAAGCAGTTTCGGGACTGTTTTCCCCTTTCGGCCAAGGAGGCTGAGGCTGTATTACCGGTCTTTTGGGACATAAGTAGTTGTCCAGTTCCCCATGGCTATGATGCTCGTCTGGTGGGTCCTTGTATTAAACGGTTTTTGAAGAATTCAGGCTACTATGGTCCTGTTACCATTACTGCCGTTGGCTTACCACCAGACGTCCCTCAAGACATCCTTCGAGCGATCTCGTCCACTGGAATCACTCTTTATAGCAGCCCCTACGGTTAATATCCTCTCATCCTTATGAATAATTAATGGGATGATTAGAGCGTCTCCATTTTTTTAGTTTCTGAAACAGGTGGTTCCAAAGACATGGTGAATGTTCTCTTTGATTGGACATTTTACAATCCACCTCCAGCTAATGTTATGGTCATAACCCGTCATCTTCCAGACATCTCTTTTCTTCTTAGCAAGCTACGTAGGAGGGGATACCACTCTATTTTATCGTGTCCATATTATGAAGCCGCCTGTTTTGATGCAGACTGCGTCTGGGAAAACCTTTTTCTCAAAAGTGTGTGTTTGTACTCATCTCTCACAGTCTTGTTGGATTTTGTCGCTGAACCAGCTACTAATTTTTTTTTTTTCCACTGATTCAAGGTCATTTGAGGAGGATAAGTACAGTGAAACGGGTGAACCTGCCGAATGGGTTTGCGGTGTGTGCTACGACGGTATTACTGGCCGAGGCATTGAAAATTTCCTCATGCATCTCGCTACTCCATATCATGCAATGCAGGTAATTAAGCATCCTAGCCAAGTTTTTGTCATTGCCCAACTATTTTTGAGTCAAACAATCTCTTACCCCATGTTATCTTTTTCCACTGGATGTGCATTTGGTTTGCAAGCAGTTTCGGTTTCCCCCTTTGACTAAGGAGGATCTCGAAGCCAAAGACAGAGCTAAGGCTCCCCTTGATTCTTATCCAAAGGCAAGTTTTAATATCTGAAAACGTTGAGATTTCTTATCTTTCGAATTCTGGGGTTTTCCTGATGAAAACTAAACCATTGTAGCTAGAGAACAAGAAGAGGAGGACGTGAATAAGAATTAGAAGAGTACATGGCCCTTGGTGTTCTTCTTCTCTAATGTCTTTCTTATGGTGAATGGTTTGTTCTACTTCTGCGGCAAATGTTGGTTAACTTATAACTTGTGCTTATTTTAAGTCTCGTTTATTTAATAATGGAGTTTGGACATTGTAACTGGTATGTTTCAAATGATCAATATGTGACTGCGATGTTTTTTATCTACCCGGTGATAGTGGCATAGTAGGAAATATTTGTTGGAACAAATTTTATAAGAGCTTGTGTGCTTTATAAAAATGTGTAAGTGTGAATAAGAAATGGGTCTTAGCCCATCCAATTGAAATGTTTTCATTGGTTATAATGAATGTAAGGGATGTAAAAAGTACCACATTGGAAACAAGGAAAGTTTCCTTGTTGTTTATATATGGAGTGGTTGTATCATTTATTCAAATGACTAACAACAAGAGAGAAGAAAAGACCACACGCGCGCACCACCACCACCGCCGCGTCTCGTTGCTCGTTGCATTTTTAGATGGCTCTTAGGGCTCTTGGGCTCTTATATGATTGATGGTCGTTGGGCCTTAGTCCGAGCTATTATTTTTGGGTCAAATTTTCGCAAACCTTAAAGGCGTCGATCGATACTCCTTTGGTATCGATCGATGCTTGATGGTTTTTTGGGCCGACTTTAAGTCGCAGCCTTCTAGAATATTCTGGTCCGCAATTGAGGTGCTTTTGGGTTTGGCGACGACGCTGGAGATTTTCTGTTCCGGAGGTGTAGATCGGAGGTGGCATTCTTGGAGGCGGATGTCCTGTTCCGCAATCTAGGGTTCCTTAGTCTCCGGTTTCATCCGGTTTTCTGCTTTCCCCGGTTCTTTTATTCGGTTTTAACGAAACTTGGTTTAAGATACCTAACCAGGCCCATTGGGTTATTATGGTTCGGTTCTTATCCGGTTATCTATTATGTAAAAAAAAAAAAAAAAACCCAAAAAATTTAAATACAAGCAAGAATGGTTCAAAAAAAAAGAAACGAAGAAGAAAGAAAATGCATCAGAAGACCAGAAGATGATCGGTAAAAACCCCACAGCCCCATTATCTTTTTCTTTTCTTTTTTTTTCCGGTGGGGATCACATCTTTTTTTTAATAATATAATTATTTGTTACTCCGTTTTCAAAAAAAAAATTCATCTTACTTTTTTTGTTTTGTTTTTTCCGTCTCACCAATTTCCATATTATTGTTCTTCGAAAAGGTATAATGTATTGAATATTAAATTAAAAATTCGTATCGAGTATTCATTAATCCGTATTAAAGTAAAATAAAATCCCCCTTTATGGAAATTATAAACCTCGAAGATACTCTCTCTCATGGAAATTAAATTTCAAAAGACATCAAATAAATAAATATATTGAGATATCCCATAAAAGCAAGCAAACTTTTCAAATAACCGGTAACTAGTGATATGGCCCGCACCCTGTGCGGGCTCCAAGACATAACAAAGTTATATTATCGAACACGGAAACTGAAATCATTTACAAAACAAATAGATGACAACGACAAAAATTTGCTCATAAAAGTACCTACAAATACGGTGGAAGAAGAAAAGATAGAGGAAGACCATACAAATGTTAACAAATTAGGTGCGACCATAAAAGAAGCAACAACATACAACCTTTTGATCAAACTGCTCTGAGAGAGCCAACCATTCCATATTTTATTCTGTTGTAAACCAAGGTTCCTTTTCACTTAAACCGATGGCCTACTGGCACCATTTTCAGGAATATTATTTGCTGATGCCATTGGGCTTTGGAAATCTGTTGCTGCCAATTGCTCGACAGTTGTACAAAGTTGTTCTTTGGATATTTATTTTCAGCCCGTTAAAAATTGATCTGCAGAAAGTTGTATATATGAATATGTTGCTGCTTAATTGGAATGCTGATATATAGAATCTTTGAGTAATTTGATTCTTACCAAAGATGGAGAACAACCCCTTGTCCCCAGAAAGTTAGCAAGCACAGACTCCGTTAGCCACGCTTCCTGATCAATTTTATTAGGAAGTATATAATACAGCTGATATCAATCTTTACCAAAAACATCAGAGCTAAAGAAGAGATGTCATACTTGCAAATTTTCCACATTAAATTTAATGCATGAGCCCAAGGGCTTATCATGAAAATATTTAGAAATAAGCGTGAATATAAGCAATAAAAACTACAGTTGACGGGAGGATTGCACAATGCTCTTAAAGCTGATTATATGAATTTTACTACTACCCACTCAACATATCTGTATTTTCATTATTTCAAACAGTGCCTAAGATCATATCTCAACCTCACTCATCAAGTTGATCATGCCATTTACGGCATAACAGGGGAGAACCATAAGTCAAGGATGTAGTCCATTATATACTTTGAAACGCAAGAACGTTATAATAAGTTAATGAATATGAACCAAACATGAAAAACTCCAACATCAGTACGAAATCATCTCATTATCCAAAAGGGGGAAAAGAAGAAAAAAAGTCAAAAGATAAATCACACCAAGTCCGAGAACACCAAGTATGTGTAACTAAATCTTAGTAAAAACTTCTTTGTAGACAATGTTCATTGTTTTTTTTGCGGCACCCTGTTCTTGTCAGTTATCAAAATCCTTACACATTTTCTAGATGTTACTCTTGAAACCGCGACGTAAAGCTGGCCGTGAGAGAACACATGTTTTGATAAATATAGGCCAACTAACTCCAAATTTTGTCCTTGACTCTTGTTAATAGTCATTGCAAAGGCAAGCGTGACGGGAAACTATCTACGACGCATCCGGAATGGGAATCGTGCGTCTACCGGTGTAACAAACATCCTTGGAATTAACACCCTCTCGTCAACATCATCGAAGAAATTACCAGTAATCACCCTAGCCTCGATAACATGATTTGCAAGCTGAGTATTAATCAGGTTCCATTGCACAACCCTCTCTTGGGATCAATGTTTCTAAGAAACATGATAGGGCCCCGACCTTTAAAATCAATTTGTGATTGGGCATACCGGAAATCTAATTAATATTGTTTAAGAACTCTTGCGTGTAAACCATATCATTTGCGTCACTCGTGTCCGAATGCTCGATACTATCAACACTTAAATAAGTTCTCCGCTCACCTAAACAATAATCAATCGCAAACATAAGTTAAGATAAATCTACTGAGAAATCGATAATTACAAATATATGCTAACGTTTTTATAAAATATACCAGGAAAATGCGATAGCGTGTATTCATTAATGCCCTCCACATCCAAATTCTGAGGACATAATATAGCCCTATCTCTGAAGAACCTTGCATCGGCGTTGGTGGCAAACGATTCACCATATATATCTTCTACTATAGACCGAACATGATGGTCAAAATTAACAATCAATAAATCATCCGGTATTTCGATCTCAACTTCGCCAGTATTAGGCTTGTTGATCTTACCATCACCAACATCCAATATCCATTTGGAGAAGGACTTAATATCGTTAGCACCATGATCACTAAGACCCGAGTGTAGCCGCATATTTCTTGTTTGCCTCAGAACTTTACAACTACGCCAAAGAGCTGATGAATTTAGTGCGACCAAACCTGTCTCAGTCCTAGATGCATCCGGTAATTGTGATAGCATTTAATCATTAACGATCTCCACATCCAAGTTTATGGGACTCAATATAGCTCGATCTCTAAACAACTTATCATCCACTTTTATGGCAAAGGACTCACCGTCGATTTCTCTTACTATAGACGGAGCGGGATCATCACAATCATTCACCAACAAAAACTCAGGAATATCGATTTGAGTATCATCAGTATTAGGCTCGTTGATCTTTCCATCACCAATTTCAAAAACCCACTTTGAAAAAATCTAAAATCATCAACATTACGATCACTAAGCCATGCGTGGAGTCTCATATTCCTTGTAAGTTTTAGAACTTTACAACTTCTCTAAAAAAAACCACGCATAGAACTCATCCTTCAACGTTGGGTAGAGTACACCGCATATTGTCTTTATATATTCAAACACGTATGACCTTTTACCACATTGAGCAAAACCTTCAAATAATACACTTGACCTAGCGTGGGAGGCAAATATGTAATCATGTCGATCACTTTTCACCTTTCCCTCGGCTCCCATGACCTAGTTTTTAGATGTCAAACAAATTTGGATATAAAATCGGCATACGTTATTTTGCTTTATCATATATACTATTGCACTCCATCCACGCCCAAAACTTGGATCTACCAGCATTTACACGGCTGAGGACCTCTGCTATTGGATCGTTTGCGTTATACACAAGCAACTGCTGATAAGGCTACGAAATGAAAAAATTTCAACTGCAATGGTACAAAACTGAATTGTGAAGGCGAGAATACGCCATGTAGCTTCACATAGCATCACATCACCAAAAATCTCATATAAAAGAGGTTTTTGATCCTTATCAAGAATCTCGGCGCTGATAAACTTGTTGATATCCTTACCAGTCCGTAACTTCGAATCTGGATGGAAGAAAATGACAACATGTGCATGTGGAAATCCTCTTTTCCTGAACTTAATAGTGTATATAACTGTGAATAAAAGAATACAATATAAGCGATTACTTGCAATCAATAATACCGAGACATCACACAATAAACAAACTTATTAAAATAGTTTTTAATAATTAATGTTACAAGCATTAGCGAAACCGAAAGCGTCCTTGCTATTCAATTATGCATGAGCTTATCAAATTATATCTTAAGAAACCTGACATCAAAATTTTTATCTTAAAAATTTTACAGCAAAAATCTGGCATGTCTTCTGTACTCAAATTGTGCTTTCAAAGATGTCTAGTAATTCGGGCAACTTGAGATTGCAAGTTATTGTAATGAAAATATATGGGTATCCATAGTACTTGAAAATTGCCATAGCATCAAGATAATGCTGCATCATATACCTTGAAGCACCCGTATATGAAGAAGGAATACAAACCCTTTCGCTTTGGTCAGAAAAGTCGCAATTACCATCCTTAGTAATCTTTTTATATGCTCGTAATTATCAGACCGCAGATTTTCTGATTAATCAATATATAACGTAACATGTTAGTTTCAATCATCGTGAAAACATCTACCACAAACTACTGAAACAATTTTTCCGGCATTACAACAGTAGGAGCTTCTCTAAACCTTTCTTGTATTCGGAATGCTAAAAAACTCTTGCATATTAATTTTTGTCCTCTTTTGGTCCATCATGTTTATAAATCCAATGTCAATACCTAGCCTGAAACCATCTTTACCATACGGAAATAGCAACGAATATTGCAAGGTAAATAAGTTGGTTGCAATTCGTTGATTCGTTTTAACATACCCGTCCTACGCTCCAGTACTGTATCACATGTTTCCATAGCCATAACAAAATCTTCTGGTATTAAAGCTGCAACTTCTTCCGTAGAAGGCAGATTATGAGTCCATTCATCAATAGCTCGATCACAAACCAACATTAACCTATAATTTTGAGTACAAAACTCTCACCAAACCTCTCACTTGCTGACTTAAAGGCCTTCGCATGGGATTATGAGTATCCAATGTTTTTTAGATGTGCAACTATCGACTCTCTTATATTAAGAATCCTTGTTAGAATGAACACAACATCGAATTATGTTATAAAATGAAAGAAAATAAGGTGAAGAATACATGTAGACATCGATCATATTCTCGATCTAATTGGATGTATCATGAATATATAGCTGCATAGACGTTTATTTTTGACCAAGAGACGATAATATGTCACATATAATGTGATAATTCCCGCCACACAATTTAAACATTTCTTCGTATGAAAGCCAACAAAAATTAGCGTTTAATATTTGATCCAAAATTAAGAAGAAAAAAAAACAGATGAATTGGTTTTATTCATTATAATCTCTATGAAACAATACAAAGAAAAACAATAGGAAATATTTGAGTGGTTCCCTATAATAACATGGCTAATAATAAACAAATTGAAATGAACATACTTAATAAAAAAATAACAATGCTTAAAAAAATTGCAATTTAAATCATCCTCACCATTGTAAATGGCATCCATTTCTTGAACTTCCTCCTACAATTCCTCCTCTCACACTGGATCGGACAAGCTGCGACCTAACACTAAGAACATAGAAATTTGGCGCCCACATCACTTAAAACGAACGTAAGCACATATATGTATTGATACAACCATATAAATTAAAAGCAACGAAGGAGGAAGCAGCCAGGATAAGAGAATTCACGCGTAGAAAATGGTTCTTCAGAGAAGTTGTATCTCTTGACCATAAAGAACTTTAATGAAGTTTGCAACAGAGAATAAGCTTGGAATAACCAACATCAACAGTAACACCGAACTGCCTTAAACCAAGTGCTATACTTTCCACTTCGATTCTATCATCATGCAGAATCCATATAACATAAAAAAAAATACTCACGCACCACCCAATACATCAAGAAATGAAAAAGGTGACTTGAGCCACCCAATTGGGGAAAAACTTTTTAATTAGGCTTCTTCTTCTTCTTACGTTCTCATGTCTCAAATCATTCTTTTTATCTCCTAAAAGGCTTGCAAACTCTTTGATCGCATAATCTTTCGCATTAAGGTCACCTCCTACTTCCGCATTATGTTTTTGAAGCATACAACTTATTTCTCTTCTTTACACCAACATTGTGAAACTATCGGGTGAACAATGCATATCGTAACAATGGATCATTCTGCAAAAGTCTTTAGTGATCATGTGGCAATGGATGAGTTCTCTGTAACTCAGTTCATTAGCTTTGCTTCTGCAGAGTCTGTCTTTCGTTTTCTTAGTTTCACACGGAAGCTTCGATATTCTTGTCTAGATGCAGATATCCGAGAACTTATTTATTTTGAAGATGTTACGAAGGAGAATTGTATGGAGTATCCTTTCTTGTTAACCTTAAGGAAAATATTACATAAATATATTAAAGCACAAAAGCCATATGAAAATAAGGCACCATCGATTGAGAACTTACCGAAACAAATATCCAGTCCATGTTAACAATAGCTAGTATGTTCTACATGAGTTCTTCTATTTTTCCTTCTATTTTCATACCTCGAGGTATAGACCACCCATATATACTTTATCACCGGGGTCAAGAATCAAATTTGCTTTCGAAAGGACGGAATTAACACTCTAATTGTTGATTCAAACTCGCAAGCCTTGCAGCTTTCTTGAATCAATCCAAATACCCATACCAATCAACAAACATGATTTAAAATCAAAAATATTGGATCCAAATCAAACTTCCAAAATATATTGTTCCATTTCCATAGCTAATAAATTGATGAAACATACAATTTAACAGCCATGATCTCGAAAGTATATCAAGACTTGTAGCTACAAGAAGACAAACAAAACACGTCAATTCGCATCAATCTCTAGCCAAAGAAAGAAAAAAATCAAAAGACAAAGGACTTAATTATGAGTTACTGATGAGCAAAGATTTGATTACGGCGAGCCAGAGCCATCAATACAAGACTGAATCAAAAAGAGAAAAGAATAATATTTTAAAGAATTAGAGATTAAAACGGAATCAAATCTAATTAACGAAAAGAAAATGTGGTATGTTATTCATCGTCTTATCATATAGTTAGTCATTTGGAAAAGAAAGGTGGTATGTTATTCATCGTCTTAGCATATAGTTAATCATCTGGCGAGTTAACTTTTGCATGTGAATCAAGAAGAAAACACAAGATATCATAAACAGAGGATCGGAAAATTTACCTCTTTCTTCTTCAACATCGGAGAGAGCAAATCAACATCGGAGAGAGCAAATCAGAGACATATTAAAACAAAATAATGGTTGGGAAGATTAAGTTAGGTCTAAAAACCTTTAACAAATAGAATTAGTTCTTAAAATTATATAGAACACCAAAACAAAAAGATCAAAATTATTCGAATCACCTTTTGCTAATTTCTGGCTTTTTGCTTCCGATCTCTTACCTCCTTTTGTTCTGAAACCTTCTTCTTCGTAGCTTAAATAAATACACAGTCACAAAATTAAGTTTAAAACTGCATCAACGTTAAACAATTATACACAGAACATATCAAATTCAAAGAAAATAAACAAATAATCAAGACTACTTGAATATAAATTTGGATAATAAATATTCATGAACTAAACAAAAACATATAGATGAGAAAGACGGAAGATGGCCGACTTTGTACGACAATAAAGACTTTCGACTTGGTATATATAGATTTTCTTAGGTTAGGGTTTCATATATTTTTTAAAAAATGTTGATAAGCACCGGAAAATTACTTGCGGCAGACATTTATAAAAAAATTAAATGAAATCCACATGGGTCTATCCGATTGATTAAGTTTATAAATTTAATCAGTGTTTGTATCATCACCACCACTATCAGATCCTTCAAAATCACCATCATCACTGTCGTCCCCATCGTCACCAACACAACCGGATCCACTATCGAGATCAGAGTGATCACCACACGATCACCATTACCAGACTGGTGACGCCCATTGCCAACGAAATCATGATCATCACCGCCAAGACCACCATACCCATGTCCTTTAATTTCTGCATCGAATGCAAAGCAATATTCAATTATGTGAATACAGCCATCTAACACTAAATCGTACTATCGAACAACATGTTCCAATCATTAAAGAAACCATATCTTAATAGAAACTTAGTAGGGTTTTTTTAAAGGTACGTAAAAAAAATTGTATGTTACAAGTACCTTCAGGGAAGAGATACAAGACATCATATGTACAAAACTTCTCAAGAGGAAGCCGATCACCAGCTTGATCGATACCAAACCGTTCATAAGCCGACATAAGCAAGGGAATTGATTACGAAAATCACTAAACACCATCGTCCAACCAAGCGATTATAAGCGAATCTTCGTTTGTATCTTGTACTGAAAATCTTGACAAAAGCTGACCAGCAAAGAAAACAGAAAAAGTTAATACATCGAGTAAAGCATCTTCGTTTTCGAAATCGTACATGTTCCTTGCGAGTAAAGAAAAAAAAACAAAACAACTAACAACAAATTCAAAGGAATCTAATTAATAAACCAAGAATCGACAAAACTGAACCTTAAACACGCACTAAACTTTAAAAACTAATGGAGAACAATATGTGGTTTCATACAATAGTGCTTACTAAAGGGTGAGAATCGACCACTCCGTTTCTAGATCTGATCCCTAATCAAATTTTAATCGACCACATGTCTCATATATATATCATTATATAAATTAGGGTTCCAAGACAATATCTCTACTATTTTGTTGTGTTTCAACTAATTTTATACGATAAGTATAATCTATTAATATTTTTTTCCAACTAATCTGTATATGATAAGTATAACCTATTAATTGTACAATTTCCATTTTAGATTAACTCATGTTTGCCATTATCATTCTATCATATAAACAGAATATAGTTTATTTACTTTTTGCGAAACTAACTTAGTCGTACGACCAAATTTTGTTTCTTATCCAAAGAATAATCCGGAAAACCAAAAAGGTATCAAATCAAAAAGACAATTTAGGTCTGATACCACACCGACAACGGCTCGGAACTATTCATTACCAATTCCCAAAAACACCTACTCAAACCTTTGCAAGTAAATCAGGTTATAATCCGATAATCGAAAACATGGATTAGACCCCATACCAAACTGACAACGGCCCGAAACTATACACACTCAAATCCTAACAACCTATAGTGTCAAACCGTATCAAGTATACCGGTTTATAATTCAACCGTAAACTAATTCTCTTTTGCAAGAGAGTGTATCAATACATGTGTTGTTGTCATTAGATAAATCTGATCGAGGTTGCTTTGATTGAATGGTGGTTTATTAGTACACATAAGTCCAAGACAGAGAGTAATCGCTTGCTTAGCGCTTTCATTTACGTTCTCTCCTCCTTCTCTTCCTCTAGTCAATCACTCTCTCAAGATTATCCGAAAGTGGCTTAGACTTAGAAACCTATTGAATCACTCTCTCAAGTTTATTAGCTATGTAAACAAACCAAAGAAAATACAAATCTCGACTGTAAACGAACTCGTAACCTAATAATATAGAGATTAAACCAAATAAACATTGGTATATGAACCAAGTGAAACAATCCAAGAGTTTAAATAAATTATAATACGCTAAACCAATCGAATTCAAAAAAATTGAGTTCTGGTTTGATTTAAGTGATGAAAATACGTCATCAAAGCATAAATATCAAAGAAGAAGAAATAAATATTGTCGATCAAACAACCCGTTCAGTCCTAGAAGGCTAATAGATAGACTAAACTTCACGTTAAGAAATCAATATTTTGTTCTTTCTTTCTTAAAAAAAAAAAATATTTTGTTAATTTTCGTATATTCACTTGTATATGGACAAATGGAATATTATATTTTTTTTTGATCCAAACTCTTATAATTGGAATATAATTATATAAATTACAACGTTTTCAAAGGTGTTTGCCAACATATAAACATACAATAACTCCAAAAGTCAAACACCCCAAAACGTAGACAAAACATAAGAGGATATAATCCATACCGTGATCAAACCGCGTATGCGAAACATGTTGCACTGTCCAAAACAACAAAAGACGTATCAAAACCATAAAAATATAGAGAACCTATAATAAAACAAATTACGCAAGCAACGTTGGAACACACAATTACCGGACTGTAAGAACCACTGCTGGGGCCACGCAACATGATCATAAACGGTGCACCCAAATCCACGAGCTGATGTAAACACAAAAGAATCATCAGGAAGGTTAAGAGAGAGCACCATGATGCTAATCTAGGTTAGACAAAAACGAAACCAATTTTAGGGATAAAATACGCTTATTATAATGGGTATTTATATGATATCACGATATGCATTAGGGTTTTATCATTAAGGATATTTTCTGTAATTGATTTTTTTTCAACTAACCAATAGCCGCCATATTTACAAATTTAATTCATAACTAACTCTTTGGATTTGTACAAGAATTACATTAATCATTATCGATAAATTGTAAAAGTTCCTTTTATGAAATTATCGAAATAACCTAAAATTCCCTTTCCTACGACAATTCACGAATCGGATATTCAAAGAATAAAAATCATGAAATTATCAAACCAAAGGAAATTGGTATCAATATGCTATTGAAGATTTGATGGACTTAACCGTCCGCCTAAAAAAAACCCAAAATATTTGACTAACCAAACCATACGGGTTGTCAACACACAATCGAATAACCAAATCCAAATCTTAATCCTAAAGCATACCACATGAATTACTCATTTTTTCCGTCAAAATCAAGGGAAACGGTTTAGGCGATAATAAATTTCGAATAACCAAACCATAGGTTGTCAACATATAATCGAAGAACCAAATCCAAATCTTAAAGCGTACCATATGAATAACTCGGTTTTTTTTTTTTTTTTAGTGGAAGTGAGTATTTTTGGTAGTCCGGTCTTGTAAACCTTTTATATATATTTATGTTAACCAAACCAAAAAATCTAAAATAAACAGGAAATTCTTCATATAAACCAAACCAAATTTCCTAACTAATCGACCGAAATCAAACAACTAACCGAAGTCGACATACCGGGTTCTGGTTCGATTTAAGTTACAAAGACACGTCATCAAAATATAAACGAATGAAAATACGACACCTAATATAATAAACGATCGAGTGAGAGAGAATCGATGTGAGCACGCCACATCAGATTATCACTTCACAATTACTATAGAGATAGCCGGTGTAATTCTCGTCACTTCTGGGGCAAAAGCCTGACTGGACACCGGAAGGCAGATCAAAATATGATTTATTTATTTAATTCCTCAAACTTGTCTCCTTAGACAAAAAGGGCTCTTCCACTTCCTATCGAAGAATTACATTTCAATGTACACACCACGTTACATACACATGTTTAATGAATTTCTAATTAGATTATGACACATAATATTAACAATAAAGGAAAAAAATATAATCTAAACTTAATCTTAAAAGTAAAGTTAGCACAAAAAAAGGAAAATAAAAATAGCGTTTAGATTAAGGAAATTTATCATAAAATTTTAAAAAGGAAAATAAAAGTTGCTTTTAGAGCCCTAAAGATAGTTAGAGCATCCCTAACTAGGGGTTCTTAAAAGTTATCTCACCCTTACAATAACATTAAAAAAGAAAAAAGGAAGAGAGAGATGATGATCGATTCTCATTTGAGAATTTTTGAGATATCCATGAGAGATCTCTTCATATTTGTCTCTATTAGGGAATATTATTCCCATATCGGAAGTTGGAAGAGATTTTATATAATACTAGATTAGGACCCGCATATATGCGGGTTTATAATTAAATATGTGATAACCCGTGAAAAATTAAAACAAAACAAAATTAAATCATTCCTGAAGCGAATGCAATGAATAGCTTTGTAATTGACATATTATCAAATTGTCTAAATTAAATCATTCCTAAAGCGATGCTAAAAAATATAATCTAAACTTAATCTTAAAAGTAAAGTTAGCACAAAAAAAGGAAAATAAAAATAGCTTTTAGATTAAGGAAATTTATCATAAAATTTTAAAAAGGAAAATAAAAGTTGCTTTTAGATTAAATAAATTTAACTAATTTTTTTTTATTTAACAATAAAGGAAAAGCTAAAGTTCAAAAACAGAAATTAAAAAAAGGAAATTAGAAAAATAATATATTCCTATAAGAAAAAGGAATTCTAATTTCTCAAAATTATGAAATGTGATTAAATAAGGCTGAATAATATTTTTAAAAAAATCAAAATACGAACAAAGATTAATAATGAAATCAACCCGTGCAACGCACGGGTCCATATCTAGTATATATATATATATATATAAACCTATAGCTTAATGTTATTTTTGTAGAAAGAAGGAAAATGCTCTTAAAACTCCTTTTTTAATTGCTTGAACAAAAAGCAAAAACAAGAAATTTCTTTCTGTGTCTCAGTTTTTCTGGAGATTTAAAGAAAACCCTAATCCGACATTTCTCCTTTGTTTCACAGCTTTTATCTTTGGAGTTTGGAGCCCTCTTCCTCAGACAAAAGGGCTCTTTCCACTTCCTATTGAAGAATTACAGAAAGACATTTCAATGTACACACCACATTACACACACATATATATAAACCTATAGCTTTGTAGAAAGAAGGAAAACGCTCCAAAACTCCCTTTTTAATTGCTTGAACAAAAAGCAAAAACAAGAAATTTCTTTCTGTGTTTCTGGAGATTAAAGAAAACCCTAAACCGACATTTCTCCTCTGTTTCCCAGCTTTTATATCTTTGGAGTTTGGTTTCTAGAGAAGACAAAAGTCTCTGTCTTTTTATACCATATATAATTACTAGTACTAGTATAAGTGGAGGATTGTCTTGTCGAGTTTCGTAAATTACTTGGCCTTGTTTTCGGGATGGATTTGGATGTTAAGCAGATATTGAAGAGTCTCTGTTTCAGCCATGGATGGTCTTATGCTGTCTTTTGGGGATACGATCCCATTAATCCCATGTAATTATTTTCTCTTCCTTCTTTTTTTCATTTTCTTTGGATAGGCTAAATTTGCATCTAGCTTGCTTTTGGGTTCGAATTTGATTTCGTAAAAGAATATTTTGTTTCCATAACTAGAAACAATTAATTTATCTTACGGAGAAATTATGATTTCAGGTTATTGAGATTTGAAGAAGCACATAGATATGATGAACAATCAGCCGCACTCGCTGATGATATGATTTTTCAGGTTCATATCTTAGGCCAAGGGTAAGAAGAAGAAGCTCTTACTACTACAAATTCAATCATTTATGTGTGTCTTTCATTAATTAGTCTGATGGCTCCAGAATCGTGGGAGAAGCTGCTTTAACCGGAAACCATCAATGGCTGTTCTCAGACACACTGTTTCAGGTTTGTTCTTCTCCTTCTTCACACTTTGATTTCTTCTCTATTTGTACTATATATTGCAACATTTCATGAAGAAAAGAACAAGGATTTGATATTTATTTATGTTGTTTTGCAGTACTGTGACCATGAGTTTCAGAATCAGTTTCTCTCAGGCTTCAAGGTAAATATTTAATTGTTTCCAAGGATTCTAACTAAACATTGGACCCTTTGAGTCAGATTATAATCTGCAGTTTAATTTACAGACTATCGCAATCATTCCAGTAGGATCAAGCGGCGTTGTTCAGTTAGGATCTACTCAAAAGGTTTGCACATAAAAACATAACAAATGTTTTTGAAACTATATAGTATTTCTTGCTGTGGAAGTCATGGACTAATTAGTGTTTGCTTTTGTTTCTATCTATCTATCTATCTTGAGGTTGTTGAGAGCCCAGAGATGTTGGAACAAACAACAAGAGCTCTGCTGGAGAATTGTTTGAAACAACAACAAGATGAATCGGATACTTTGTTCGAGTCCCTAGAACCGCTGGGAGACTGCAGTGAGATTGTCCCTGAATCTTTTCAAGGACTCAGCTTTGATGATGACTTCTTCACCGACCATAATCCTCCTTCTTTGCTCATCCCTGATAAAACCTCGGAAGCACCTCATCTAACCGATCATGGAGATGATTTTGGTTTCGACATTCTCAGCTCCTACTCTCTGGACGATCTGTACCAGCTGCTCGCTGATTCCCCACAACAACAGAAATGCTCATCAGGTGATCATCAGGAGGAGAGTTCCATGGTGATCCAAGGAAATGATGACAAGGGTCTTTTCGACATATTTGGGATGATCAATTCTGATGATTCTCCGTCGTCGGTTAGTCATCCTTTGGATGAATTGCGGCCTAAAGGACTCTTCTCTGAGATCATAAGCAGCAGCCTTAGCAACAGCAATTGCAGCTCTCTCACAAATGTGCAAGACTCTTATTGTGGTCTGAAGCAGAGCAAAAGACGGAAACTTGAAACAACATCAGCGCATAGCTCAAGCTTCTTTCCGCAGATGATGATGATGTCTCAGATGTCTCAGGGGGAGGCAGTAACACCTCCTCTTAACCCTGATCCGCAGAGGAGCCTGTGGGTTGATGAAGATAGATGGAAGAAGAAGCCTGAAGAAGAAGGTGTGAAGAAGAAAAGAGCAAAGGCAGGAGAAAGCAGGAGGCCGAGGCCTAAGGACCGTCAGATGATACAAGACCGTATCAAGGAGCTACGAGGGATGATTCCAAATGGAGCAAAGGTAAACATCTTAATTAATTAGAGAGATTAGCATTGATATGATCACAAAAATGATTGAATGATCTTAATTGAACACAGTGTAGCATTGATACGCTGCTTGATCTGACGATAAGACACATAGTGTTCATGCAAAGCATCGCCAAGTACGCAGACAAACTCAAACAACCATACGAGCCTAAGGTGAGTGAGAAATCACTCAAATGCTTTGTAGTTGTTTTGTTTGATGATGAGTATATGTGATCATTGAATGTAAATATGATGATGGCAGCTGGTGAAGGAGAAAGAGAGAGCATGGGCGTTGGAAGTGGGGGATGATGATGAGTCGGTGGTATGTCCGATAATAGTGGAGGATTTGAAGCCGCAAGGGCAAATGCAGATAGAGATGGTGTGCGAGGAAAGTGGTGAGAGGTTTCTAGAGATTGCAGATGTGGTAACAAGTTTGGGATTGAAGATATTGAAAGGAGTGATAGAAAGTGAAACAACCGCACCCATTATTTTTTTTTATTATTATTATTTTTTTTTTGCGAATAATCATTAAAATACCATAAATAATAATAATTAAACCTCACAAATTAATTCCCGGTTCAAGATTAAAAATCCGAATAACCATAATCATAAATTATTAAATAAAATCACCAAATAAACGACAAGTCTAGATCACCCCCTCTTCCTCGCCCTGATTCCACGGTCACACTTTTTCTTTTCCTGCATCAATTAAAACATAAGAGATGCATAAGTATTTCGATAAATACTTAGTGAGACAATCCTTCCATCTACAGGCTAACAAATAATTAAGATAATTAATATAGATTATCACGAAAATACCGAATAAATCAAACATCTCATGAAACACTCGATCTAGACCCCCAGAGATCGTAAACGGCATATAATCACGAAATCACATCAATTATCAAAATTATTTAATTACGCTTATGGTCCTGCACTCACCTTATTCCCGCACAGAAAGTTTCACGAGAAAATTCAGCAATTTTCTAGAACTCCCCGGGATGAATAACCTTCTATTAATCCACCTAAAAATAAAAATAATAAAATAATCAAAAACACAATTTACTTAATCTAAACCAATTATGACACCACCGCGTCTTCCTCCTCGAGCTCGCGCGAACCTGCAACTTCTCCGGCCACCGTGAAACCACCACCACCGGAGGGAGTTCGCCATCACGGGACCACGAACACGCGATCCAACAACAGCCATCGTCAAGCTCACCCTCACGTGTCGACAACGATTGCGACATCACGTCGCTTGATCCTCCCGTCACCACCATCGTCGCCCATCACCAACCCAACCCTCGACACACGAGACTCACGCTCGGCCAACAACAGAGAGAGGAGGAGAACCTTACCGTGGTGGTGATACGTTCCGCCGTTCCCGAATTGATCTCACCTCCTCCCTTGCCGAGACAACACTCCTCGCCGGCGTCAACTCACTTTCTTTCGATCACCGGCTCACAAACTCACCAACCCAGCTGGAGCTTTCGTGTGACGCTGTGAAACGTGAAGCATGAGAAATAAGAAGACGTCGCGTAGGGTTTTCCAGTTTTGAGAAAATTGAGCTTAAGTCCTTAAGTTTCTGATCCTCCGCAAGTTGACCCCGAAACTTTTGAATTTATCAGAATTGTCCATCCGAACAACTTTCCAATTGATCAATTTAACCCATAATTCTGCGAATTCTCAATTGGCCCCAAACTTCCAAAATTATCAATTAAACCCAACCGGAAAAATTGATTTACATGGATTTAACCCCCCCAACTTTTAATTAATCAATTCAACCCCAAAATTGAATTTGGGATGTTACAATTCTCCCCCACTAACATAGATTCGTCCTCGAATCTAACACACCGTCAACCCGTGGCCAACCCCGCTATCCACACTCCACTAACAACGGTATCACGGCTCAATGCCATAGTGCCAAAGTTTCCTACTCGGTTTGGCCAACCACTCCAACACCCAGGAGTATAACGACTTCACGACCCAACACCATGGATCGATCCGTCTAACGCATAGAGAGCCAGACAACGGCAATCTCTCTAGTGACCTGTCTCACCAATCAGGAGTCACGTCGAAACCCAACCGGCCAGGTACACTCGGCAGTGACTCACCAGTGCACTCCGATGCCGCTATATGGGGCCACCACCCCGTCTGCCAAACCAATCCGGAACTATCAGCCCTATGCGGCTACTAAACACCTAGTATCCGCACCACCGCTATCGGACCACTACCACTAGTAGCCCGCCAACCTGTCTACTAATCCCCTAGTAAACACACCACTCAACATATTCAATGAAAACACCTTTTTATTGAATAATCAAAAGCTCCAAAATACATCGATTAATTATAACACCATAAAATAAACGAGTACAACAACGCAATAACTCCCAAAACCCCAACACCATGGTTACAACGATATGGAAAAACCCAGCTAACCTTCCAGTTTGCCGAACCACTTGGGAAACTTGCGCTTCAACTTCGCTTCCGGCTCCCAAAGCACCTCCTCGGCTCCATTGCAGTCCCACAGCACCTGCATCTCCGGAACCTTCTTCCTCCTGATCGCTCTCACCCGACGATCTAGGACTCTCAGAGGCCTCGCCTCCACCACCATGCTCGGTGTCAAATCTGATGGCACCCCTGTGACCACCTGATCATCCTTATGAAGACATTTCTTCAGCATCGACACATGAAACACCTTGTGAAATGCCTGCATAGACTCCGGCAACTCTAGCCGATAAGCCACCGGTCCGACTCGCTCCAGCACCCTGACGGGACCCATATATCGCGGACTCAACTTAGTCTCGGAAATGGACCTGTTCGGGCCCCTCAACATGGCCATCTTCAGATAGACCAAATCGCCAACTGCGAACTCCAGCTCCTTCCTACGCCGATCTGCGTAGCTTTTCTGACGATCCTGAGCTTCCTTCATGTTCAACTTCACAATCCGGACCTTCTCAGTCGTCTCCTGCACAAAGTCAGCCCCCAACAGGCTCCTCTCCCCCACTTGTGTCCAACACAACGGGGTCTTGCAAGGCCTACCATACAACGCCTCAAATGGTGCCATGCCGATACTAGCCTGGTAGCTGTTATTGTATGCAAACTCCACTAGATTCAGATGATCCGCCCAATGTCCACCCCAATCCAACACACACATCCTCAACAGATCCTCCAACGTCTGGATAGTCCTCTCCGACTGCCCATCGGTCTGGGGATGATAAGCTGTACTCATGTGTACCTTAGTGCCCATCTCCTTCTGGAAAGCGCCCCAGAACAACGAGGAGAACTTCAGATCTCGATCCGACACTATACTCATCGGTACCCAATGCAGCTTGACAATCTCCCTGACGTACCTCTTGGCCAACACTTCCGCACCGTCGGTCTTCTTTATGGCCAAGAAGTGCGCAGACTTGGTCAACCTATCGACGATGACCCAAATAGCGTCTTTGGTTCGCGAAACCGGCAGACCCACCACGAAATCCATGGTGATCATGTCCCACTTCCACTCCGGAATGGGTAAACTCCTCAACAACCCGCTCGGAACCTGATGCTCAGCCTTCACCAACTGACAGGTATCACACCCCGCAACCCAGCTGGCAACATCCTTCTTCATCCCTACCCACTGGTAATACCGTTTGAGGTCACGGTACATCTTGGTAGCTCCTGGATGAATAGAGAAACGGCTCTGATGTGCTTCCCTCAGGATTTCCTGCCTCAGCACTTCGTCCTTCGGTACACACACCCTGCCCCTCAAAAGAATAGTTCCATTGCTGGAGAACTCATACTCAGACCGCTCTGCCCTGGCAACCTGCATTAATTCCGCATCCAACTGCTGTGCCACCCGCACCCTAGTCAGAATATCCGCCTGATCCACCGCCTCTACACCCAACGGCTCAGACTCCTCAGACACAGCACACAGTCTCAGGGCACTCACCATGCCTACCAACGCCTCTGTATTCCGCTCAGTGTCTGAAATAACCCATTTCCTGCTCAAAGCATCAGCTACAAGATTTGCTTTACCGGGATGGTAAGCTATCTCCAGGTCATAATCCGCAACAAGCTCCATCCATCGCCTCTGTCGCAGATTCAGCTCGGGCTGGGTAAAGATGTACTTCAGACTTTTGTGGTCTGTGAACACCTGAACCTTACCGCCATACAGATAAGACCTCCAAATCTTCAATGCAAACACCACTGCAGCCATCTCAAGATCGTGAGTAGGATAATTGCATTCATGTTTCCTCAACTGCCTGGAAGCATATGCAATCACCTTACCCTGCTGCATCAATACACAACCGAGCCCCAGCCTGGACGCGTTTGTGAACACAACATATGGCTCATCCTGCTTAGGCAAGGCCAACACCGGAGTACTCACCAGCATCTCCTTGAGCTTCACAAAGCTCTCCTCACACTGATCCGACCACACAAAAGGAACGTCCTTCCCGGTCAACTTGGTCATGGCCTGCGCCATACTAGCAAACCCCTTGACGAACCTCCTGTAATAACTCGCCAGACCCAGAAAACTGCGAATCTCCGACGCATTCTTCGGTCTCGGCCACTCCTCAATCGAGCGAATCTTCTCCGGATCCACTGAAACACCACGATCAGATACGACGTGCCCTAGAAACCCGATCTCCCGCTGCCAGAAACTACACTTGCTCAGCTTAGCGAACAACTGTTGCTCCTGTAGCTTTTCCAGAACTTTCCTCAGGTGAACCCTGTGCTCCTCAGGACTCTTCGAATACACTAGAATGTCGTCGATGAAAATGATGACGAACTCATCCAGATACTCCTGGAACACGCCGTTCATCAACCTCATAAACGCAGCTGGTGCATTCGTCAACCCAAACGGCATCACCACAAACTCGTAGTGCTCCTATCTCGTCCTGAAAGCCGTCTTCATGATGTCCGACTCAGCTATCGGGATCTGATGATAACCCGACGCCAAATCGATCTTAGAGAACCACGAAGCACCCTGCAACTGATCTAGCAACTGATCAATCCTCGGTAATGGATACTTGTTCTTCACAGTAACCCGGTTCAGTCCCCGATAATCAATGCACAACCGGAAACTCCCATCCTTCTTCTTGACGAACAGTACAGGTGCACCCCACGGAGAACTGCTCGGTCTAATGAAACCCTTTTCCAACAACTCCTCTAGCTGCTTCTTAAGCTCAGCCATCTCCGAAGGAGCCATCCTGTAAGGAGCCTTAGACAACGGCGTCGTCCCCGGCTCTAACTCAATGGTAAAAGGATCCGACCTGGATGGTGGTAACCCGCTCAACGGCTAGAACACATCCTCGAACTCCCAAACCACCTCAATATCTCGCACCGCTGACTCCCCAACCTCACCAGGTATCGAAATGGTAGCCAAATAGGCCTCACAACCCTGCTCGATCAAACGCTCCGCCTGAACCGCAGAAACGACGATACCTCCCGGAACCGGTCTCACCCCCTGATAAACCAGTCTTCTGCTAGCATGCTCGAAAACCACACGACCCCGGTGACAATCCAAATGAGCCTTGAACTTTCCCAACCAGTCCATACCCAAAATGATGTCATAGAGTTCCACTGGACACACTATCAAATCCGCTGGCATCAGCTCTCCGGCGATAAGAATGTCGACTCCCTCCACACAGCCCTGGGTCCTCAACAAACGACCCCCAGCAACTCTCACAACACCCGAGGGGTCTCCAGACACCTCTTGGATACCGCTCCCCGACACCCAACTCGGTGTAGCAAAACTGTGAGACGCTCCGGAGTCGAACAACACATGTGACTCTACCCCAGCCACATTAAGGGTCCCTAAGCACGAAAAGGATTTAAGGCAACCAGCAAACACCAATTACAGAGCGAGTAACTAAAATTAACAATCCAACAAGAACATAATTAAAGAGGCTAACCAGTAATCGGTCTGCTGCCGCTCGCCTCGCCTGACTCCGCGCCTATGGTGAACACCCTCGGTGCTACTGCGGCCCGCTTCGGAGGCGGGCCTCGATCCTCACAAATGGTTGGGGCAACTTCGGACAATCCCTCTTGATGTGACCAGATTCCTTGCAATGGAAGCACACCTGCCCCCCTTGAGGACAATCCGCCACACGATGTCTGTAGGCTCCACACCCGAAACAACGCGGTCCCGAAACCGCTGCCTTGGAAGTATCCTCCCACTTCCTCTTCTGGCCCTGCTGCTGACCAGACTTCCCGCCCTTGCTCGGAGCCACACTCTGACTATGAGGCCGCCGCGGAGCCTCTGGCACTGCAGCCTTTAAGCTAGCCTCCTGCCTCATCCCCTCCTCAAGCTGCGCTGCACACTCCACCAGTTCAGACACCGACTCGAACTTGCGGACTATGCACCGGTTCCTGAGATCGATACGCATACCTCGCATGAAAGCACAAATCAACTCATACTCGGTATCTGCACCCCGACCAGCAAACCGCTTTAGCCGGTTAAACTCGGCCTCGTACTCCCGAACCGAACGACTCCCCTGTGACAAGTACAGAAACTCCCTTTGTAACCTGTCCCGAGCCTCCCGCGGAAAATACTTGAGATCGAACTCCCTCCGGAACTCGTCCCAAGACCACACCACTCCCGCCCTCCTCGCAGCAACACCCTGCCACCACTCATGTGCATCTCCCTCCAGATAATGCACCGCCAAGTCAACCCTATACTCCTCAGGGCATCTGATCGACTGGAAGTTCCTCTCCAACCTGGACCTCCACTCATCAGACTCAATCGGTCGAGCACCACCACTGAAAAACTTGGTGTCCAACCTCTGCATATGCTCCATCACCCTCAGGTATGACGGAACCACTGGCTCGGCCTCAGCAACCACTCCCGGAACTCCCGGAGCAACAACACCCGGCATCGCAGCAACCCCCTGTGGCGCCACTGGAGCTGGAGCCGGTACCACACTAGGTAACCTCTCCAAGAGCTGGGCCAACATGCCCAAAACAGCCCCCATCGGGTTCGGGTCCGCACCCGCCTGAGCACCACCCGGCGCCGGCATCGCACCATGCACGGCCGCTGGCTCAGACTGACCTTCCCCCTCGGCGTGCTCATACGCCCCCTGCTCCACCGTGACACTCTGCGTCACATTCACAGCTGCTCTGCCATCTCTACCACCTCTGCCGCCACGGCCCGTTCTGCCGCCACGACCTCTGAGACCTTGCCCAACGTTATCAGAATCAACCATCTGCAATAACAACTTGTTACTAATTGACAACAGCAATAGTAAAACAAACACGAGTCTTACCGTGGAATCTCATTGAAGGCTCGAAGAGGATGATCTAGAACTTTAAGCTCAACAATTGACTAACTCACATAGACAATTCTAATAACGGTTTACTCAAGCAACGCATAACACCGAAAACTCAATTAACTCTAAATTAAATTTTTCTAAACCGTCCTAAAACCGTAAAGGCTCTGATACCAAATTGAAACAACCGCACCCATTTTTTTTTTTTTTTTTTTTTGCGAATAATCATTAAAATCTCATAAATAATAATAATTAAACCTCACAAATTAATTCCCGGTTCAAGATTAAAAATCCGAATAACCATGATCATAAATTATTAAATAAAATCACCAAATAAACGACAAGTCTAGATCACCCCCTCTTCCTCGCCCTGATCCCACGGTCACACTTTTTCTTTTCCTGCATCAATTAAAACATAAGAGATGCATAAGTATTTCGATAAATACTTAGTGAGACAATCCTCCCATCTACAGGCTAACAAATAATTAAGATAATTAATATAGATTATCACGAAAATACCGAATAAATCAAACATCTCATGAAACACTCGATCTAGACCCCCAGAGATCGTAAACGGCCTATAATCACGAAATCACATCAATTATCAAAATTATTTAATTACGCTTATGGTCCTGCACTCACCTTATTCCCGCACAGAAAGTTTCACGAGAAAATTCAGCAATTTTCTAGAACTCCTCGGGATGAATAACCTTCTATTAATCCACCTAAAAATAAAAATAATAAAATAATCAAAAACACAATTTACTTAATCTAAACCAATTATGACACCAACGCGTCTTCCTCCTCGAGCTCGCGCGAACCTGCAACTTCTCCGGCCACCGTGAAACCACCACCACCGGAGGGAGTTCGCCATCACGGGA
The DNA here is from genome assembly GCA_002933915.1 of Eutrema heterophyllum. NCBI lineage: Eukaryota > Viridiplantae > Streptophyta > Magnoliopsida > Brassicales > Brassicaceae > Eutrema > Eutrema heterophyllum. The sequence goes on from PKMM01050834.1 coordinate 3,047,569, forward strand.
GCCACGAACACGCGATCCAACAACAGCCATCGTCAAGTTCACCCTCACGTGTCGACAACGATTGCGACATCACGTCGCTTGATCCTCCCGTCACCACCATCGTCGCCCATCACCAACCCAACCCTCGACACACGAGACTCACGCTCGGCCAACAACAGAGAGAGGAGGAGAACCTTACCGTGGTGGTGATACGTTCCGCCGTTCCCGAATTGATCTCACCTCCTCCCTTGCCGAGACAACACTCCTCGCCGGCGTCAACTCACTTTCTTTCGATCACCGGCTCACAAACTCACCAACCCAGCTGGAGCTTTCGTGTGACGCTGTGAAACGTGAGGCATGAGAAATAAGAAGACGTCGTGTAGGGTTTTCCAGTTTTAAGAAAATTGAGCTTAAGTCTTTCAGTTTCTGATCCTCCGCAAGTTGACCCCGAAACTTTTGAATTTATCAGAATTGTCCATCCGAACAACTTTCTAATTGATCAATTTAACCCCTAATTCTGCGAATTCTCAATTGGTCCCAAACTTCCAAAATTATCAATTAAACCCAACCGAAAAAATTAATTTACATGGATTTAACCCCCAACTTTTAATTAATCAATTTCAACCCCAAAATTGAATTTGGGATGTTACAGAAAGAAGAGAGGGACAAAAATGGGCACACTTGATCGTCGAGGCAAAGCCACACGTCACAAGGCTTCAACTCTTATGCTCACTTGTTCACCTCTTCCAACAATAACACTCTTCTCACTTATAATAGCACTCACTTACTTGTCCATTTCTTGATCCCAACGAGTTTTGTAGAAACACATCATATGGAAGATTTCGCCGAGAATACGCGCACAAGCCAAGCAGCTTTGATTTTTTGGAATTGCTGCTGCTTCTCTCTTTTTTTTTAAAAAAATTTTAGTTACTTTCACTGCGTCATTATGTGCTTTGCAATTTTATTGCATCAAGAATCAGATTTAACGAATGACATCGTTGTGTCTTTGATGTTGATAACTACAGCATAAAAAAGCTTTGTTGGAAGTTGAAAATTTAGAAATACGTACAATACAGGGGTTGTTTGTATATAACCGAATAATAATAATAATAATAAGATTTAGATAATTAAGAGATTTGTATATAACATCATTTCTAAATTATCTTTTACAATACACATCATTGTCGTGTACTTAAGAGAGATGCCTACGCTCCCTCTTAAAAATGATTGCTTCTTTATTATATTACAAATCTCTTAATTATTTATACAAACAACCCCTGTATTATACAAACAACCCCTGTATTGTAAAAGGTAAAGTACTAAAAAATGATGTTTGTATATAACATCATTTTCCTTCAATATCATGATGAAGCCGCCTCCGAGTGCCTCTGGGAAGATTTTCTTCTCGCAGGTGTGTGTGTGTTGTTTGTCCTCATATCTCACAGTCTTTACGATTTTTTGTTGCTGAACTAGCTACTATTCTTTTTGTTTTCAACAGATTCAGGGGCACTTGAGGAGGATAAGTGCAGTGAAACGGGTGAATCTGTCGAATGGGTTTGCGGTGTGTGCGACGTTGTTGATGACGTTGTTGATGACGTTGTTGATGACGTTATTGATGACGACGGTATTGATGACCATCTTATTGGCCGAGGCATTGAAAATTTCTTCACGCATCTCGCTACTCCAGATCATGCACGGCAGGTAATTAAGCATCCTACCCAAGTTTTGTCATTGCCCAACTATTTTTGAGTCAAACAAGAGTTTCCCTTTCTCACTTGTAGTTTTGTTTGCCTAAATTTGACCCCAACTATTTGGTTTTCAAGCAGTTTCGGGACTGTTTTCCCCTTTCGGCCAAGGAGGCTGAGGCTGTATTACCGGTCCTTTGGGACATAAGTAGTTGTCCGGTTCCCCATGGCTATGATGCTCGTCTGGTGGGTCCTTGTATTAAACGGTTTTTGAAGAATTCAGCCTACTATGGTCCTGTTACCATTGGAGGTGGGTTTAGCACCCCCAATTAGCTAGGCCCATCTCAATTTCATGGCCCATTTGACCAAGTCAACCAGAAGTCGACACGTCCAGTCAGCACGGGCCCATGTCGACCCGGCGCCGAGTTACTGCGCAAATATGGTACTTTTCACGACCTGCTCGGTACTGTTCACGACCTGTCGACATTGTTCACGACGTGACTGGCATTGTTCACGATCTGCCCAGCACTGTTCACGACCTGTCACGTCATCCCGCGAAAGCGGAGAGTTGTCTGCTCAGCTCCCACTATAAATACCCCCTTAGAGTTCATTGTCAAAGGGGACCAGATTCGGACCCGAGAGAGCACGGGATCCACTCTCTCTCTACTGAGAACTTTCTCTCTCTACGACCTGTTAGCCAGGCATCCAGGGATCCGACCTGTCAGCCATGCAGCCATGGATCCGACCTGCAGCCAGGGACCCGACCTCCAGTCAGGGATCCGACCTGTCAGCCAGGGATCCGATCTGTCAGCCAGGGATCCGATCTGTCAGCCAGGCATCCGACCTATCAGCCAGGGATCCGACCTGTCAGCCAGGGATCCGACCTGTCAGCCAGGGATCCTATCTCCAGCCAGGGATCCGACCTGTCAGCCAGGGATCCGACCTGTCAGCCAGGGATCCGACCTATCAGCCAAAGATCCGACCTGTCAGCCATGGATCCTATCTCCAGCCAGGGATCCGACCTGTCAGCCAGGCATCCGACCTCCTTATCATTGTATTCCGAACTACGAATGGCTTGATCCCTTCTACTAAAGGGTACGTAGGCAACCCCTAACCAGGGTGCAGCTATAAATCTCTCTCAAAGTCAAATCCCTTCTATTTAATGGAAATCTCACCCCGCTCCACAACAACACTCACGGAAATCTCCTCGGTGATCATCTTGGATCAACACTGCCGTTGGCTTACCACCAGACGTCCCTCAAGACATCCTTCGAGCAATCTCTTCCACTGGAATCACTCTTTATAGCATCCCCTACGGTTAATATCCTCTCATCCTTATGAATAATTAATGGGATGATTAGAGCGTCTCAATTTTTTAGTTTCTGAATAATTTTTTAGTTCCAAAGACATGGTGAATGTTCTCTTTGATTGGAAAATTTACAATCCACCTCCAGCTAATGTTATGGTCATAACCCGTCATCTTCCAGACATCTCTTTTCTTCTTAGCAAGCTACGTAGGAGGGGATACCACTCTATTTTATCGTGTCCATATTATGAAGCCGCCTGTTTTGATGCAGACTGCGTCTGGGAAAACCTTTTTCTCAAAAGTGTGTGTTTGTACTCATCTCTCACAGTCTTGTTGGATTTTGTCGCTGAACCAGCTACTAATTTTTTTTTTTCCACTGATTCAGGGTCATTTGAGGAGGATAAGTACAGTGAAACGGGTGAACCTGCCGAATGGGTTTGCGGTGTGTGCTACGACGGTATTGCTGGCCGAGGCATTGAAAATTTCCTCATGCATCTCGCTACTCCATATCATGCAATGCAGGTAATTAAGCATCCTAGCCAAGTTTTTGTCATTGCCCAACTATTTTTGAGTCAAACAATCTCTTACCCCATGTTATCTTTTTCCACTGGATGTGCATTTGGTTTGCAAGCAGTTTCGGTTTCCCCCTTTGACTAAGGAGGATCTCGAAGCCAAAGACAGAGCTAAGGCTCCCCTTGATTCTTATCCAAAGGCAAGTTTTAATATCTGAAAACGTTGAGATTTCTTATCTTTCGAATTCTGGGGTTTTCCTGATGAAAACTAAACCATTGTAGCTAGAGAACAAGAAGAGGAGGACGTGAATAAGAATTAGAAGAGTACATGGCCCTTGGTGTTCTTCTTCTCTAATGTCTTTCTTATGGTGAATGGTTTGTTCTACTTCTGCGGCAAATGTTGGTTAACTTATAACTTGTGCTTATTTTAAGTCTCGTTTATTTAATAATGGAGTTTGGACATTGTAACTGGTATGTTTCAAATGATCAATATGTGACTGCGATGTTTTTTATCTACCCGGTGATAGTGGCACAGTAGGAAATATTAACAGTAAAGTTTGAATGTTCCCGGCTTATTGCTCTTTCTACACTAGTAAAATGGTTCCATGTAACTTTGTCTCGAGCATAACAATAGCGGACTAAACCCATAAACCGTGAAGAAGAACCCAAAACTAAACCGAATAGAAGAATCCGGAAGAACCTAGACGCTCGCGACTGTCGCACCAACAGATCTTCGCACCAACTAATTTGATTTTTCTCTAAATGAAGAACCCTAAATGTATGACACTGAATAAAACTAATTTTTTTTCCTGCTAAATAAAACTAAGTTATCCATAAAAAAATTAACATATATAATTAACTTTTTATTATTATAAGATTAGTATTTATAAATTTTGTTTAATATCGATATTATTAAAGGGAAAGCACACCTAGATAAAAAGACAAAAATAAAATAAAAATTACATAAAATGCCATCGTATAAATCATATTCCATGTTCATAAAAAAAAAAAAATATTGATCAAATCGATATCAGACTTTTAGAGAGCCGATGGAGAAAGGGGATCTAGGGTTTCAGGCCAGCAAAGCGAACTCGAAAACTCTCTACTGATTTGCTAGAGTTTTCACCGGAGAAAGCCCACCTAGATCCGATCTGACCAATAAGATGTTGTAGCTTTACGAGGACCATAAGTGGTGACAAAAGAGGAGAGAGAAAGGCCGAGCAAGAAAAAGCAAGAAGAAATCCAAAGAAAGATGAATCGACCTCGCAAGAAGAAAGAACTAACACTCATGGAAGAGCTCAAGGGAATAGATCTGCTGGGGGAAGGAGACATTGTAGACATTCTCATGAAACTATATATAGTTTGATGATAATATATATAGTTTGATGTTTATGGAAGATATACATATATATGACTCGTCCTTATGTAACCCTTATGTTGCTTCTCTTTCCTTCTTTTGGTGTAAGTTTTTTAGATCTTCATAATGATTTAACTACTTTACATTATCATATTCGAGAATCTATGAACAAAGAAAAATATTGCAGATGACGAAAGGAAGAGAGAAAAACGAAAAAAAAACTTCAAAGGAGCACCCAAATGTAAAGCTTAAACGAATCAATTACTCGGAATGATTATTACTAATAATTTTTTTGAAGCTAATTATGAAGCACAAAGCCACGGGGCAGGACATGATTGGCCAGATGATTTGTGATTTAGTATATACAAGATTCCATTAAATAACAAAATATTTGTTTTAACAGGAAAAAAAACAATCAACGGTTAATATTATTTTGTTTTAAGATTTCAACGGTCAAGATTAGATTAGATTTTCTTTTTTTTTTTTTTTGCCGAAAAGGCTTCTAACCAAGTGAATCGCTGTGATTCTTCAGTTCATAAACGGTTTTATGAAAAAAAACAAAAAAAATCTAGCTTTAAAAATATTTTTATTACATAAAAATATTTTAAAAATACTTTAAAAATACACACACATCGAAAAATTATATAAAAATATATAAAATACGTTTGAATAACTCATATCATCATCATGAGACGACAGAACATGAGCATATGACCAAAAAAAGCAGTAAAAGAAGCAAACAATAAAGTTGTCTCTATCATCATCATGGTGTGAATGAAGCTTTGGAATATGAACAATGAGTACGACCGAGAATGAGATTAAACGAATTCAAAAACATGGAGAATGATAATATTGAAATCTTGCATAATTTTTTTAGGTTTTCCATTGCAAGTTTTGATATATAAAGTAAACATATGTGAGAGGAAAGAGTTTAGGTAAGAATATGAGGCGGTGACAAATGCGTCATCAATCAAAATCGTATTATGTTAATCGTATGGTTTTTTGCTCAATGTTTGTTTGTATATGAACAAGAAATTAAAGAGTTCACTTGAATTTCTGAAAATTTCCATTATTTGTTTTGTTCATATATTAATTTATAAACCCATAAGAAAATGTTTATCAAATATGTATATACTTATTTTTGTGGTATTGTGTTCGTGTTGGCAGATAAGATGCCAATTTAGGATTAAGTTATTGGGTGAAAGCTATTGGATGTGATAGTAATAAATTGGGTTAAACAAATAGCCAAATGACAACAATTTCCAATATGTTGAAGTTACTGAAAGTGAACGAATCGACAATGATGTTAAAGAATAATAGAAGTCGGTTCACTAAAGTCTAAAGTTAACAAAATTTTGATTCACGATATTTTTTGCAGATCAACGATAATTATATATATATATTATAAGATATTAATATAAAATGATTTAAAAGAATTTTGAAAGCACATTAATCAATTAAAACATAATATTAAATCAATAAAATATATATATAAAAGTCCCGCAACGTAGCGCGGGCAACTACCTAGTATCCTTTAAAAACAAGAAACAACATTCTAGAAGAGGAGTACCACTCGATAATAGGATTTTTGCCCATTAAAACATGTAAAGAATACCGAGGCCCAAAAAAAAATGTAAAGAATACCGAAGCCCAAAACCAAAAAAAAATACCGAGGCCCCATTACGTGATATGTAAAACCCTAATCGCTACACCGACATTTCCCTAAACCCTAAGCGTCGACATTTCCCTTTCCTACCTTTCCGACGCCGCCAATGGATCTGAAAGTCATCTTCACCGTCTGGGATCTAGAGAATGTGAAACTACTACCACGGGATGTCGTCGACGCTTCTTTAGCTTTTAGGATTATAAGACATTTTTGTCATTTAAACAAATTTTTTGGTGAGTTAATTGTGGAAGGAGTGGTTGCAGACTCTACCGATCGCATGCGTATAGATCCCGAGGTCTACCAGAAGTTAGCTAGTGATCCACAGCTAAAGATTACTGACCTCCAGAAGCCAAAGAAACAAGCGGCTGATGATGAAATCCGAGAAAAGATGTTAGACTTCGCAAGAAGCAATGCTGGAGGCATCATCATTTTGATGGCAGGGGACGGTGGATACAAGCGGACGATGAAAGAAATACAACGAATGGGAAAAAGTTTTGAGTTCATCATCATCTATCTCTCTAACAGTCTGTCGATGAAACTTTGTAGTTTTAACCCAAAAACAATGATCGAGTGGAGATACCTCCTTCATAACTACAATGTACTAAAAATTCTCGGAGGAGGTGGCCGTCTAGTCCTCCCTCCGGGAGGAGGAGACCAAGGCGGCCTTATAAAATATACTAACAACCCCTTATTCTCATGCTATCGTTCTAGTTTTATTCTCGCAAAGAGTAAACATCTCACTGAAACATGAAGATATAGTAATTAAGTATATGTTTCCTTGCTAATTTTGAATTTACTAGATGATTATCCGCTCTACGCGCGGGTCATATTCATATACGTTTTTAGTATTACTTTTCATTCGTGCAAGATTTGAGCATGACATTTTTAACATAGTTTTCTTCCAAGATCAATTTCAAACATGTGATTTAGTTTTTTGAAAAAAAATTCAAATGAGGAATTGATGAAAAATATTCAATAGCTCCGACTTCATGCTAAATCCAATGAAATAATAATAGCAAAAATGAGAGAGCGCTAAATCCTAGTCATGGTTAACCCAAACAAATTCATGTATAATTCATGTATAGTAGGTTATCCATATATAAAAGACATATATCAAGAGAAATCTAAACCCTAAAATGTAATGGGAGAACCCAAATACAATACCATAACTACCAATGAGATAATAATAGTCAAAATGAGAGAGCATTCGAGTTAGTGAATTCAAACTGATTAATGTACAATAGAATATTCATAAAAAAAACATATAGCAGATGACAATTATACCCTAAATTGTATTGGGAGAATATAACACAATGCCTTAACTACCCAACAAACTGAATTAACTACCGAATGGTGAATGCCTTAACTACTTAACAAAGTTGCTAAAAAATTACGAGTTAATCATGCAAATAATTATTGTTTATCATCTTTTCTTAAGTTACACTATAAATTTTGCCGATTCGTTATAAATAGCTAAATACATAATAAATTTGATTAAAGTTTATAGTACAATATCGCTAGTAATAGAATATGAAAAAATAGAAAGAAAATAGATTATATTAGTATTTGAAAGAAAAGTGATTATAAAATATAAGTGTGGTAGAAGGGTGAAATTGTTTTTTTTTAAAGAAGCTAAATTCTTCTAACATATATATAAAAATAGGCATATAAATATATTATGGAGACTTTGTGAAAAAATCTATATATTAAGAGGAAAATTGAGATATCTAAAGAATTTTCCCTTAATATCCCACCACTTTATCGTACTTCAAATTTTATTTATTAATTAACAATTTTTCATAATGGGTGAAATCAAAAACCGTACAGTCACAACTTTTTTTTTTCTTTTTAAAATGATTCTTGAAATTTAATGAAGTAGAATAAACCTTTTGTTTCCGTCCAATATCAATAATTTTAGGAAAAAAATAATTAAAAACAACAATCAACGGACGGAGATCTCAATTGCCTCGGAAGCCTGTGAAATCGAGATCTTGAGAAAACAAATTCGAAAGAATTTGGAGACTGAAATTAAGGGTGAGAGGAAAATGATTAAGGATGAATTATTGAGGAAAGAGAAGGACAAATTTGAATCTCTCTCTCTCTCATTTTCGCTGAGTTTTGGGATGTACACGATGTGGTGGCTGGGTTTAACTCGACTCGACGAGGTCTGATTTTACAAGAACACTATCCTCCCTTCTGATCTTACTAGAGGGCTCCGGCTAGATTTTGGGTTGATTTTATCGATAAAAAGACCTTTAAAATTCTTTTTTGTTGTTTATTTGTGCTCTTGATCTCGGAAGATTGAAATCGATTTCAAACCCGATTTCAAATACTGAAAATTGATTTCAAATTTTAGGGATTTGGTTGTGGATTCATCTTTGAGACGACGGAAAAAGGTTTTGAAATTAGTGAAAAGAGCAAAGTCGGTTATGGAGCTTTGGATTTGATGGAAGTAGAGAAGAAAACGATGAAATAGCAGTAGAAGAAGAGAGATGGAGAGGAAGAACGTTTTGTTTCTTTTTTCATTTTTTATTTTATTACTTTAAATAAGACCATTAAAACGGTATAGATTTTGTAAAATAATGATAACAAAATGCAGCGTTTTGAATTTCGTCGTCGATATAACATCTGTTTGACGGAAGACTTTTGAGGTAAGGAAATTGACTTGTATTTTTTAAACGTGAGAGTCGATTTTGCAAAAAAAAAAAAAAAAAAAAGTGATGAGTTTTTTTTTTTCTTTCAGAAAACCCTATTATTGTAAAACAAGATCCTCGATTATTGTAAAACAAAAGTCATCAAATCAATTAAGTCAAAAGAAGTACAAGATCATCGATTGCGGCAAGACTATTCAACGAATGATGAATCATTACAAGCTCCAAAGAAGACATGACAACTATCAAGTCACGTAGAATGTTCTCAACAAATTCTAATCATCTCTTTTATATAAATCGATTAGTCAATTACACGTACTTTTGATTATCAAATATACAATTGTTTTAGTCTTTGCTGATGCGATTCTTCACCAACTCCACTCTATTCAAGAGTCACATAGAGAAGAGAGAGAGAAAGAGAGTGAGTTGTGAGAGAAATCCATGGCGGAAGCTTGCGGAGTGAAGAGGATGAAGCTTGGAAGCCAAGGCCTTGAGGTATCGGCGCAGGGTCTTGGTTGCATGGGCATCTCCGCTGTCTACGGTCCTTCCATGCCGGAAACTGACGCCATCGCTCTTCTTCACCACGCAATTGTCTCCGGAATCACTTTCCTCGACACCTCCGATGTCTACGGTCCCGAAACCAATGAGTTGCTCCTCGGCAAGGTTTCGAATGTCGAAATTCCCGATCTTCGATTTAATCATGTTTTGTTTGATTTCCGCTTTTCGAAAAACTTGTCGATGATTGATTTTGGAGCGATCGTCAAATGTACATTTGAGAAAACGAAGAACAACACAAATTTGAAGTGGGGATTGGGCTTGATTCTTTGTAGAAATGGTTTTCATTGTTGAGATTTTGAATTTTGCTAGGCTCTGAAGGATGATGCGGTGAGGGAGAAAGTGGAACTTGCGACCAAATTTGGAGCCACTTATGCAGAGGGAAAGATAGAGGTAAGGGGAGATCCTGCTTATGTGAGGGCTGCGTGTGAAGCAAGCTTAAAGCGGCTAGATGTTGCTTGCATTGATCTCTATTATCAGCATCGGGTCGATACTCGTGTCCCTATCGAAATCACTGTAAGCCCTCCTCCATGCCATGGTTTCAAAGTTTCCAAGTTGGTTCATCTTTGGCTTTGGATATGATTGGACGAAATAGGTTTTAAGAAAATAGATTGGAGACACAAATGGTTTTTCGCTTATGTCACTTTTTCCTCTGTTTGTGATACTGCTAGCTTATTCCCTGATGGGTTTTGTTCAATTAGACTCGTTTAGGGTTGCTTCCTGAGCTCTAATTGGTTTGCCACACTTCTTGACCTTTATCAAAAGGCAGCCACTTTTGCTTAACTAAACAATTTATTTTGTCTGTTGATTCCAAGATGGGGGAACTCAAGAAGCTAGTTGAAGAGGGTAAAATCAAGTACATCGGTTTGTCTGAAGCCTCTGCCTCAACTATCAGAAGAGCGCATGCTGTTCACCCAATAACCGCGGTGCAGTTAGAATGGTCCTTGTGGACGAGAGACGTGGAAGAAGAAATCATCCCGACCTGCAGGTAAGGGAGTCTATGCAGATTTGCTCCTCTTTTCTTGGTGCACTATCTTCTTCTCTTTCCTTTATTCAGGGAACTTGGGATTGGAATTGTTGCTTACAGTCCTCTAGGACGAGGTTTCTTCGCATCAGGACCCAAACTTGTTGAGAAGCTAGACAATAATGACTTCAGAAAGGTAAGTACAAATGTTTTGTATGACTTGTTTGATCGATGAACCTTATGAAGGTAAGCTGAGGATGTGACTGTATAGTTGCTCAATTCTGTTTCTTATTGCAGACTCTACCAAGATTCCAACAAGAAAACTTAGACCACAACAAGATTCTGCACGAGAAGGTTTGTGCAATTTCGGAGAAGAAAGGATGCACTCCCGCACAACTAGCCCTCGCGTGGGTTCACCACCAGGGAGATGATGTTTGCCCCATCCCAGGAACCACCAAGATCGAAAACCTTAATCAGAACATTGGAGCTTTATCAATTAAACTCACTTCCGACGAGATGACTGAGCTCGAGACCATTGGCCAATTAGAGTCTGTGAAAGGAGAAAGACACGGTAACATCCTGACCACTTTCAAGAACTCAGACACTCCACCATTGTCTTCTTGGAAAACCGTGTAAACCGGCTGAGTTTCTCTGGTTGTGGTGGTGCATGACTTCGAAGCAGTCTAACTTCTGTCAGCGAGATCAAGGTAATTGATGTGTTGCGTCTTCGAGAGTAGATTATCATTCCAAGGGAAACCCAAATTCCAGTGTTGATGCCTTTGAATAATAAAGGGAGGATTACTAAAGTAACGCTAGAATCCTTAAAATTATTTGTTTGAGTACATTTTATCAAAAAAACTAGAATAACTTAACATACTGAAAAATATCAAAAATACATTTCTGGCATTTGTTTAGAAAAACGTAATTACAAAAATGTCATTACTTTTCCTTTGTCACGTAGGTAAAAACTAGCGCACAGAAAAACATAAGTCTACCGTTTTTTGACGGTAAACTTGTTTGATGTTGGTCAACTCAAATTTTGGTGGTAGATTTGTTTGGTGGATGGTAAATTTGTTTGAAAGATAGTACATTTGTCAAATCTTGGTAGACTTATTTTAACGAGGCGGAAGATATATTTATTTTTGGTAGATATATTGTCTTTGATGGTAGGTTTGTTTATGAGTTGATAGACTTTACGACCAAACCATTGACTAACGGTAAATGTTTGACTTTTTTTTGTAGATTTATTGACAATGGTGGTAGATTAATCTTACAAAACGGTAGATTTATTTCTTTTGGTGATAGAGTTAATTAGTGTGAATTATTTTTTTCGTGACAGTAGATTTGTATTGGCAACGGTAGATTTTTATTGGGTTGGTAGATTTATTTATAATGGCGGTAGATTTAAAACCGTGTAAAATCTTGGTGGCTTCGTTTTCTAACAGTGGTATATTTAATATTAGTGACGGTAGATTTAAAAATATTTGGTAGATTTGTTTGTAATGGTGGTAGATATAAAACGTCTAACATTTTGATGACTTCATTTTGTTATGGTGGTAGATTTAATATTAATGACGGTAGATTTAAAATTATTTGGTGGATTTATTGTTAATGGCGGTAGATTTAGTAATTTTTTGGTATTTACTCAGATAACCTTCAGTTGGTAAACTTATTATTTTGCGTTGTGGTAGACTTTTAATGACAGTAGATTTATTGACATTGTTTGGTGGTAGACATTTGATTTTTTCCAGAATGAAAAATGACGTTTATGCCCTACACTAAAACTCATATTTACAAAAAAAAAACAGGCACCCAAATATGCTAAGTTTGAGATTTTTTTAGTGTTTGATGGTAGATTTATTGTAATGATGGTAGATTTATTTTGTTAAATAACTTTTTTTTATGGAGTTAACTTTTCATTTCATCTTAAATCACATTTAAAGTATTGTCAATGGATACATAGTTGTCAAGTATTACAACCATATGTCAAGAAACTATATGATTTTTAAAAAAAAACATCATTAAGTGATTGCAATGGCAAGATAAGTCATTCTTCCCTAGATTAAGTCAATTTTCACAAACTAGTTCATTATCGTAAAAGCCAGAACAAAATAGCTTCTGGATAAAAAAAAAAAGAAGCCATAACAAAACAGCTTCTGGATAATTGATTGTGTTATCTCTCTATCTCATATTGCGGTGAGTAACCATATAGAATCAAATCTTCTATAATTTACAGTCTCCCCATGTTTTTGCGGTTTGCAATAAGAACTAGCAAGTGCATTAAAAACCATATCACTTGGATGCATTGTTTTTTGAGCATTTGAACCCACACTCTGATATTTCATGATTCTCTATTTCAGAGATGTACGATATGAGATTTTCATAGACTTTGGGATAGTTTAAAAAAATCAATAAACAATAGATAAATTAAGACTCCACAATAGCAATTAACCGGTGCAAATCTGGGTGGATTCGAACCACCATCCTCTCTACTTCCAAAGGAGAAGATCGGTATACCATTTTGAGCTTACATATTTATATCAAAAACCCTATTTAGATGTCATATTTAAATTAACCGTATTACACTTAAACACAGAAACCACCAGATTGTAGACAAAATAATTTGAAATTCCTTTTTTATTCATTGGCATATTTATTTCGAATTTTATTAAATCATTGGACTAAGAATACTAATACACAAAGATATAATTAAAGTAAAGCCAAATCAATTTAATATATCACACCTACAAAAGTCTATTATCATAACAATCATTTTTTCTTCTTTAAAATAAATTTACCACAAATTAAGAACTATCTTGTAAAAAATCAAAATACATCTACCATCATGTTAAAAAAAAAATATTCCAAAAATTTCCAAAATTTTTCCAAAAAATCTACCATTATGTGAAAAACAAATCTACCATCATCATACAAATCTGTTTTTTTAGAAGAATACCCTAAAACAAATCTAATAATACCATCATGTAAAAACCAAATCTACGGCCATTTTGTTTTTTAGAAGACTACCCTAGAACTAATCTACCACCAATGAAAAAGTAGCAAGCACACCTCACTAGATCGATCTTGGATTTATTTTGACATCATGTGAACTCATGATGAGCCTCTGCGTTCCGTAGGTTATGAATCTTTGCAGCCCCGACCTGATTAATTGAAAGAAAGAAACAAATTTGTTAATTGTGTTTCGATGAATTAGTAAAAGTTAAAGAAAGAAAGATAACGATGAACATGAACAAATCTACCGTCATATCTAAACAAATCTACTGTGATATATAAACAAATCTACCGTCATATATAAACAAATATACCGTCAAACTAATGATAATAAATCTACCAAAACAAAATCTACACACAAATCTTCCACCAAACGTTACAAAAATCTACCACCAAAGAAAAAAAAAAACATTCCTCACCGGAAAATTATTCGCTCTCACCGGAATACGTTTATTTGACCGGAATTTTTTTACGGCAAACGCATTTTCTTCATGATGCAGCATCCAGATCCAATTAGTAGTGCATAAGAAAAATGAATACAAGCATTAACTTGGGGAAAACAAAATCTGGAAAATAAGAACTTAACGAAGGAGAAGAAAGAGGGAATAAAGTACCTGGAGAAGCTAAGAAATTGAAACGCGTTGTTGCCGTTGATGAAGGCGGATGTTCTCCGGCAGCTGTTTGGCCGTGGGCACAAGTTCAGAAGATGAAGGCGGCGCGATTTAGGGTTCGTCGCTGAGAGAAACGAGAGAGAGAGAGGAAGCTGAGAAGAAGAAAGCTTGGCGCTCAAATACTGCGGAGATTGACGAAGGATCTGGGTAAGAAGGAGGAGGAAGAAGAAGAAGATTTGGGTAAGAAAGAGGAGGCAGAAGCTCGTCGCCGTCGGTCTTGAGAGAGGAAGAGAGTTTTAAAAAAAAAAATTAGATTTAGGTTTTTGTGTTTTATTTAGGTTAGTTTCAGTGGCAAACTCGTAATAAAAACGAAAATTTGGATATACATGACATTTACTAACATTCTAAGGTTAGTTTAGTTAGCTCCCTTCTCTAGAAGTTAGTCTAGTAATAAACACTATGTGTAATGTTAGATTGATGAATTATCTCTTATAATGAATTATGTAAAGAGTTCCCCAAGTGAAAACTTCAATTTACATTTCCAAACATTGTTGTGACCAAACTCTATAAAAAAGATATGTTTTGTTCAAACTTCAGAGTACGTTAACAATGTCAATATTTCAAGATGAATATCCAAATAAAAACCATCACCTTTATTTTTTTTCAAGATCGATCATCACCTTTGAAAAATACAAGTCAATATTTTTTTTTTTTTTTGAAGAGAATGTAAAATTTATTCACCACAAAAAACAACGTTTTTACAATAAATGCATCATTTCGCAGAGTTTTGAAAGTAAATTTGATGCTAGATGGTAGAGGAAATTACAAAATATTTGTAAACTTTATCAAATTGGTGGTCTTGAAACAAACCAGAATACCAATCCCTCCGCAAAGTGTTTATCACCGCTTCTTTGAATTGTGTGTAGACGGTTCCTCATTGTCTTGTCCAGAAGTTTGATTAAACGTGTACTGGTTGAAGGTTTTTCGCCATGTCTCCTTTGGTTTCGTTCTCGCCAAATTGCGTGGATATCTGCTTGGAACAGATATCTCGTAACAAACAATGTCATTCGGTTGAGACTTTGATTAGAGAGTAAGAGAACTAAGGAGTTCCAATCCTTTGTGAAATGATTCCGAAGAATACCTCGAGCCAGGTTAGCCCATGTATCTTCCGAGTATGGGCAGTCAAAGAAGAGATGCTTACGTGTTTCCAATGGGTTGTTTCATAGAAACAAGTCAATATTGTTACCTCAAAAGTCCCGCGCAAAACAACCCACACGTATATAGATAACGTGGCGGTAATAATCGTCTGTGAGAACACAGAATTTAAAACGCTTTGTTTCAGTAATATCGAAAAGAGAAATAGCAATAGATAGCCTTCAATAACTTCAAAATTAGTTTTCTAGTTTAGTCACTATTCACACTCTACTATTTATTATCAAAAATCCATTTTGCCCTTATGGTTTTAAACTAATTACATTGCTGGGTTTGATAACTAGATGTATGATAACAAAGTTAGTTAATCAGTAACACATGTTTTCTATGATATGATAACTAGGTTATCAAGATAAATTTTATATTTTCATATTTCATACATTTCTGCGATATGATAACTAGATGAACATGATAATTTATGATATGATAACTGGGTTAACATGACAATTTCATATTCTATATTGGTTATCGAGATTTATTGTTTAGTGTTATCGAGATTTATGGTTTAGTGTTTTCGGTTTAGGGTTATAGGTTATGATTTTATGGTTTAGTGTTTTCGGTTTATGGTTATGATTTATTGTTTTAGGGTTCATGATTTAAAGGTTTAGGGTTTAGAGTTTATGATTAGGGGTTAGGGTTCATGAATTAGGGTTTATGGTTTATGATTTATTGTTTTAGGGTTCATGATTTAAAGGTTTAAGGTTTCAGTTTAGGGTTCAATGTTTAGGGGATAAGGTTTGGGGGTTAGGGTTTGGAGTTTATGGGTTTAGGGTTTAGCTTTTTAGGGTTTAAGGTTTAGTTCGTCAGGTATATAAGTTATCTATGGTATCTAATTGTATAACATGGTTATCTATAAACGCGATTTCGTTAGTTCGTCAGATATCTAAGTTATCTTTGGTATCTAGTTAGATAACATGGTTATCTATAAACGCGATTTCGTTTGTTCGTCAGATATCTAAGTTAGCGTTTAATGCAGTCATTTGTTCACTTTATTAACAATACGGGTATAATCGTCCGAAACTTAGATTTACTTTTTGCAGAACTAAATTTGAAATATGAAAGGCTAGTTAGTTAATTTTAGAAGTATTGAAGGCTATCTATTAAATTCACCCTATCGAAAACAACATGATGTTTACCAAATGTGAAATAGCACACATTATAAATCATTATACCCCAAATCAATAATTTTAGGAAAAAAATAATTAAAAACAACAATCAACGGACGGAGATTTCAATTGCCTCGGAAGCCTGTGAAATCGAGATCTTGAGAAAAAAAATTCGAAAGAATTTAGAGACTGGAATTAAGGGTGAGAGGAAAATGATTAAGGATGAATGATCGAGGAAAGAGAAGGACAAATTCGAATCTCTCTCTCTCTCTCTCATTTTCACTGAGTTTTGGGATGTACACGATGTGGTGGCTGGGTTTAACTCGACTCGACGAGGTCTGATTTTACAAGAACATTATCCTCCCTTCTGATCCTACTAAAGGGATCACCTTTAATGTTTTCTTTGCTCATATTTGATTAAAAAATTAATGGTATATCAAAAATATGGCTTAAGATTATATGAGTGAGTAAGTGTGTATTTATCTTAACTCATCCTTATAAATGTTGTACTCTTACATATTTTTGACACGAATGATGATTGTTGTGGTGTTTTATTTCACTAAACGTATTAAATTTACATTGTGCAATATAAGATGCACAACTTGGGTAGTAGTTATATGAGTTCGAGGATTGACACTTATTTTTTTTTTTTGGAATGAGCCATTTAGCAACGGAATTGCAAGGAAACTCAAGAAATCCGTTGCAAAACCGTTGCAAGCCGAAAAACCACAAATTTCTTAAGTAAGATACCACAAATAGCTAACTATATGTTAACAACAATTCCTTGAGTTGTTATTCTTGTTTTCCTTCACCTCTAATGTTTTCTTTGCTCATATTTGATTAGAAAATCTATGGTATATCAAAAATATGGCTTAAGATCATATGAGCAAGTAAGTGTGTATTCATCTTAACTCATCATTAAAATGAATGTTTCACTCTTACATATTTTTGAAAGAATGATGATTGTTGTGGTGTTTTATTTCACTGAACGTATTAAATTTACATTGTACAATATAGCATGCACAACTTGGTTAGTAGTTATATGAGTTAGAGGATTAACACTTGTTTTTTTTTTTTTGGAATGAGCCATTTAGCAATGGAATTGCAAGGAAACTCAAGAAATCCGTTGCAAACCCAAAAAATCTGTTGCAAAACAGTTGCTTTTCTGTTGCAAGCCGCAAAACCACTAACTTTTTAAGTATGATACTACAAATGGCTAACTATATGTTAACAACGATTATTTTTAGTTGGTATTCTTGTTTTCCATCACCTTTAATGTTTTCTTTGCTCATATTTGATTAAAAAATCAATGGTATATCAAAAATATGGCTTAAGATTATATGAGTGAGTAAATGTGTATTCATCTTAACTCATCTTTATGAATGCTGCACTCTTACATATTTTTGACAGGAATGATGATTGTTGTGGTGTTTTATTTCACTAAACGTATTAAATTTACATTGTGCAATATAAAATGCACAACTTGGGTAGTAGTTATATGAGTTCGAGGATTGACACTTGGCTTTTTTTGTTTGGAATGAGCCATTTAGCAACGGAATTGCAAGGAAACTCAAGAAATCCGTTGCAAACCCAAGAAATCCGTTGCAAAACCGTTGCTATTCTGTTGCCAGCCGCAAAACCACAAATTTCTTACCACAAATGACTAAGTATATGTTAACAACAATTCTTTGAGTTGTTATTCTTGTTTTCCTTCACCTTTAATGTTTTCTTTGCTCATATTTGATTAGAAAATCTATGGTATATCAAAAATATGGCTTAAGATCATATGAGTAAGTAAGTGTATATTCATTTTAACTCATCCTTAAGATGAATGTTTCACTCTTACATATTTTTGAAAGAATGATGATTGTTGTGGTGTTTTATTTCACTGAACGTATTAAATTTACATTGTACAATATAGCATGCACAACTTGGGTAGTAGTTATATGAGTTAGAGGATTAACACTTGTTTTTTTTTTTGGAATGAGCCAATTAGCAATGGAATTGCAAAGAAACTCAAGAAATCCGTTGCAAACCCAAGAAATCTGTTGCAAACCCAAGAAATCCGTTGCAAAACAGTTGTTATTCTGTTGCAAGCCGCAAAACCACAAATTTCTTAAGTAAGATACCACAAATGGCTAACTATATGTTAACAACGATTCTTTTAGTTGTTATTTTCCTTCACCTTTAATGTTTTCTTTGCTCATATTTGATTAGAAAATCTATGGTCTATCAAAAATATGGCTAAAGATTATATGAGTGAGTAAGTGTGTATTCATCTCAACTCATCCTTAAGATGAAAGTTTCACTCTAACATATTTTTGACACGAATGAAGATTGTTGTGGTGTTTTATTTCACTGAACGTATTAAATTTACATTGGGCAATATAGGATGCACAACTTGGGTAGTAGTTATATGAGTTAGAGGATTGACACTTGGTTTTTTTTTTTTTGAATGAGCCATTTAGCAACGGAATTGCAAGGAAACCCAAGAAATCCGTTGCAAAACCGTTGCTATTCCGTTGCAAGCCACAAAACCACTAATTTATTTAAATATGATACCACAAATGGCTAACTATATGTTAACAACGATTCTTTTAGTTATCATTTTTGTTTAATTTCCTTCACCGTTAATGTTTTCTTTGCTCATATTTGATTAGAAAATTTATGGTATATCAAAAATATGGCTTAAGATCGTATGAGTGAGTAAGTGTATTCATCATAACTCATTCCCACCTACCAAAATTTGCAACGTATTTCCGTTGCAAACTCTACCTACCAAATAGTTGCAACGAAAACGTGTTGCAAAACATTGCAACGAATATCCATTGCAAATTGTGCAACATTTTGCAATGATATATGTTGCAAACTATTGCAACGTATTTCCGTTGTAATATTTGGAAACAGTTTGCAACGAATTTTGTTGCAAAAATATAATGTTGCTAAACTATTGCAAATCAGTTGCAAACTTGCGACGATTTCGCAACTGATTATTTTTTGGAAAATTGGCATCGGAATTGCAACGAAATTTATTTTGCAACCGAGTTGCAACGTAATACGTTGCAATTATTTGTTATAAAATATTTCTCTTGCAAATTAGCTACTTTCTTGTAGTGACTCCCACCGTCCTCATCCTTAAGCATTCTTGGCATACAAAATCCAGGGAGCTGGAGAGTTGAATTACTGACATGCAAAGATGAACTAGGTTAACGAATCAAGAGACAAGGAAACAAAGACAGATTAAAAAGACCCAAAATCTAACCTTCCATATTCATCCACCAACATACTCTCCATATCTCTCACAGGATCATCCATGTTTATCAACATGTTTTAAAAATCTAGGTTCCGAAACTTAAAGATGTTCCCAATGCACCAACTGTATTTTTTCTGAACCCAAATCCACACGGGAACGCTCTAGCTCCTATCACACCACCGGTTCCACCTATTCCTATCCCACCATCGGTTCCACCTCGTCGATCATTGAGACTTCGGTGTTTCTCGCAAAGAGTAAACATCTCACTGAAACATGAAGATATAGTAATTAAGTATATGTTTCGTTGCTAATTTTGAATTTACTAGATGATTATCTGCTATACGCGCGGGTCATATTCATATACGTTTTTAGATTACTTTTCATTCAATATTCATTCATGCAAGATTTGAGCATGACATTTTTAACATAGTTTTCTTCCAAGATCAATTTCAAACATGTGATTTAGTTTTTTGCAATTTTTTATCCAATCTAGAAACTTCTCAAATAAACTGAAAAATATTCAAATGAGGAATTGATGAAAAATATTAAATAGCTCCGATTTCATGCTAAATCCAATGAAATAATAATAGCAAAAATGAGAGAGCACTAAATCCTAGTCATGGTTAACCCAAACAAATTCATGTATAGTAGGCTATCCATAAAAGACATATCAAGAGAAATCTAAACCCTAAAATGTAATGGGAGAACTCAAATACAATACCATAACTACCCAATGAGATGATAATAGCCTAAATGAGAGAGCATTAAACCCTAGTCATAAGTTAGTGAACTTAAACTGATTAATGTACAATAGAATATCCATAACAAACATATAGCAGATGACAATTATATCCTAAATTGTATTGGGAGAATATAACACAATGCCTTAACTACTTAACAAATTGAATTAACTACCGAATGGCGAATGCCTTAACTACTTAACAAAGTTGCTATAAACATTCGTGTTTATAGAAAAAATAACGGGTTAATCATGCAAATAATTATTGTTTATCTTCTCAAGTTATACTATAAATTTTTCATCTTTCAAATTTTGCTGATTCATTATAAATAGCTAAATACATAATAAATTTGATTAAAGTTTATAGTACAATATCGCTAGTAATAGAAATGAAAAAATAGAAAGAAAATAGATTACATTAGTCTTTGAAAGAAAAGTGATTATAAAAGATAAGTGTGGTAGAAGGGTGAAATTGTTTTTTTTTTTTAAGAAGCTAAATTCTTCTAACATATATATAAAAATAGCCATATAAATATATCATGGAGAATTTGTGAAAAAAATCTATATATTAAGAGGAAAATTGAGATATCTAAAGAATTTTCCCTTAATATATACCCCACCACTTTATCGTACTTCAAATTTTATTTATTAATTAACAATTTTTCATAATGGGTGAAATCAAAAACCACAGTCACAACTTTTTTTTTTTTCTTTTTAAAATGATTCTTGAAATTTAATGAAGTAGAATAAACCTTTTGTTTCCGTCCAATATCACAGAAGCACTCCATCGTCATTGTAATACACAAAAAAACCAAAAAGTCTTCTCAAACACCGAATCTAAATCCAACCAATAGGATTGAAGACAAGAAATCATCCAGGTATCACTTTTCATGATTTCTATTAACAAACATCGAATCTTTTTTCTGATCTCTACAATATGGGTTTCAAATTTCGTTTGATTGTCTAGGCAAAAATATTTGATTTTGTAGGCCTGTTTTTGTTTTTGTTTTTTTTTTTTTTTTTTTTTATCAAACTTGATTCCATTAAATTAAATCTTCCAAATTACAAACGAGTGAATTATCCATCCTCTTAAATTAATACAATAAAACATAAAAGTAATAGAAATGAAAATTTTCATAGAATTTTGACAGCGAATTTAAACCAAAACTCGAATGCGTTGATATATTTCATTATATTTTTTTTGTGTTTCGTTTGGTTCTTGGGGGGTCTTAACTACGTGATCATATCAAAAGTAAATGTTTTTTTGTGTGAAATCCTCGAGAGTTTAATTGGTTTGACTAATTTTAGTTTCAAGTCTGTTTTCATGTTCTTGATTTGTTGTCATGATTTAAACTTTTAATCATAAAATGGTCAGATCATAAGCTCAAAGCCAGATTCATTAGTGTCTGTTTTATATTTTGTTAATCCAATTTTCATTTATGTTTTTGTTGTTTATCATGATATAATCCTAAAAATCATGGATCGCTGAGATATTAAAATAGGGATCAGAAGCCCCATAATTACTTTATTATTTTAGCAGCACCGTAATTACTTTATTTTACCATTGGATTGAGTTGTTGATATATCCAAATTAATTAATAAAATATAATCAAAATTTGAAGGTAAAATTTTTGAAAAATGTTGGCATTCGTGAAATCCTTCTCGTTGAAGCGAAGAAAGCATCCTCCTGGATATGAGGACCCTCATGTTCTTGCATCCGAAACTCCATGTAAGTCAAAAAAAAAAAACAAAAAAAAACCCACGACATATTCTAAATTGAATAGCTAAAATTAATTAATTAGGAAGAAGTAAACGACACACATATCCATAACGAATATGAGCTGTAATATATCTATATATATGCATGTTATGAAGCTATATATAGAGGTTATATATACAGTTGATCTATATACGCAGTTACTGTGAATGAGATAGAGGCTTTACACAATCTATTCAAGAAGCTAAGTACATCCATTATCGACGATGGTTTTATCCATAAGGTAACATTTATTTATTTAATGGTTTTTTTTTCACTCAGAAAAAGGCGTAACAAAGGATTAATTATACATTAATTATTCTTAAAACCGCATCAATTAATTTGGAATATAACCTTATTTATGAACAGGAAGAGTTTCTTCTGGCTTTGTTCAGAAACAGCAGTATGCAAAATCTATTTGCGGACAGGGTTCGTAATTCTATTCCCATGATCCATTCTCATAAAACAAATATTACATCAAGAACTATATGTTTGGTTTTATCATGCATACCACACAAAATGGTTGAATTTGATTTATAATATCATAGCGAGAAAATATGATAAATTTTGCTATAATTAAGCACTTAACTAGTTATTGAAGGAATATATAGTTTAAGGTATTAATTAGAAATAATTTGCCGCAGGTGTTTTATATGTTTGATAGGAAACGCAACGGTGTGATTGAGTTTGGTGAATTTGTTCGTTCACTTAGCATCTTCCATCCACACACTCCGGAACATGAAAAGTCCTCATGTACGTATCTTTATGAATTAGTATCAGTACACGTTATATTCGTATTCGAGAGATTAACTAAACCGTTTTCCTCTAATGTTATAAAATGGCAGTTATGTTCAAGCTTTATGACCTCCATGGAACCGGCTTTATCCAACCTCATGAGGTACTGATAAAATGATAAGATATCTACTCGTACTATGGAAACTTGAAAAAAACAATTGTTGCATGAGATGATGGAATCCTTACACGAAGAAAAAAAATGGAAAAAGTCTGCCGTGAAATTTTTCGTTGTTCGAATTGCAAAGTTGATGAATATAGATCAAAACTTTGGAGAATGGCAAAATAAAATTTTCATTCTAAGGGTTACTAATTTTAATTAAATTAGAGACCAATACATATTTAGACACAGTATATGTGTGTGTCTTTTGTTTTGTTTTTGGTTTTAAATATGAGTGTAGTAGATGCATACACTACCATTATTTATGTGTAATGTTTGGTGGAAATTTAGTTGAAGAAGATGGTGGGCGCACTACTTAGTGAAACAGACTTAGAACTCTCCGAAGAATCAATTGAAGCCATCGTCGAACAGGTCCTGATTACATGCTTACTTTTCGAATTATGTATTAATTGATTATAACATTAATATTTCTATTTCATATCTTGTTGAATTCACTAATCAATTTTTTGGTTTTTGGATTACTAACAGACGATGATTGAGGTTGATACGAATAAAGATGGCAAAATTGATGAAGAAGAGTGGAAAGAGCTCGTCGCTAAAAATCCTTCAATCCTCAAAAATATGACTTTACCCTACCTCAAGTAATACCACATTTTATTGGGAAAGTAATAATGATTCTTTTTTAGTATCATGATTATTAATTAACTACTGATTTGCAGGGAAGTGACTTTAGCATTTCCAAGTTTCGTTCTTGATTCCGAAGTAGACGACTGACTATAAGAAATCAATCTTTTGAATGTGCCAGAGTTTCTCCGGATTTATGCTTTTGAGGTTTTTGATATTTCTTTTGTGTTAATTTGGAAACCGGACCTATCTATCAATAAACCGGTCCGGCAATATCTGATACAAGGTCAAAATGATTTGCATTCTTTCGTTGATTTTTCTCTCTATAATTTCTGGTATTTTATTGATTTATAGCTAGCGGACTAGCTAACGTGAATACATAGATGAAAAACATTAAAAAAAAAAAATAATAATAAAGAAAGAAAGTGTCTTACATCGACAAAACTAATCCAGTTTGAACAAAATCCGATACAAAAGCATAAAAAACGCTATCGAAAAGAAGAATATCGAAACCACAATGCAAAATCATCTTGAAACCTTGAAATGTGCATTCTCGCTAAATAAGTGTAGCGAATTCCACGATCAATCATCTTGCGCAACCCAGTTGCCGGTATTCTTTCGTTGTTATAATGTACCACGTTCATTTTTTCCATTACATTTTTATTTTAACGCAACTTTACAATGAAGATATTCTCTTTGATGTGTAAGGATTTAAATGATATAATATGAGTAAACCATTTAAAAACCAGATCGATATAAAATTTAGCCGATGGTATTGTAATACAACGGTCCATAACTCGTTAGTTACAAGTGTTTGGGCCGAAACAAATTGGCCCACCTCGAAAGACGGTGGAATCATTACGTGGAGAAATAAACGAACGTTTTGAAGACACGTGGCAAACATGGCCCGCTCGTAACGGTAACTGGGTGAACAACGGCTATTAGGAGGGAGCAGTGGAGCAGCGTCGGGCCCACACGTGTGTTGAAGTAATCGTGACCCATTGTTTTTAAATTAGTTTTTCTCGAGTTATTTACTTGTGTTCATGTACCCACCCACAATCGTGACAGCAATAAATTTATATTCACGACATAATTTAAATATATGGTCAGGTCATATTATTTTATTGTCCGATTAAAGCCACCGGCCATACTGGACGTTTTCAACAAAACAATTCACATTATTAAAGCCTAAATGCTATTCTCTCGTTCTTTAATAAGTAAGTGATTTTTAAGAATTTTTTTTTTAATTTTTAAATAAGAGATGTTTTAAGTTTTTTTTTTTAATTTTTAAATAAATGATGTTTTCAATATGAAATTAATTAATTTTTTTATTGTTTTTGACTATTCGTATTCTACAAATTGTTTTATCATTAGTTGAATTGTGTTGAAATTGGTAATAAATAATGTTTTAGTATAGAAAAAAATAAAATTTAAATAAATCAAAAATCTGTGTACAAAAACTTTAAACATCACTTATAAAAAAACGGAAAGAGTAATATTTGATTTAATTTTGTGTTTGTTTTAAATAGCATATCTGACCTTTTTTGTGGATGTTATTAGCATATATGTATTTTTCCTTATACTTAGATGTTGTATATAAAGGGAACTAATGTAATACATTTTGATTATCTATGAGAATTACACATTTAATCTTTCTCTCTCATAGAGTTAATATGATATCAGAGCAATGATACTTTCTCTCCCATTCGCGTAACAAATTTTTTTTTTCTTTCATCTTTGGCTCTTCAATGGCGATTTCTTCTTCGTGAGCTTCGATTTCCCTTCACCTGAGCTCCGATTACTCACAATGAGTGTTTCACGCCGTGATTTCATCACTATCTTCTTTGCGAATCTTTACCATTTCGTTTTTGGAGTTCTGAAAATGGCAATTTCATTGATCGTCATCTCTATTCTTTCTTTCAATTGATCTCTATTTGTTGCTGTTTTCTTCTTCTCTGGCACTTTCTTTTCTTTAAGATCGTTCAATTTCACATCGGATTGTTCGAATTTCATCTACATTCTTTGTAATGTCTCTGGAGACGCGTTCTTCTATTCCGACTCCGAATCAAGATCCTCAACACAGTCGCTTGATCAATATGATAATCCATACTTCTTGCACAGATCAGATCATGCGGGGTTGATCTTAGTTTCCGATCGACTCGATACTGGTGCGAAATTCCATTCATGGCGAAGATCCGTAAGAATGGCTCTCAATGTGCGCAACAAACTCGGATTTATCGATGGTACTATATCTAAACCCTCTCAAGATCATCGTGACTATGGCTCGTGGTCTCGATGTAATGATATGGTTGCAACTTATATTATCAATTATGTTTCGAAGAAAATTGATCAAAGTTTGTTGTTCATCGACACTACCGAGGGCATATGGAATAGTCTTATGTCTAGGTTTAAGCAAGACAATGCTCCTAGAGTATATGAGATTGAACAACGTCTTAGCTCTATTCAGCAAGGTTTTATGGATGTTAGTGTATATTACACTGAATTGGTAACATTGTGGGAAGAATACAAGAATTTTGTGGAATTACCGGTATGCACATGTAGTCATTGTGAATGTAATGCAGCTGTGTTGTGTGAGAAACTGCAACAGAGAAGTCGTGTGACGAAATTTCTGATGGGATTAAATTAGTCATATGAATCCACTCGTCGTCACATCTTGATGCTAAAGCTGATCCCAACTATTGAGGATACCTTCAACATGGTAACTCAGGATGAAAGACAGAAGAATATGAAGCATTCAGGTCGACCAGAGAACATTGTTTTTCAGAATTCAGCTCCAATGGCGCAATCAGATGGTTCTGGATACAATGGATGTGTAGACAATGCATCATTTGCAATGCAGAATAATTTCAGGCCTAAATCTCGACATGTGTGCACTCACTGTGGACAAACAGGTCATGTGGTGCAGAAATGTTTCAAACTTCATGGCTATCCTCCAGGCTATATCTCTGGTTACAAGAGCAACTTCTCTAATTTTCAGAATCAAAGACCATATCCTCAATCTTCTTTCCAACCAATAGGACAAGTTCATAACAATTTTCAAGCTCGAGACAGGATGGAAAACAACTTCAGACCTCAGACTGTTGCAAATGTCATGACTGATGCTTATCCATATATTCCTCCTCCTGTAACTCAAGCCATGAATTTGGATCTGTCAGATGAACAGTGATCAAGTGAGTCTTTGATTCAACAATTATATGCTCATGTCAAAGTATCTGAGCCATAGCTGCTCAATGTCAAGTCTCTCCACCAATCTTTTCTATAACCGATAATGGTGTCATGGCTGCCCAATCATCATTGGGTACTGTTTCTTTTCCTTCTACTTCTTTGAGATTTGAGAACAACATATTAACATTCCAACACCAATGCTTATCCACCCTATACTCAAATCTCCCTCGTGGTTCTGGGATAATTGACAGTGGGGCTACTTGTCATATTTGTTTTGATTTGGAACTTTTTAGTGACCCTGTTGCAATCTCTGGAGTAACAGTTTCTATGCCATATGGTTCTCGGGTTGCTATCACACACTGGCACTGTGCATATATCATCATCTCTCATTTTACATGATGTCTTGCATGTTCCATCATTCAAATTTAACTTGCTATCTGTTAGTGGTTTATTAAAAAGTGGTACTTGTTCAGCTCACTTATGTACGGATTCTTGCTTTATTCAGGAATCTACTATGGGCTCGATGATTGGTAGAGGGATTCTTCTACACAATCTATACATTTTACACCTACCAGATTCATCTCCATCATCTCATTTCACTGGATCCTTGGCGGTAGATGGTCATCTCTGGCACCAACGCCTTGGACACCCATCTCCTGGCAAGTTAAAACATCTTTCTAGTATTCTTCCTGTTTCTAAGTCTAGCTTGTCCCTAGAGTGTCACTGTCCTGTCTGCCCATTAGCTAAACAAAGACGATTACCCTTTGAGTCTCATAATCATTTGTCTACATCTCCATTTGATTTTATACATCTCGATGTTTGGGGTCCTTTCTCCATAGAGTTTGTTGAAGGTTACAAGTATTTTCTTACCATAGTTGATGATTGTACTCGTGTAACCTGGATTTACTTAATGAGAAATAAAAGTGAGGTTTCCAAAATGTTTCCTTCTTTCATTCATCTTGTCAGAACCCAATACAATGCAATCATTAAGGTCATTAGAACGGATAATGCTCCAGAACTTGCATTCACTGATTTAATAAAGCATCAGGGTATAATACATCAATTTTCTTGTGGTTATACTACACAACAAAACTCTGTGGTAGAACGTAAGCATCAACATCTCTTGAATGTAGCTCGTGCTTTGTTATTTCAGTCCAATATTCCATTAATATACTGGAGTGATTGTGTTCTAACTGCTGCTTTTCTCATTAATCGTATGCCTTCAACCTTGTTGCATAACATAAGTCCTTATGAGCTTCTGGTTAAGAAACCTCCTGAATATGCAATCCTTAGATCATTTGGTTGTCTTTGTTATGTATCTACTTTGTTGAAAGATAGGCACAAATTTAGTCCAAGAGCTGAAAAATGTATTTTCTTGGGATACTCATCAGGTTATAAAAGATATAGAGTGTTGCATTTAGATTCAAATATAGTCTCTGTAGCTCGGAATGTTATCTTTCATGAAGATATTTTCCCTTTTTAAGTCTAATCATGTCACTTATAATACAGATTTTTTCCCTAAAACTATTCTTCCATTACCTATTCCAACTGCCATTGATACACATACTGCATCTCATTCATCATCTCATCATTCACCACATGTCACTACTACATCACCATCATCTACATCATCTCATACACAACATGATAGCTCTAGTGATCCATATACGGCTCCTGCAACTGCTACAACAGCGGATGCAATGGTTTCCCTACCTAGAGCCATATCAAAACGGACTACAAAAACTCCATGTTATCTCTCCAATTATCATTGTTCACTTACTCAAATTTCTACTCCTTCTTCTTCTTCTCCTCTTAAACTATGTACTACTCCTTATCCAATTTCAAACTATCTTTCATATTCTCACCTTCACCCTACATATCAGCATGTTGTTCTCCCATTCTCTCTCGAGATAGAACCTAAAACTTTTAAGTAAGCCATGGTTACAAAAGAATGGACAAATGCTTGTGATGTTGAACTACATGTAATGGAACTGAATAAGACATGGAGTGTGGTTTCTTTACCACCATGAAAGAATGTCGTCAGCTGTAAGTGGGTCTTCACAATCAAATACCATGTTGATGGCTCCATTGAGAGATACAAAGCCAGGCTTGTCGCCAAAGGCTTCACTCAGCAGGAGGGTGTGGATTATTTTGATACCTTCTCTCCCGTGGCCAAGCTTGCTAGTGTAAAGCTCATCCTTGGTTTGGCAGCAAGACATGGCTGGAGTTTGACGCAAATGGACATCACTAATGCATTTCTGCATAGTGACCTAGATAGAAGAAATTTATATGAGTTTGCCTCAAGGATACACTACTGCATCTGGCTCTTTGCCTCCGAATCCAGTATGCCATCTTCATAAGTCCATTTATGGCTTAAAGCAGGCATCCAGACAATGGTACAAGTGTCTCTCCAAAGCTTTAACTGATGATGGCTTCATTTAATCGTATGCTGACAACACTCTGTTTGTTAAGCTCAGAGGTACATATTTCATAGCTCTCTTACTCTATGTAGATAATATCCTCATTATTAGTAATAATGATGAAGTTGTTAGATCTGTTAAGATGACACTGGCCAAGAAATTCAAGACAAAAGACCTTGGTCCAACTAGATTTTTCCTTGGTCTTGAAATTGCTCGAAATTCAGATGGAATTTTTGTATCTCAAAAAAAGTACTGCCTGGATTTACTTGAGGATACATGTCTTTTAGGCTGTAAACCAAAGTCTGTTCCCATGGATCCTAAGGTTCCTTTGAATAAGACTACTGGTACTCCTCTTTCCGATGCAACTCCATATATATAAGTCATTGGCCGTCTCTTATATCTTTGTATTACACGACCTGATATCACATTTGCGGTGCATCGACTAAATCAGTTTATGTTTTGTCCTACATATATTCATCTTCAAGCTGCCCATCAGGTTCTCAAATATCTAAAGAACAATCCAGGTCAAAGACTATTTTACTCTGCTTCTACTGATCTTTGCTTGAATGGATTTGCTGATGTTGACTGGGCAACTTGTCCCGACACTAAAAGATCAGTCACTGGTTTATGCGTCTTTCTTGGTACTTCTCTGATTACTTGGAAGTCTAAGAAGCAGGAAACCGTAGCACGCAGCAACACATAAGCTGAATACGCAGCATGGTTGTAGCTACAGGGGAATTTATTTGGCTACACCAACTTCTGACTGAGCTTCATATACCAGTTTCTTCTCAAACTAAGCTGTTTTGTGACAACAAATCAGCCATGCATATTGCCAACAACCCAGTTTTCCATGAAAGGACTAAGCACGTGGAAATCGATTGGCATACGACTCGTGATCAAGTGAAGAGTGGTTTTTTGAAGGTGCTTCATGTGTCTACTTCAAACCAGCTTGCGAATATTCTTACCAAACCCTTGCATCCGGGTCCTTTTCATTCTCTGCTTAGTCGTATGTCGGTATCAAACCTCTTTTCTTCTAAGGCTGATTCGGCTTGAGGGGGATGTATTAGCATATATGTATTTTTCTTTATAGTTAGATGTTGTATATAAATGGAACTAATGTAATATACTTTGATTATCTATGAGAATTACACATTTAATCTTTCTCTCTCGTAGAGTTAATAGATGTAATTAGTGTGAACAGAAGAAAATTAAGGTGTTCATTTTTTCTTACAGTCGACAGATCAAAGAAAATTAAGTTAAGGTTAGATGCATCATGCATGAACTGGTCATCGGATCTTTTCGAAAGAAACGTCGAATCTTTAGTGTTTCATGTTATCATGTTATGACACAATTTCCTTTGGACCTTTCCTTCGTGGTACACCTCAGAAGAAACATTCACTTGATTGAAGATTATACTAAATTTAATATATACATATATCTCCTGAATTCCTGATGATAATTAAATTATCATATAGTTACAGTTTAAAAAAAAATATTTTGTTATTAGTGTATTAAATAAGTCATAGCAAATTAAAGAACCTTGTTATGAATTACACAGGGATATGATTCTACGAACCTGCATAGTTCATTATTATTCATAATGTATTTTTTAATCGTACTATATGCTTTATTAAAAAATGTAAAATGATGTTTTAAGCTTTTGAGATAAGATTTTCTTTTTGTTAGATGGAAAGAGGACCCAATCCCATCAACGATTCCATGTGCAACGGCAATAATCTCGGTTTTACGATCTGTTCAAGTTAAATGTTCCAGTAATTAGGTTCGTCTAATCCCCCCCCCCACATCTCTCTAAATAAATGAATTATCACTTTAATTAATATGTTTAGTTTTTCTTACAAGAGAGTCACACGTGGCAAGATTTCATTGCACGAATGACTCACAATACCGTCGTACGCCGGCAAGCCAAAAGCCACGTTGTTGTTTCCGTTAGTTGGATGACGGTAAGATCTTACTCCGTAAGGGATAAGAATGGGCTAATTAAATAGTATTTTATAAATAAAAAAGTTTCCATTTGTAAATGTAAATGGAAACTATCAACTCCACGTATTATTGAAAAATAAAAAACATATAGCCACGATTTGCGCGTAAAGGTTTATTTTCTACTAAGTATTTATAAATCCTCCGTTTATTTGGAACAAACGGTCGTCTAACGGCGTTAATATACAAAATCCGGAAAAGGCTAAGGAGCGCGTCTATTTAAAGTAAGAGCTGCTTCTAACAAAAAGAAATCTTCCCCTTGTTTAGCGAGATGATAGCATTTTTATTTGGTAGATCATCTTCATTCACAGAAAATTAATCGCCGATCTTTGCACAAATTGTGGTCTATCGATTCTCAATTTCCCGATCTTCGTTCTCTTCTCTGTTTCGTAGCCCTTAGTTCATTTCGCGAATTTCTAGGTTCGATTGATGGCGTTTAAGATGATTTCTTCTAGGTTTCTTCGTTGTTTTAGTCTCTGTTAGGTTTCGGGAGGGTGTTGTTTTAGTTGGGTTTGGATCTTCCGATCGATTTCATGGAGGGGCGTCTCTTGTTGATGCCCGTACGAGAAGATCTATGTTGTTTGTTTGTTTAGATTGGGATTAGAGCTTTTTTTCTTCTAGGAAATGTCTGTTGCTGATGTTGCTTTGAGCCCGATTCATAGAGGATCGGGGTTTTCGTTTGGTCACGAACAATCGCACTACTCCGTCAAATCGGTTTTGGTGTTCCTTAGTGTTTCTGGTTCTACGATGCCTATGCTCATCTTGGAGTCTGATTCAATAGCCGAGCTGAAGCTTAGGATCCAGATGTGTAATGGCTTTAGGGTAAGAAGACAGAAACTGGTTTTCAGTGGTCGAGAGCTCGCCAGGAACGCCTCACGTGTGAAGGACTATGGCGTGACCGGTGGTAGTGTGTTGCATTTGCTGCTTAAGCTCTATGACCCGTTGCTTGTCACTGTGATAACCACTTGCGGTAAAATCTTCGAGTTTCATGTGGATCGCCGTAGAGATGTTGGGTATCTGAAGAAACGGATCTCCAATGAAGGGAAAGGGTTTCCTGATGTTGATGATCAAGAGATCTTCTTTAAAGGGGAGAAGCTTGATGACAACAGAATCATAGATGGGATTTGCAAAGATGGAAACTCTGTAATCCATTTGCTGGTTAAGAAATCCGTGAAAGAAGCTTCTTATCTCCCTGCTCTTGTCGAAGCTTCGGTGAAAAGAGAAGATGCTGCTTCTGGCAAAGACTTCTTGTTAGAACCTGTTGTTCTCAATCCCGCTGTGAAACTGCCTAAGGTTCTCGAGGATATGATTGACCGCACGGTTGATGGTTTAAACAAAGGTAATCCACCAGTGAGATCAGCTGAAGGAACGGGAGGGACATACTTGATGCAAGATTCTTCAGGCCTCAACTATGTGTCTGTCTTCAAGCCCATGGATGAGGAACCAAAGGCTGTGAACAATCCTCAGCAGCTTCCTGTGTCATCAGACGGTCAGGGATTGAAGAGAGGAACTAGAGTAGGAGAAGGGGCAACAAGAGAAGTTGCAGCTTACTTGTTAGATCATCCAAAAAGCGGACCGAGATCTTTGTCTAGAGAAGTTATGGGTTTTGCCGGTGTGCCACCAACCGCTATGGTCAGAAGCTTTCACAAAGTGTATAACTACCCAAAGGGAGTCAGCAGTTCTACTACAAAAGATGCCAAAGTTGGCTCTTTGCAAATGTTCATGAAGAACAATGGAAGCTGCGAAGACATTGGCCCTGGAGCTTTTCCTGTGGAAGAAGTGCATAAGATAAGCGTCTTTGACATAAGAATGGCAAACGCAGATCGCCATGCCGGAAACATATTGACTGGGAAAGGCGAAGACGGCAAAACCATTCTAATCCCCATCGATCATGGCTATTGCTTGCCGGAGAATGTAAGTTATCCTTATAATTCGTTCTACATTTGACCTTCCAAATATTTTACAAGTGAAACTAAGTTATTGAAATGGGTATGCAGTTTGAAGATTGCACATTCGAGTGGCTTTACTGGCCGCAAGCAAAAGTCCCGTTTTCTTCAGACACTCTCAACTACATAAAGTCGCTAGACTCTGAACAAGACATTGCGCTTCTGCAACTCAACGGTTGGGACGTTCCAGAAGCTGTCTCACGCACGCTACGTATCTCCACGATGCTTCTGAAGAAAGGCGTTGAGAGAAACCTAACGCCGTATCAAATTGGAAGCATAATGTGCAGAGAAACAGTGAACAAAGACTCTGAGATTGAAGAGATAGTGAGAGAAGCTCATAACGCGGTGTTACATGCGTCGAGCGAGGCTACGTTTCTTGAAGCTGTCTCTATGGCCATGGATCGTCGTCTGGACGAGCTAACTAAGTAAACTTTTTTTCAGTACATAATAAAGTTTGGTTTTCCTGTATGTATGCATGTATTTATGTATGTTTTTATGGTTGAAAAAACGTTGATAGGCTCTTCTTGGATAAATTTTTTCTTCCATGAAAGAAGCCTTTAAGCTTTTGTGTCTTTTTTCTTCTAAATCCTAATAAATAAAACGTTGCTGATATTAGGATCTATTGCTCATATAAGGATACATCAAACCGGGAAACCAAATCAAAAATTGAAAATGGATTTATTTTTGATATCAGAGTCAAAACCGTGTCGAAAAACTACAACCTTTCACAGTTTGAAAAGCTTCGTCAATGGGAGGACTCTGACTATGGCAAATAATGGGTTTATCTCTGGCTTATTTTATATGGGCCTGGACGAAAGTGGGGACAGAGTAACTAGTATTAGGGGTATTTCTGTCATTTTTCTTCCAGTGATATTTTTTGCAAGTTGGATCCAACCAAAGTAACATAATTTTCTCACATAGAGCAATTTGGCGGTGTGCTGCTGATTCATGACTTGTGTAAATTTGTATTTTCTTTAAATTAGATATTTATTTCTTAAACAAAGCTTCGAATAAAAGAGCAAATCTCACTGAAAACGAACTAGACACTCTCTCATCCAACAACATGTGGAAAAAATACACACAAACAAAAAAAATGTTCATGTGACTTTGGAATCTTATAATATCTAATACCATTTAAAAAAAAAAAAACAGTCTGACTAATGCAATAAGATGGTAAAAAAATGAAAAATGTGAAAGATCTAGGCTTTAATGTTGTGTCTTTTGTTTTGTTTTTGTCCTTAAGGCATAATAAAAAAGTTTATCGCTTTTGGTTTTTTTTTTTTTTTGGTGACTCAAGAGTAATCGGTTTTGGTTTTCACACTGCATCATAATAATAATCCCACTCTACTTTCTCGCAGTCTCACTATCACTCTCTTCCTTCAACGCTATCTTCGACTCCAAACACTCTCCGGCAATGGCCAAGCCTCACGGTGGCCGTCGCCGCCCTTCAAACCGTACCAATCTAGCTTCTTGCGCCGTCGCTACCGTCTTTTTGCTCTTCTTACTCGCCGTTCTCCTTATCGTTTACTTCACCGTCTTCAAACCAAAAGACCCCAAGATCTCCGTTAACGCCGTCCAACTCCCGTCATTCGCCGTCTCCAACAACACCGCTAACTTCACCTTCTCTCAGTACGTTGCCGTTAGAAACCCTAACCGCGCCGTTTTCTCTCATTACGACAGCTCTATTCAGCTCCTCTATTCGGGTAATCAAGTCGGGTTTATGTTTATACCCGCCGGTAAAATTGACTCCGGGAGGACTCAATACATGGCCGCCACTTTCACCGTCCAATCTTTCCCCATTTCTCCTCCTTCCTCCTCCGCCATAGCCACCGTCTCCGCCGCCGTGGTTCCAGATTCTCCGGTAATGCCAGGTCCTCCAGATTTCACCGTAACTCCGGGCTCTCCAAAAATCCCAGATTCGCCGGATTTTCCGGGAGATCCAGAAACGCCAGATTTTCCAGGGAATCCGGGTCCGCCGAGTTTTCCGAGAAATCCAGGTTCTCCAGATATTCCCGGAAACCCAGGATCACCCATTTTGCCGAGAAATCCAGGTTCACCGGAATTTCCAGGAAATCCTCCGAGAAATCCAGGCTCTCCGATTTTTCCAGGGAATCCTGGGTCGGGTTATCCGCGAAATATGGGTCCACCGGGTTTTCCTGGGACCGGAGGTCCACCGGGTTTTCCTGGGACCGGAGCTCCTCCGGGGTTTCCAGGGACCGGAGCTCCTCCGGGGTTTCCAGGGACCGGAGCTCCGCCGGGTACGCCGGTGGGATTCGGCGGAGGGACGGGGCCAACACTCGGGGACGGATTTGCGAATCCGGGTTTCGGGTATGCAAGTCGGGTCGGACCAACGATGGAGATAGAGTCGAAGATGGAGTTAGTGGGTCGGGTCAAAGTGTTGCACGTATTTACGCATCACGTGGTTGCTAAATCGGATTGTCGGGTCACCGTCTCTATAACCGATGGTTCCGTCTTGGGCTTCCATTGCTAATTTCCCTATTATTTCTATTTTTGCTCCTTTTTAAAAAAATTTAGTTTTCACCCTTTTTTCACTAATTTTTTTTTGTTTCAGCTCCTTTTAAGTTTGAAGAAATTAATTAGAAATTGTAAAAATGTATTGTTTCCCCCAAAAAAGAGTAAGTTCATAATTTTTTTTTGCTGTGTTTTTATCTTGGCATGTTCGATTTTTATTATTGTTCTTTTAAGCAAATAAATGGTCACGTTCCTAGAAATGAGCCCAAAAAAGCCTGAGAATATGGATGAACCTTTTCTTTTTTGTTTCTTGTTAATGTTTTGAGTGGGGGTTGAAGATCTGTATTCCATTTTCAAAAGGTATATTTCATAAAGTAAGTGGATTTCATTTTGAATATCTTCGGGTCTAAGAGTGTTAATTCATTAAGCAAGAGAATATACCCCCAAAAAACAAGTTAAAACTTTTGAATTTGTAATGTTCTTTATAGTGTTCATGTATTTGAATAGATCTTTGATTTGTATTTGTAACTTCAAGAAGTCAAAGAAAGGAGAAAGAAGAAAATAGTAAATGAAAAGTGATTGAACACTGACTGAAGACGCATCATTGGAGAGCTCCCACTATCCTTGAGATTTGTGTAATTTTCTTCAAAATATCTTTTGTCCTTTTTCTCTATAATTTTCTTCATTTCAATAGTTAGAACTTTAACGCAAGTAATTCAAAATAAAAAGACAGGTTGCATTTGGTCAATGTCCTAGAAAATGAGAAGTTACAAATGTTCTGTATACAAACAATACAAAACAACAATTTGAAATAGCAAACGAATCCAATAAATAACATAAAAAGAATTTTCTAAGAAAGATGATACAAATCCAATAAACAAAAGAATCCACTGAAGTTAAGCCTATTCGTGTAAAATATATGTAAATATAAATTACAAAAGGAGAAAGCAAATATATGGAATAGAGAAGTAAGTAGCTTCCTCACTGTGTTTTTGGCTTCAAAGCTTAAACCTGAGTATGAATATGATGAAGCTGAGAGGTGTAACATAACGACCAAGAAAACTTAATGGAGTGTGGTGGGATTTAGCTTTTGTTATGTTGTGTCCGGTGAAGAACCGTAACCGAAAGGATTGTTGCTTGCCCAGTTCCATTGGTCCCTACACATTTCTTCGATTCCAAATTTTGCCCTGTCAAAAGATTTTTAGTTTCTCCTGTCTCAGAGACTTTGCAAAGACACTTCATAACAAGAAACATTATCTGGGTCTTTACTTACTTCCAGTTTAGTTCACGTTCAGCCTTTTCAGTTGAAGCATAGACGGTCTCTACATCACCTGGTCTCCTTCCAACCTTCACCAGTGGAATTTTCTGTACACATCGTTTTAAACTATTAAGTCGATGTGAAGTAAAGAGCAAACACATACACTCTAATGTTTTTTTATCGTGTCTGTGTATGATACCATTCCAGAAGCATTTTCAAATGCATCAACCATCTCCAACACCGTTGTTCCTTTTCCGGTTCCTAGATTGTATACCTCGCAACCTAACACAAGAGCCACATCAAACCACTGAGCTTATATATATAAGCAGGGAGATATGTATTGTCCCCTTAGAAAAACCTTACCTATTTCAGAATCGTCTAGCTTTTGAAGCGCAGATATATGGCCATCTGCTAGATCAACAACATGAATATAGTCTCGTACCTGAAGTAGAAAACGACCGTTAAGATCAATTCCAACTCATCACACCAACGAATCAAAACAAGATTACTACATCACAAAGTATCAGTCAAAGTGAAGTTGACGGTTGAGGAAGGAAATTAATTCTTATGTTATTACCTATTACTGAATCAAAGACAGGCGAACCTAACAAAAAAGATCATGAAACTTAATATGTCCAGTGAAGACCCTACTCTATCTAGTGCCATTACGTCTAGGATTTGGAGCAAACAATTCCTTGGATTCCCAACCAATAGACCAAAATTCAAGATTTACATGATCCTTGTGGAAGAAACATAAGAAGAAGGTCTATGTGAGAGTGATGCAGGGATTTAAAGGACAGTTGAAATGAATAATCATTGTATAAGGTTGTGAAAATCTTACACCGGTGCCATCTTTAGTGGTATAGTCGGTTCCATAAATTTTTAGGTTAGGCAGCCTCCCAACAACGACTTGCTGGACATAAGGCATGAGATTATTTGGAGTTCCACAAGGATCCTCACCGATGCGACCGCTAGGGTGAGCTCCCACAGGGTTAAAGTATCTCAGCATTATGATTCTCCATTCAGGATCACCACGTTGTACATCACGGCAAATGTCCTCAATGAACAGCTACAAGAACAGTCGAGAAACGTTTCAGGATAATTACCAATTAAATCTACAAAAAAAAAAACCTTTAACTTTGGTATCGAAAAACTACAGAGTACCTTTGTTCTTCCATAAGGACTCATTCCAGACAGGGGGGACTCTTCTGTACAAGGAACCTCCTTTGGCCAGCCATACACAGTAGCCGACGAAGAAAATACAAGCTGATACAGATCAATGGTATAAAGTTGAATAAATGTCTCACATATATATATCATGAATAAACACAAGTCCACACTGCAGAACAAAAGGGACATACTTTTTTACATCCGTGAGCGGCCATTACTTCCAAAAGTGTAATAGTCCCAATCAAGTTATTGTTATAATACAGAAGCGGTTTCGCCACGCTCTCCCCGACTGCTTTCAGTCCAGCAAAATGCATTACTGCATCAAACCTACATTACAGGTACATACAAAGAGGGATGAATCCTATTTTTTTCCCGAGGATTAAGGATGAATGATTCTTTGGATCAGATCCTAAGACGTTGACAAAACCAAAGTCTCTGTTATCAGATGATCTCTTCCTAAACTTTTTTTTTTTCCCCGAAAAATAGCTAGTTTCTTACGGGATCTATTAGGAATCAGAAATCAAAGTCATGAATTCATGAGATTTAAGACTTGAACATCTGATTGACTGGAAATGCGTAAATTGGTAAGAAGAAATCAAAAGAGAGCTAATCTATACGAACTCACTTTGACTCGGAGAAAACCCTCTCAAGCGCGGGTTTATCGCGAAGGTCCACCTGCAGGTAAGAGATGCATTAGCCATCTGAATTAGCAAAATTTCTCAGATTAATACAATTCGATCCAGAAATAGACTAAGACTACAATCAATCACGAGATTTGATCAACACGACGAAATCAAGCACCGTAAGCGAATCGAGATACAAAATACTCTCAATTCAAGTCATGATCACCGAAATTCTCATCGATAGAGATGAGCAACTTATCAAAAAAAAATGAGCAAACGGACAAACCTGGTGGAATGTGAGATTTTTTCCATGATCTCCGGCGAGTTCTTTGACGCGCTGGATCGAAACGAGAGAGGAATTGTCAAGGTTGTCAATAACGACGGTGGTGTAGCCGCGGAGAAGAAGCTGGAGCACCGCGTGACTTCCGATGTAACCAGCACCGCCGGTCACCAGAATATTACTCACCATCGAGCTCCAAGAGGCGATGAAGAGAGAGAAAGAGAGAAAGAATCAAAAGAGAAGCTTCTCTGGAAATAACAAACTTTGTTTCGTTTGGGGAATAAAAAGAGGAATGAAGAAGAGTGGACACGTGGCTTTGTCAGTTTTCCCTCTTTTTTTTTACTTAAACTTAGTTAATGTCACACTAAGCAACCATAAGTTTTTTCAAAATTGATTTTCTTAGTTTTTTCGCACAAAAACATTTAATACTAACGTTTTTCTAATCATTTACTCCACAAACCACACCACATTCCAAAACTATTATTAATTATATCCGAAAACTGTTATTAAAATCCATTACTCAATTCCATACCAACTCATCACATTCTAAAGTCATTACTCCACACTAATAATATCAGCCATATTTCACAAACGAAAAAATTAAGATGTGCTTTATAATATTCAGATTATCAATTGAAAATTTGTAAAAAATTCAAATTTGGAGCCACAATTACGTTTCTCAAAAACAAAAATTTTGTTATGGAACCAGAGTAGATATAATTAGGTTTCATGAAACATCTATATATATTGACATAGATTTACAACATTTACAAAAAATCATCTATGGCATTTCATAATTTTGATCTAAATTTACCACTTCAAAATAATGAAAGAGATTTTCTATTTGATCTGAATATAAGTCCAACAAGAGATTCGCCGGAGGATGGTTTAGTCTTCTCATTTCATGAAGAACCAGAAGATCACTCTCTTATAAATTCGGTTATTTTTTTTGTAGGCTTGGAATATGAAATGTTAAATTTTTTAGATATGTTAGTTCATGTGTTATTTTTGTTAGCTCGTGTATGCTTTCGTTTTTTGTGTTAGTTCGTCTATTCTTGCATTTTTAATCATGTTATTTGTCTTATTTTTGCAGAGTTATTGGTTACACATAAATAAAAAATGACACATGAATGGTATCGTCATACTAACGTATGGATTTTTGTAAATTAGTATGCAGTTTCAGATTCAATTAGAGATATTTTTTTTAAATTAGCAAGCAGCTTCAGATTCTATTTTTAACAAGATTAGTATACTAACGTGTTTCCAATTTTTTTGATAAAATATTTATGATAGGAGGAAACACTGAAATATCACAAGGTTCTCATAGAAAAGAAATGACAGATGGAGAAAGATTAGAGATTTACCTTGCTTTGTTGGAAAGAAGCGTCAATAGAACCTTGAAGAAAAATACAACGGAAGTCTCTAATTTATTCTCCGTACCGTTACAAACGGTACAACGAATTTGGCGACGGGCCAAAAATACTCTTAATAGTGAAGTTGTTGATGTTTCCCATAAGAGAAAGGGTAATTGTGGAGCCAAGAAAACTCAAATTACTCTTGATCAAGTTCTTGTTGTTCCGCTCCATCGTCGAAAAACTTTAAGGTCATTGGCGGCTTCTTTGAATGTGAGCGTATCAGTGGTATTTCGTTGTCTAAAGAAGGACTCCTTAAACGTCATTCAAATGTCATCAAGCCATGTTTGAAGGAAGATAATATGAGAGCTCGTCTAGAATTTTGTGTCTCCATACCAATGCCCGATCATCCGAAGTTTGTTGATATGTACAACGTTGTACATATCGATGAAAATTGGTTTTATATGACAAAACAGAAGGAGAATTATTACATGCATCCTATTGAAGAAGAGCCACATCGCACATGTCAGAGTAAAAACTACATCGGAAAAGTAATGTTTTTAGCTGTCATGGCTCGTCCAAGATTTGATAGAGAAGGAAATGAGATATTTTCTGGAAAAATAAGGGTATTTTCATTTGTTACAATGCAACCAGCTCAGAGACGGAGTAGAAACCGAGAGGCGGAGACTATGGAGTTAAAGCCGAGGACCTCCATCAAGAGAGAAAATATAAAAAAGTTTTTAATCGAAAAAGTTATCCCAAATATTCGTGAAAGATGGCCACAAAAAGATTTTGGAAAAACTATATTTATCCAACAAGATAATGCAAGAACACACGTTGATCCGAGAGATGAGGAATTCCGTGTAGCTGCTTCTAGCCATGGTTTTGATATTCGTTTGATGTGTCAGCCACCAAATTTTCCGGACTTGAATATTTTAGATCTTGGGTTTTTTAGCGCCATTCAATCTCTACAACATAAGGTGTGCCCGAAAACAATAGAAGAACTTGTTTCCACGGTAGAAACTTCATTTGATGAATACTCCTCCAAACAAGTGAACCGAATTTTTTTCACTTTGCAATCGTGTATGCAAGAGATTACGAAAGTCCGAAATTATGAAAGTCCGAAGTTCGAACAAGTATAAAATTCCACATTTGAAAAAAACCATCTTGGAAAAGAAGGTAATCTACCTTCCCAAAAGAAGGTAATCTACCTTCTCAAATGGATTGTGATCTTATTTTAGTACGAGAGGTGTTAAACTATTTAGCAACTTCAGTTTTTTTATTTTATTATTGAAAACTAAAAATAGTGATAAAAAAAAAGTCCAATTGACCATAGAAAACAAAAAAATAGTGATAGTCCACTTGAATTAATGAGATTTATGGAATACTAAAAATGCTTTTACTCCATGACTATTAATTAGAGTTTAAAAATCAATTTTTTCAAAATAAAAAATAAAATTCAGAAGATTAATCTTAAAAAAATGGAGGGAGTAATAATTAACCAGGCTTGCATCAATAAAAAGAGACAAGAAACAATCCCAAAGCATACAAATAATAAATTTCGGTGATTATTAAACTATACTATTACATATAATTAGCTAGGAGAAATTAACTTGTAGCGACCGACAACAAGAAACTTTAACTTTTAGCGATGCTCCAGAAGTTTTGACCTGTATCACCAGATTATCAAAACATTAATATATTCAGACCATATTATTATTATTTTTCTAAGTATTAATGTTACAGTGGAAAAAATTTCAATGCAGCTCTGGAGAAAGAAAGAGTTTTTTAAAAAGGAAATTATAAAAATTTGTAATTAAAGTGTAATTGCCAGAAGAACATTCGTCCACAGGTTCCATATCATTGACGAATCTAAGTTGCAGTTTTGACAGCAGACATTATTAATGTCACACATATGCCGCCGAAAGATAATTGCTTTCTATGATTATGATCATGCTTATGTATGGTGTATGATGTATGATGTATGATGTATGAATGTATGATGTATGATTTACTCACCGGATTTGATTTTAGATATAGGAGCTTAAGGTTGGGAGCTGAGAAGTCTCTCGGCCTCATCGTTTGCTTCAGCCTGTAAATTCCATTTCTACATCTCAAACAATAAAGACCAAAGTAAACAATAAACACAAAGTATGCTTCTTTTGTCCAAAATTCGAATGTAAGTGAGTTTGGAACTATACATACCTCTTCAAGGTTCTCGAGTTCCATGATCTGCTCTATCTGTTGCGCAATGTTTTCCTGTGAAATAATGGAGTTTCAATTAGTCTCAGATTCGATCATATCAGCTTCATAGAAATAACTCACAGTATTGTTCACTGCCTCGGCTGCAAGAACATCAGTGTCCATTTCCACCTCGATCTCAATCATTGATGATATCTAAAGACAAGACAATCGAAAATCAAAACAATTTTTGAAATCAAGAGTTAGAAACCAGAGCATGTAAAAAGGTGTTGTTTCATTTTCTTACTCTGGCAAAGCTATCGATCAGCTCAATCTTTCCCTTTATGGAGTTTTCCAGACTTTCTCGTACCTTCTTTACTCTTGTTCTTCGAGTACTAAATTCGAGTATGAACACACATGTTATGATAGATATGTTTTTTGTTAACAATTCCCAGATGATGAGGTTATAATGATCTGTGAGGGTCATACCGGTAAGCTGGCTCTCCCACGGCTAAAATTTTGTTTTCGAGCTGGCACATTCGAGCCAACATCCACACCTAAAATAGACACAACCAAGTTTCAGATGTGTCTTTGACTATATAGTGGATTTCAAGAGGTATCGATAAATGAGACTTAGTACCTCTTTCTCAACTGCTTCTTTTAGATCTCCTATGCGACGCTGGAGCACATCATACTGAGATAAAAGTTGCTGTTTGATACCAACCACATCCACTGTCCGTTCAGGGAGCTGAAACCATGTAAGAGATTATGAATATTCATACCCAAGACACTTAACACATATTCCCTTAGTGCAGTTTCACGTGATACCTGATTTAGCTGAGGAAGGACAAAATAATTAAGGGTTGCTCCGATTCCCAGTGATGTAACAGCAGCAACTGAGAGTAACTGAGGCAAACTGGGATCAATAATACCAGAAGCAGCATCGCCAGTAGCCAAAACAGCAAGAAGGGGAATTAGAAACGAGGGCTGCAAGGATATATCTCCGTCTTTACTAGGAGGTCTTAGCAAAAGCGATTCTCGTCCGTCCTTGTGCTTTGTGAGACTCATGGGTTCTCCAGGGTAAAGGTTTGGAGCTTTGGGGATAAACTTGAAAGGTCCCACTTGTCTGTAAGCATTTGAAGGAGCAGCAGATGCAATTGTCACTCTTTCTCCTTCTTGCGCAGGGAGCTCGGCGGTCTCAGTGGCAAACCGGTGCGTTCGTGCTGTACCAGAAGGAGTTTGTACCTGAAACCCAATGCAATAATTACATTATGTTGCTGTATTTAATTGTATCCTTTTGAAAATGAAACTTTGTCCACAATGATTTTACCACAATAGAGTGCACAGAAGATGTGAATTTGTTCTTCTTTATCTGGATTAGTCTGAGCCCTTTTTCCCACAGAGGAATGTCCTTGCTGCGTTCGGCAGATGTAGCTCCTTAGAAAAAGTGAATATCTCATCATCAACACCACATCCATCTCAATCTTTTCAGGTCAAATTACCACATAATCCGCTCTCGGAACCATAATAAACTACATCACCATTTTCCTAGAACTATGTAACAAAGAACAAAAACATATTGAATAGAACTAACCCGAGCTCTTCTGATTCTATGCTGGTTATGTCACCAGAGAAAAGCTCGTATTGGTAACGGCAATTAGCACAGGAGACAATCTAGAAACATACTCAGCAAATCATCCAGTTATTCTTTGAAAAAGATATGTTGAGCACTAACGATTGATCGGATCATCATTACCTGAACTCCATGCTGGGGTTGTGCAACAGCAATGGCAATCAAACAGCTCGGACATCTCACAATTTTACCAAAGGGAACCTAGAGAAATATCAATGTAATCATGCTTAAAATATAACCAGAGTATTTACACGAACCCTACCTAAGTAAGCTCAAACCAATCACACGGTGTAATGTAAGTAAGAGGGCTTTGTTGATTTAAGGTGATGACAATCTCATTTCTTTTCAATTATAGCAGATTGCTTTCTTGATAATAAAAAAAAAAGGGTTTGGATGTTCTTGCTTTCTTACCTCCTCAGCAGGGGAGATTCCAACACGGCAGATATCTCCGAT
This sequence comes from Eutrema heterophyllum, assembly GCA_002933915.1. Taxonomy (NCBI): domain Eukaryota; kingdom Viridiplantae; phylum Streptophyta; class Magnoliopsida; order Brassicales; family Brassicaceae; genus Eutrema; species Eutrema heterophyllum. Next base: position 3,092,442 of record PKMM01050834.1, read on the forward strand.
GATCCTTAGAGAATCGGAAACCCTCAAGGAAGCAGCAAGTCCATTAACCAACATCGTGTAGACCTCAACATCAGGCCTTGACCATCTCCATCGATCAATTTCACTCCCACCTGCGAAACACACTCCTAAATTTGCTTAATCGATCAATCACTTCTTCTCTGAGTGAATTGGAAAAATCAGATGAGAGAACCTATATCGAAACTCGCTCGCATGGCGTAGAAAATCGACAGCGCAAGCTCGACATTGCCACGACTGACAGCAGCGGAGATAATCGAACGGCAATCTTCGATTTCAACGATTCCGCCGCGATTGGATCCGAATCGATCAGAAATCATATCCAGCGCTTCATCCGCATCTCTAACGGCAGATACGCTGCTCAGAAGCTCGTCGTCTAGAAGAGACAACGAAGGCGTTTCCGAAACATCGGCGGCAGCGCCAACACTGTCTCTTCTCCGGTGGCTATAGGATGAGTATAGACTCGGTCTTCGACGACCGATACACGCAGGTTTGTTCCCGTGGATGAAGAAAATAGAGCGAAGAAGAGAACGAGTCTCGTGGAGGTTAGGGAGGCGATAGATGCCGGAGAATACGGAGGAAACTAAACGAAGGCTCATAGTTTTAATCGGAAGTTAAAGGAAGCGAAAGTCACCGGCGAAGAAGACGGAGGAGCATCGGCGGTTCTCTGCTACTCTTAGATGAGAAACGAGAGGCTAAGAAAGAGGGAAAGACACTAACGGTCTCAAAAAATGATTTTTCTTTTGTCTACTGCTTGGATTAATCCTGATCCGTTGATTTTATCGAAAAAGACCAAACACAAAGGAAGAATCCGACGGTTGTGCATGAGAGATTTCTAATTAACTCAGAAAATACTTAATCGAAAAAAATGGAGGTGCGGGGAATCGAACCCCGTGCCTCTCGCATGCGAAGCGAGCGCTCTACCATATGAGCTACACCCCCAAACTGTGTTAGCTTTACGAATGTATTTTATATATATTAACATCGAAACCGGGTCCTAACCATCCACAAGAATTTTTTTTTTCTTGATAGATCAAAAGATCTAATATATGGTACGAGATCGACCTCGAAACTAGTCTAACCAAAAAAAAAACTATCTAAAAATCTGAAGTGATACAAAAATGTCATAGAATTTCCGATAATCGTAATCTAACACAATGCTTGATATCCCACGATGATCATCATAATCATACTCATTATCATCATAGATCATATCTTTAGCATCCCCTCATCTATCCATCTCTTGGACTTCGGGGCACTCCATGATGCTTTCTAAAGACGGTTCCCATGCGATCGATGATGGTGATGATGATGATAACGATGATGATGTTTTTATGATCCTCTTCTCTAGCTCTACCATAACATCCTTGGTCATCATCAAGTTTCCATCATGATTCTTATTCATCTGAAGCAAAAACATATCCAATTCATGTCTTGTAAGCACTATCTTCACCTTCATCCCACCATGACCATCTTCATCATAATCATCACCTTCAAGTTTTAATGACTCTTTTGCCTTTTCTCGTACCTCTATCTTTCCTTCTTCCCCTTCTCCTTGCCTCCACCTCTCCATGCAGTTCCCCATTATTACCCAATTAAACCCAAAAAAATGATGACAAATCTCAAGAAAAGAAGAAAAAAAAACGGATTTGCTTCTATTTTTCTTTGAAATAAGTGATTGGCATGAGTGTGAAAACACATGTATATATAGAGATGATCAAATATTTTAATAGAATCAAATCTTTTTTACTGATTTGTCTTTCAAAAGCCATTGAAATTTCCCAACGACTCTCATTATTATTCTGAGTGACAAATGACATATTTGGGAATTTAAAACTCAAAAATATAATAAAGAATATGTCTAAATTTAAAACTATATAAATTATATATTGTATGGAGTCTAAATATTTATTTTTTCAAATATCAAATCTAAATTAACGTATCGACATGTTGATCAATCAAATGCGCCATAGAATGATTAAATAAAATATGAAACTTTAGACTATTTTTAATTGAATAATTCTCACAAAAAGACAACCGTTAGGTTAATGTCGACATCAACCGTTCGGAACCTGTTGCCCGACAGTGTCACGGACACAATGCGAAGACTTTTGAGAACATTAAAACAATATAGATTTAACACCCAAAAATAAATGTTTAAAGCACACTATGCAAGAATAAATAATTCAAACTCATAGACTTTTTTTTTTGTTTGATGATTTTTTGTTCGTTAGTATAAAAATCCGATCACGTGCTTGGACCAAATGTGAACACTAATATATCCTCCGAAATTTACATGCATTAGCACTGATCATAAAAGAAAAAGTTAGAAAACTAAATTGAATTAATTGTTTTATTATGTACAAGTAGTGTTTCATATAAATTGAAAATTTGGGTGTTCTTGCAAATTTCTACTAGATTACAAAACAAATTCTTGTTCTCTTGCACACGAAAAAAATATACTTATGGGTTATATCGTTCTCATAGATCACTGGAAATTAATGAAATGTCGGGAGACAAGTGCCAGATTTTAGGTATGACTTTCATGACATTATTGAGTAATTAAATAGCCTGATGTCATAAGTGTAAAGTAAATTTCAGAGAACTATTCCCTCCGTTTTTTTTATTGACGTTTTGGTCACTTCACGGTTATTAAGAAACAATTAAGGTTTACCTTTTTAATCATTTGATGACACCACTTTTCACATATGCAGTATTAATACACATCTATCGAGAACTCTTTTATTGCTGTAATAAAGATAAAGACAATTACTATATCCAAACTCTTCATATTTTTTCTAATTATTTCTTCTCAAAGACAATTACGTTTCTCAAAAACAAAAATTTGGAATGGAGCCAAAACATTCTTCTTTTTTTCTAATTATTTATTCTCATAACTACCTTTGTTCCTAATCAATTGAAAATTTGTAAAAAATTCAAATTGGGAGCCAAATTTACGTTTCTCAAAAACAAAAATTTGGAATGGAGGCAAAACATTCTTCTTTATATATTAACATAGATTTACAACATTTAGTTAAAAAACATCAATGGCTTTTCATAGTTTTGATCTAAATTTACCACCTCAAAATAATGAAATAGATTTTCTAATTAATTTGAATACAAGTCCAACAAGAGAGTCGTCAGATGATGCTATAAATACCGGTATTTTTTTGTTTTCATTATATTATTGTGATTGTAGTATTGATCAGAATTTTTTATTAGTTTGTTTTTGTTTTCCAATTCATCACACACAAAAAAAGTGTAGGCTTAGATAATTACGTCAAAATAGTTCATTACGTCAAGTGGAGAAACATGTTCTACCATAATCTTAGATTATGGTCTTTTTTTTTCTCAATTTCATGTTGCTTATTTATTTATGTTATTCATTTTGTCATCGATTATGGTCTGTGTTGTTAATTTTTGGTTTGACTTCGAATTCTTCTCGCATACTAACGTGTTTTTTCAATTTTCTTAAAAATATTTGTGACAGGAGAAAACATTGAGATATTACAAGATCGTGGGAAGTTGTAATAAAGTAAAGAGGATGAAGACTAAAAGTGGATTGACTATTAATTACTTCTAGTAACTATCAACTTAATTAAACACAAAGACAAACTTAATTAAACACAAAGACAATCTTTTAAAAACAAAATTTTTCTTTAAAACGTCAATCAAAGAAAAACGGAGGCAGTAATTGATAAGAAAATGTAAATTTCTTATTTTCGTATTGGCTATCCGACATAAAATGCGTTACATTTCTGTTCCAGCTTGGTTTAATGCATCTACGTTTGTATTTTATGATTTTTCAGTTTACGGCTTGTAGTAGGATTTGGTTTAGTTCGAGACTGGGATCAAGTATACAAAAATCAATCCTAGTTGCTTGGTTTCTGTTGAGATGATCTGCTCTATCATTATAATTGGATGTATTTTTCGTTCAATTTACACTGAGAATCGGTTCGGTTAGTAATCGGTTCGCTATCAGAACTGAAAACCAAACTCAGTCTCATTTTGGTTCGGTTCATTAAGGACGACGACCGAAAAATGTAAGTGGCATTTGGAGCTTGACACATTACATAGTAGTACCCAAGGGCGCCTCGGGACAGAATACTAATTTACCTCGGAACAACAATAAGTGAATCTAATCGGCTACACAAATATATAACTTCAGAGCCTCAACTAAAGCCTATAGTGCAAATAGTTGAGAAACCCACCTAATATTTTATCATTTTTCTTTTTCCCTTCTTTAGATCATATTCAAGTGAGAACCTCCACCTCCTAATGGAGGTGCTCTAAGTCGATATCTATTGGACATTGTCTTGTCGCTCTTCAAAGTAACACCAGTAACCTCTGGTTTATTAATATATAATGCTTAGAACTTCCAACTTTCTTATACTCCAAGTGATATTTGGAGAATTAAAATTGTAGGAATCGTATTAACATCTGTCTAGATCATAACGAACACAAGTTAGGAGGTGCGCATAAACAGAATAGAGAATTAATGGATGGCTCACATGCTTACAGAATCAGTAGCCAGTATATGCGGGGATGATGCCATTAAAGTTATTGTCACTTACCCCCACTTACTGCATAATGAAAACAAACAACTAGTTTAGAGATTTGTAAAACTTATTCTTTTTGGACTAGTTTATAGGTTTTCTTGACTATCTCTTCACAATACATACTGAGATGAGCATTTCCTAAGTGTAGAATCAATTCACAACCAAACAAATTCATCCTAGAAAAAAAAACAAAGCATACCAAAAGTCGAGGAAGAAATTCAACGCGAAAGCTGTAAAATCAAACTGTGTCGAACAATTCAAAACGCATAACGAACCAGTCAGATAATTACAAACCTTGAGAATAGATATCAATTTCAAATCCTTCGAGAATGATCAAATCTGGGGGACACATGTTAGTCTAGGACTTAAGAGAATGCTTTTACTCTGATTTTTTCTTAGCAAAAAGTTATTTATACATTTTGATAAGTTTATGAATTGATGATCTTCACTTGTATTTTACAAATCCTTAGGCTAAGTATTTATACAACTCTAAATTATGAGACTTAATACGATTAAAAAAAAAGTCATAGTCTAATAGGAAAATAATTTATTTATTTTTCAATATGAAATATATCCAACAGAAATGGTGGTTTGAAGCAAGATAAAAAATATGTCCCTTTGTAAATTACAAATTTTGCAGTTAAACAAAAAAACTCATATTTGCATTTCTGAAAACAAAATACAGCAAATCGGAAAAAAAAAACAAAACACTATTTCTGAAAAATAATCATCTTTACATTTTTTCCTAAATCGTTCAATTTTTTTTCCGGTGGTCTTTAGATATATAATTATATGACACAAACCAATTGTTTTTTAGTTACAACATAATATTTTAAATAAAAACATGGAGTTCAAATTTTGTGCATTATACTATTAAACTAAAACTAAATATGTGACCCATAAAAACATAAAAAATATGGTGGTCCTAGGTCATCGCATAGCTCGCCTGCCTAACGGGCCGGACCTGGACTCAGGAGCATAGTCGAACAGATGATCATAAATCTTTGTCTTAAGCAAGTACCGTATTAATTACTAATTCCTTATTTGTGGGAGGAATCTTCTTCATAAAACAGTCATAGTGTGAAACTATGTCTTCAAATATCTTTACTGTGATATTCTCTCTTGCCCAGTCATCTATCAATTCTTTGCTTAACGGGTGGGTGCCATTCACACACAACACCGCGTAAAACAAACTTTCTGGGAACATTTTTAGTCTTGAGGTGTCCAATAGTTGATTGTAAAGCCTGGTTTATGAAGAGAATCCTTGTACTCAAACGAATTACGTTGTAGTTTGATCCTGAAATGGGTATGTAAGCAACTCGAACTCCGAGTGCAGCGCCGCTATTAATTATAAACTCATTTTTCATCTTATGTCTTCACTTTGGGATGAATTTATGTGTTCATCCCCCACTGTATTTCATTCCGGGATCACTATAATTTTTCCATATTCTCCACCCAAATCTACTCTCAATTCGCTAACTTCGAACTCTGATTTCGGATTCTTGTTTATTGCTAAAAAACCCATCAATCTTTTGCTATTTAAAGATAAGCTAAATCCTTCGATTATTCTCGATTTACAAATTTGACCGTTGTAATTCTAACTACAACAAATTATTTTTTTTTGATAAAAGAATTGATCAACAGTCAATAAAACAAAAGTAAAATTTATTTTCGAACTACGTTGCGGCTAATCTTGTCAAATCGATATAGCTTACAAAACGGGCCTTACTGGGCCTAATTCAGCAGGGACAACTAAATAAGTCTACAATAACGATAAATTAGGGGGAAACGGCGAGACGGCATGCCGTTCTGCTTCTGCATATCCTTCAATCCAATGTTTGTGAGTGTGACAAACCAACCATTGGTTCCTGGGTTGAAAGATTGTTCCCACAGTTCACTACCAATCTTATCTTCGTTTTTTGAGCTTGTAGATCTCCAACTCCAAGCTTTGTGGGGATGGTGGGCCGGGTTGGGCCGAGTAGGTAAAGGACACCAGTAAGAGTCTCTAAGCTCAACTTAACTTGTACAGAGTAACCAACCACAATCGAATTTGTCTTGAATGAAACTCAACGAAGGCGGATTAGAAATTTAGAATAATATTATTCGACTAGACCCATTTCCTTGCTCGTTGAAATCGTTATATTGTTTCGTAATCCAAAAAGTCGATATATATTTTGTAAATGTAATAAGAATCTTACAGGAAGGATGTGGCTTTGAAACTTTCAAAAGAATAGGACGACATTTTTATATTTTCTTAAAAACAAAGGCACAAGAGTCTATCTTCAGAAGAATTCAAAGTCAATAAGCCGTTGCACCATTTTCGGTTGCATATTAAATTTATGGAAATAGTTTGTGGTGACGAAATCGACACGTAATTTTCATTTGGTCCTTTTCTCGTACGGGTTTTCGTTACGCGTTCAAGTCTTGGCTATTCATATGATCCCTACCTTTATTACGGTTTCCTTTTTTTTTCTTCTCAAAATTAACGTTAATACCGGAAGAAGTCAAAAATTAGTTAAAAATTTTATTTGCCTTAGAAGTCAATATTTGATCAGCATAGTTAACAGTTGGGCAATTAATATATTTTTTGTTGAGAGCTAATATTGTAATCTCCAAACCCATACATGCTCTATGATTTTCTGAGAACATCGATCAGTCCATTAATATATCACGAAAATTTTAATCTAGTATACTACATATTTTGTTTCCAATATTTTGAACATATTTGATGATGTAAGTACAAATAAAAGTTGTTAATATTTCTACTATACATAAGATATTTTTTTTACAACAAACATATATAAAATAAATTTTGATATATACATATTAGTCCGTTATTGATCAAACTTCAATCGCCTAGTTAGGTACGAACTAAAAACTAATTCAAATGCGACGTGATGGAAATAATGGTAGTGACCCCTATCTATAAATTTCGTTTTCTTGCTTAAGTTTCTACTTTTATATCCTACAATTTTGTCCTCAAAAAATGCCAACATTATGAATAAGTTCATGATATTAGTTCAACTAATAACAAAGGGGAACAAAAATCTGCGGTGTGAGGAAAAAAATCTGGATCTCTATGATCATTTTATCTTGCCTTGAGATCGGTTTCTTTGATCTTCTATAAAAATGTACTCCCAATTCAATCAATAAGCAAACTCTTTCTTTCAAAATTCTCCCTCGTCGAATAAACAAAAACTTATACCAGAAAAAATAAACGATACAAATTTTACGAGCTCGATCACCATTTTGATGATCTATGTATCAGCGATGATACACACAACACTTCACTAACTCCGAAGTAAATATATAAATTTACAAGCACGAGTATTGGCGGATCTGGATTATAGTTTTTGAATCCGACAAATCCATATCTGGATCCGGGTATATTAAAATTTAAGAGTATCTAATCCCTGTCCATCCTTAATTCTATCCCTAGCTAACTCGTCACATAAGCTTCTTAGCTCGAACCTTCTGGCTTGGAGTGTTTGCCACAGTTAATCTCAAATAACATTTCGACATTTCTTTAAAAATGGGGAGAGCTACACTCTACACCCAGTAAGAACAAAATTTCAAATCTCTTTAAAAACAAAAAAAGTATCATATTATGTTTTGGTTCTTATCGCGAAATTTAACTAAAAAGAAAATTAGAGCAAATGTAATGGTTCATTACTTAATCTCATGCCGCTTCCACACAATTTTTTTTTTTTGTTTCTTCATCACCCCGAATTTTGGTTGACAAAACTTTGTAATTAGTTATGGTTAACCACTATGTATGGTATTTTTTGTATATTGATTATGTCATATGGCCTCTATAAAATTCGGATAGCAATATAATATTACTGTTATATGAAAGTCAAATTAAACCTCAATATTATAAGCAACGATCTTGCACTTGTGTGCTGTCAAAAGAACCTGGTAATACTTCATTATTTAGAGGTCTAGGTCATTAGAAATATAGGAATAAGATGAATACCATTTAAAAAAAATGAATAACATGAAGGGAGAAAATTATCTCTACCATTAATTGGATCCCAATCATATGTTTTTACATTTCCTTTTACATTATAAATATTATTATATGCTATATTTATTCAATTGTTGTGAATTTTTTTATAGAAAATGTTGACTTGGTCAAACTTTATCATCGTGTTATAACTAGTCGAGAATTCATTCACTTCATAAAATACGAAAGGAAATAAAATTAAAACTTCGTTATTTGAATTTTGTTCACTTATTAAATATAAGTTTATTAAATAAGCTTTACTGGAAAAAAAATAATATAATTTTCTGTAAAAAGACCACCCAATATTGAGGATTGGTCAGCTAACCTAGAAATCTTTTTTTTTCCCATTATAACATTCACAGGCAATTTTAAAATTTGTCTACTTGCATATACAAATTCAACGAACGATCCATCATCCATATGGACCATATATATATAAACACCACAAACGCATATATACAGAGAAAATAAACACATATATATACGCACCCAGATCATATAATTAATTAATGGCGGCGAATCGGTTCATCGTTGAGGTTGAGAAGGGAAAAGAAGGCGTCGATGGAGGAAGTCCGTCGGTCGGTTCGGTTTACCGGAGTATCTACGCCAAAGACGGTTTTCCTGAACCGGCCGATGATCTCATCAGTTGCTGGGATATTTTCCGGTTAGATATCCATCTCTTCTCTCAGAGGACAATTAAACTATATATCAAAGTGACGTGACGTATTATTAAACCAATAGGATCGTATTTTTTTTTGTTGATTTAGCTACTTTTTCTTAATTTAGCTACTTTTTCTTCTTATTTTTTTGTTGGTTACAATATGGTTTATTCATTGTTGATGTTGTTGTACGTCGAATTCACGAAAGCTATTTCTACGTAAATGTTATCATAATTTGCAAGTTTTCTGGTGAGTAAAAACAAAAAAAAAATGTGGAAGAGAAGTACGTTATATTTATATACAAAGAGCTGGCTATTGATTTTATTGTTCGATTCGAGGATTTTTCGTGAACATTGTTTTTTTTTTCCGTTCATGTCTAGGCTCTGTTTAACTGCCGAGAAAATTTTGGGGTTGCGTTATTTTTTTGTAAATCAAAATGTCAAAGTTCAACATCAGATTTTCCTTTAGTATAGTCAAATTTGATTATCGTTGACTTTGACTTTCATAAGCAGATCCCAATGCGACACTTGAAAAAATATGTAATTATCTTCGAATGATTTCAGCTAAGATCTAAGACAATGAGACCATCTTGCTTGTGTGCCTCTCTGTTCATGCATGGTTATTAATTGATAATAACAAAAGAATTGATATGAATTTTTGTTGTGGTTGTTCCGTTTTGATTACAGTTTATCTGTGGAGAAATCTCCAGATAATCCTATGCTTGGTCGTAGAGAAATTGTTGATGGAAAAGTAAGCAATATATCAACAACTTTTTTAATCAGCAATTAATCAACACAATTCTTGTTTTGTGATTTTGATTTTGATTTTGATTTTTCTTCCAACAGGCTGGGAATTATGTATGGCAAACTTACAAAGAAGTATATGATGTAGTGATTAAGCTTGGAAACTCTATCCGAACTATTGGAGTTGGAAAAGTAATTATTGTTCCAATTCCTTCTTCTTTTTTGACATGTTTGAATCATATACAAGTGATGCATCTAGAGTTTCTACTGTTATCTTAATTTCAATGTTTTGTGGTACGCAGGGAGAGAAATGTGGTATCTATGGCGCCAACAGCCCTGAGTGGATTATAAGCATGGAGGTCATATTGATTGAGATTTAAACCTATAGTTGTAATTAGCAGAAATTATGTGTTTTCTTATTAAAAAAAAATGATTTTCTATTGATTTCAGGCCTGCAATGCTCATGGACTCTATTGTGTACCTTTGTATGACACTCTAGGTATTTAACATTTGTCTATTCTATCCAGGGCCATCTTAGAGGAATTGTTCAAATCTGCATTTGCATATGGTCCGTAATAGAATTAACAAAAAAAAAAATAAATCTATATTTTAGAATATACTTCTCTTAAGATTATTTACGTACAAAAATAGTCTATAATTTAAAATCTTGAACATAACTCATAAATTTTTTAAGCCGACCCTAATAATATCGATGAATTTTTGCGTGTTAGAAATCAAGTTCATGTATGTATAATAGTTTGGATGATACATTTGGTAGGTGCTGGAGCAATAGAATTCATCATTTGTCATGCTGAGGTATCACTTGCTTTTTCAGAGGAGAAAAAGATTTCTGAGGTAATTTCTTATCATACACTCTTTTTTTTGTGTTTTTTTTTTAAAGTTCTAAGAATAACAAAAAGTTTTTTGTTTTGTTGGGCTTCTCTTTTTGATGTTTCAGTTATTGAAGACAGCTCCAGGTTCAACTAAATATATGAAGAGTAAGTAAGCTATTCTTATGTTTGATTGTTTGATGAAAGGCCAGTGAAAGAAACAATTCTTATATTTTTTTTGGAACAGATATTGTGAGCTTTGGTGAGGTTACAAATGAGCAAAGAGCAGAAGCTGACAAGCATGGATTAACAATATATTCATGGGACCAGTTCTTGAAGCTAGTAAGAGGATCATATCTGTATTTTTTTAATTATAATTTTACATCATAATAAGAATTCTGAAAGTAAATGTGTTACTTTGAAGGGTGAAGGCAAACATTATGATTTACCAGAGAAGAAAAGAAGCGATATTTGCACAATAATGTATACTAGTGGCACAACTGGTGATCCTAAAGGAGTCTTGCTTACAAATGAGAGCATTATTTATCTACTTGAAGGTGTTAAAAAATTGCTTAAAACTATCAATGAAGAGGTAACTTATTCTTGTTTATATCATCAGTACGTACTTCTATATGTATATATATATCAAGAATAGACCATTATAATAGATTCTTCTTAATTTGTTTCTTTTTGTGCGATCGATCGATGTTACAGTTAACCAGTAAAGATGTTTATCTCTCATATCTACCTCTGGCTCATATCTTCGACCGCGTGATCGAGGAGTTGTTTATTTATGAAGCAGCCTCCATAGGATTTTGGAGAGGGGTAAGTTATAGAAATGTTTCATAATAGACACATATAATTCATATATAGTCCGTTTCTTATGTTTACAGAATCTATCTGTTTCATTATATATTCATGATCTCTTATTTCAGGATGTTAAGATTTTGATTGAAGACATAGCTGCACTGAAACCGACTATTTTCTGTGCTGTTCCTCGTGTGCTAGAGAGAATATACGCCGGTAAATGCTTTGCAAGACTAGTTTTAAAAAACTTGAAAAACATTAAACTGATTCTTCTCTGTTTATGTCAATTTCTTGCAGGTCTTCAGCAGAAACTTTCTGATGGTGGTTTCTTAAAGAAGACCTTATTCAACTTTGCGTTCAACTAGTAAGTGTGACCATTTTTAGATCAAAAAGCAAAGTTTTATAATTTTGAATCTCTGTTTTCTGAAACCTTTTGATGCCTTTTTCAGCAAGCATAGTAACATGGAGAAAGGGAAGCCTCATGAACAAGCAGCTCCAATCTTTGACAAAATTGTATTTAAGAAGGTGAAACTAAAAAATGACACATATATATATATATCCCCACTCTCTCGATCCTGAAATCTTTTGATTGTTAACCAAATCTTGAAAACATTGAAAAAACTCTTTCAGGTAAAAGAAGGATTAGGAGGAAGAGTGCGTCTAATCCTTTCGGGAGCAGCTCCTCTTGCAGCTCATATCGAATCTTTCCTTCGAGTTGTCGCATGTGCTCATGTTCTGCAAGGATACGGTAATGAACAAAGAACGTTGCAACACATCAAATTGATCTTGGTCTTAATAATAAAGACTTTCTCCAATTGAAACAACTTTTAACTTTTTGCAGGTCTAACAGAGAGTTGTGGTGGGACATTTGTGTCAATCGCAAATGAGCTTCAAATGCTTGGAACTGTCGGTCCACCGGTTCCAAACGTTGACATAAGGCTCGAGTCAGTCCCAGAGATGGGTTACGACGCTCTTGCGAGCAAGCCACGTGGAGAGATTTGCATCAGAGGAAAGACTTTGTTCTCTGGTTATTACAAACGTGAAGACCTCACTCAAGAAGTTTTCATTGATGGTTGGCTTCACACTGGTGATGTCGGTGAGTGGCAACCAGATGGAGCCATGAAAATCATCGACAGAAAGAAGAACATCTTTAAACTTTCTCAAGGAGAATACGTTGCGGTTGAGAACTTGGAGAACATTTACAGCCACGTAGCCGCCATTGAATCGGTAATTCGCAATCCGATTTACGGTTTGGTTTTCAATTCTGTTTTTTTCGGTCTTTTTGTTTGATCGGTGTTAAAATTTTATGCAGATATGGGTATATGGAAACAGCTATGAGTCTTACTTAGTGGCTGTGGTATGTCCAAGCAAGATACAGATCGAACATTGGGCTAAAGAACACAATGTTTCAGGAGACTTTGAGTCTATCTGTCAAAACCCAAAGACCAAAGAGTTTATCCTTGGAGAATTCAACCGAGTGGCCAAAGACAAAAAGGTTTATAATTTGTTCATGAGTCTTCTTAATTCTTGTTTGTTTTCTGAATTACAACAATCTTTTAACTAAGAAAAATTGTGGGGTTGTTTTTTTTTTTTTTTTTTTTTTATTTCTTACAGCTGAAGGGATTTGAGCTGATCAAAGGTGTTCACTTGGACACAGTCCCATTCGACATGGAAAGAGATCTTATTACACCTTCTTACAAGAAGAAAAGGCCACAGCTTCTCAAGTACTATCAGGTAGGTCAAAAGTAAACAACAAGTTCAGGCTACATAATGAAACGTTAGATTATCTCCAGACTTAATGATGTTTCAGGGTATACTGAATCGGATTATCATAACTTCTGTTCTTGTTTACGCAGAAAGAGATTGATGAAATGTATAGAAAGACAAAGAAGTGAAGCTTTTATACTAATCTGCAGCCAGTGTGAAGAAGGAATTTGTTGGACAAGTCTCAGGGTTTATGTATTTCTGTTTTCACTGTAAATCATATTGCTATATGTCTATGTGTTGTGTTAAGATCGAAGTTGATTGTGCCAAAGAAAAACAAATACATCATAAGGTTTTTTTTTTTGCTTGTAAAACAAAGATATCTGCCTTCTTTGTACTAAACATACTCTCCTTATGTTTTGTGTATTTGTATTTATATTGTAATAAAATCCCATCTGTATAACCCAAAATGTATAATTTTCTATTTTCAGCAGTTTCTTAGTAGATTTACTGAGTATATTCTCTACTCAGTTGGTTGAATAGATTCAGTGTAACTAACTAGTAACTACTAAATTTAGTAAGTTTAATACCTTGTAGAAAACAAACAACTTGGGGGAAAAAAGTTCCAAGTGTGATGGCCAATATATTAATTAATATATCAATAAATTTCAAAGTTTATCTATCTACAGAAGACAAATAAAACATGGCATAAGATGAGAAAATGATATACATTTTAACTGAGGAAATGATTCAGAGTAACTCACTACTAAAATTCAACATATCAACAACACATGTGATACTTTTTGCTAAATTTCAAAGTTTTTTCTATAGAAGACAAATACTAAATGCAAGTTGATAACCAAATCACATTTCATTTAAGGACACTATTGTTGAGTTGTACAACTGATAAGGATGTCAATCGGGCTGGTCCGGCCCGGCCCGAAACCTGTAAAGCCCGCATATATTTGAATCCGGTCCGGCCTGAAAAAAAATCGGACCTATATTCCAAAGCCCGGTCCGGCCCGGACAGGGCTCTAGGGCTTTTCGGGCTTTTCTTTACAAACACAAAATTCACAATTTTCAAATGAAAAATAATTAAAATAAAATATATTTATCAAAATAAATCTAAATTAAAATGTATTATATTAAATCCAATTAAATTTAAAAGCAAAAGTTTTACCATAAAATAAAATTCAAATAAATTGTATTACCAAATAAAACATAAAATCCAAATATTTCAAATCTAGGTAGTAGAGTTTATATTAGAATCTCTTTCATCGTTTTCTAAATCCTCATCACCATCAAGAACTACTAGATAAAAAAAAGTAAAATAGTATTAAGCTTTGACATGTATAAATCATATAAAAATATCATTGAAAGTCTAGGATGAATGATAATGGTACTTAGATCATGAAATGTAAACTCATCCAACTAAGTGCGTGTACAAATCAGTGCTTCAACATTTCTTGGTAAAAGACGATTTCTATATTTATCCAAAAACATGTGCACCAATACTAAATGTAGATTTCGAACCGGTAAAAATATGTCAAATTATTATTTTTAGAAAGATAATTTTTTAAATAAAATCTCTAAATACTTAAAATATAAAGTTTCGGGCATTTCATACTAACCCAATCGGACTAAGCCCGAAAAACACACTAACCCGAAAAACCCAATTTTTTCGGGCTAATATTTTTAAGTCCGAACCCGTTGTTTTCAAGGCCGGGCCGGGCCCTAATTGACACCCCTAACAACTGACCACCAAGATAGACGAAACACAAAAAGACAAAGACATACAAGGAATGAAAAAAACAATCCTTGCAGAATCTCACAATAAAACCCTTTTTAAGAGAAGGAAGATCTCACAAAACACTATCTTTCTCTTCCTCTCTCTCTCACTATATATTTATATATAATTTTAAAAGCATTGAACTTTGCGTAGAAAGAGGATGAGCATTTTCACTCTTCTTAAATTTTTTGAAGAGTCTTCACTGTCTCTTCACACCTTTCTTCCACCCTTCCTCAACCCTTTTATATTCACCAGAGAAACCCGAAAAAGAAAAAAAGCAAAATGAAGATAAAAGACCAAATCTTTCAACGTTCTTGACGAACCAGAGGAAAAAACCAACACTTTCTTCTTCTTCTTCTCACGACCTATACACACAGTAATTTCTTTTGATCCTTTGAAGTTGTTGTTGTTGTCTGGTCAAGCCAAAGTGTAGCTTGAAACCGCGACATTTGCGGGCGATGTTGAGTGAATGTAGATGAACTCTAGGGATTTTCCAGATTGCAATGAGTGCATCCACGAAGGTAAACCAAATGAGTTTCCTGATCTTGAGAGTCCCCAGATTGGTCCGTAGAGATTCTTGATCGAAAGGTTTAGACTTTTCAGAGCTCTTGGTGATTTGTTAATCACAGTTGTTGAGTATCTGTAGTAAGTCCTTCCCTTTGAGACCCATGAACCAGTCATCTTTTGTCCTATTGCCACTGGACCAGAAGCTGCACAAGTAATCATTGAAGTCAAGTCTCTGTTCAATAGATTCACATGTAGACAACAGAACACAAGAACATACCTCGGACCGGGGAGGTTACTTTCGGTTTACGAATAGGCATTGGTCTTCGGACAACAGGAGCAGGAACCACTGCAGGGATACAACAAAGAAGAAAAACAAGGCAAACTAATTGAGTTCCAATGTTCTTCTTGGGGAATCCATATAGGAACAGTGTTTTGAATCTCAGACACAAACCTGGAAGAAGCTGGCTATAACCGGAATGCCCAGTGCTGAGACGAGCAAGAACATCGAGGAGTGGTGCATTGTTGTAAGTAGCAGGCTCAGTCTGCTCATAGTTATCTCTCCTGTCAGCGAAATTGTCGTAAGCATCAGGACCACCAACAATAACACCAGTGAGAAGGTTCGGGTCACTGCCTTTTTGTTTGATCGGTTTTGAAATTTTATGCAGATATGGGTATATGGAAACAGCTATGAGTCTTACTTAGTGGCTGTGGTATGTCCAAGCAAGATACAGATCGAACATTGGGCCAAAGAACACAATGTTTCAGGAGACTTTGAGTCTATCTGTCCAAACCCAAAGACCAAAGAGTTTATCCTTGGAGAATTCAACAGAGTGGCCAAAGACAAAAAGGTTTATAATTTGTTCATGAGTCTTCTTAATTCCTTGTTTGTTTTCTTACAACAATATTTTAACTCAGAAAAATTGTCGGGTTTTTTTTATAAAAAAAATTCTTACAGCTGAAGGGATTTGAGATCAAAGGTGTTCACTTGGACACAGTCCCATTCGACATGGAAAGAGATCTTATTACACCTTCTTACAAGAAGAAAAGGCCACAGCTTCTTAAGTACTATCAGGTAGGTTAAAAGTCTTTTATCATTTTCAATTTTTCACATAAACAAGTAAACAACACGTTCAGGCTACATAATGAAACTTTAGATTATCTCCAGACTTAATGATGTTTCGGGGTTTGCTGAATCGGATTATATATCGTAACTTCTGTTCTTGTTTACGCAGAAAGAGATTGATGAAATGTATAGTAAAGCAAAGAAGTGAAGCTTTTATACTAATGTGCAGCCAGTGTGAAGAAGGAATATCTTGGACAAGTCTCAGGTTTATGTAATTCTGTTTTCACTGTAAATCATATTGCTATATGTCTCTGTGTTGTGTTAAGATCGAAGTTGATTGTGATAAGTTTATTTTTTGCTTGTAAAAGAAAGATATCTGCCTTCTTTGTACTAAACATACTCTCCTTATGGTTTGTGTATTTGTATTTATATTGTAATAAAATCCTCTCTGTATAACCCAAAATGTATCATTTTCTATTTCAGCAGTTTCTTAGTAGATTTACTGAGTATATTCTCTACTCAGTTGGTTGAAAAGATTCAGTGTAACTAACTACTAAATTTAGTGAGTTAATAAATACCTTGTAGAAAACAAACAACTTGGGGGGAAAAGTTCCAAGTGTGATGGCCAATTTTTCAAAACAAGATTTCGTTTTGCTGATTTCATATTAATAATATCGATAAATTTTAAAGTCTATCTATCTACAGAAGACAAATAAAACATGTCATAAGATGAGAAGATGATATCTTGTGGCGGAAGCATCTACTAGCTCTTCTCTTAGGTCTTTTGAGGTGGTGGAGTTGGGTTCAAGTCGTTGCAATGGTTTCGATCTTCAGTTCTTCTCTTGCGGGGAGGTAACCGTTCATATGTATGTAGGTGACTTTGGGCGGGTCTACGAGTGTAAGAGTTGTTGATCCTCTTTATAGTGTCCCCAATCGGAGGTCAAGGTATTTCTACTTTGAGCTTCTTTTCGATTGCATCGGTTATTTAGAGTGGTCGTGGTGGCTTTGTTATTGTGCTCTGTTCTTTTTCGATCCCGTGTTCCTTTATGCTCGTTCTACTGCCGGTTGTGCTCGGTTTTGTGCATTCGTCGGGTCTTAAGTCTTGAAGGCTCTCTACGATTTGGTTCTTTTCGAGGTTCATGGTTTTCGGCTCAGCTTCGGCATTTTCAGTTTCTTTGAGTTTGGTCGTGGGAACGGTTCGGTCCAACAGTTCAGCCCTAGTGCTATGGTTCATTTGTTTTTTTTTCATCATTCATCTGGTTTTTATGCTCGGTTTCATTAGCGGTTCTAGCAAACTTTTAGTACTTTTGCTTCCTTTTCATAGGGCTTTGTTTTAGGGGAAAATTTGTTTTACGCCGGCTTTGTTTCCGGAGATATATTCTTGATCCGCCGGCGTGGTGTATTAAAATCGTATATCACCCTTATATTTAGCTTTTGTATTATATAATGGAAAAGATACTAAACAAAAAAAAGTTGAGGAGATGATATATATTTTAACTGAGGAAACGATTCAGAGTAACTTGCTACTAAAATTCAACATATCAACAAACACATGTGATTCTTTGTTGGTCTTTTCTCAAATCAAGTTTTTCTTTTTGCTAACTTTCAAAGTTTTTTCTATAGAAGCCAAAAACTCAATGTAAGTTGATAACCAAATCACATTTCATTTAAGGACTGTTGTTGAGTTTTACAACTGACCACCAAGAAAGACAAAACACAAAACACAAAAAGACAAAGACATACAAGGAATGAAAAAAACAATCCTTGCAGAATCTCACAATAAAACCCTTTTTAAGAGAAGGAAGATCTCACAAAACACTATCTTTCTCTATCTTCCTCTCTCTCTCTCTCACTATATATTTATAAATAAATTTAAAAGCATTGAACTTTGCGTAGAAAGAGGATGAGCACTTTCACTCTTCTTAAATTTTTTGAAGAGTCTTCACTGTCTCTTCACACCTTTCTTCCACTCTTCCTCAACCCTTTTATATTCACCAGAGAAACCCGAAAAAGAAAAGGCAAAATGAAGATAAAAGACCAAACCTTTCAACGTTCTTGACGAACCAGAGGAAAAAAACAACACTTTCTTCTTCTTCTTCTCACGACCTATACACACAGTAATTTCTTTTTATCCTTTGAAGTTGTTGTTGTTGTCTGGTCAAGCCAAAGTGTAGCTTGAAACCGCAACATTTGCGGGCGATGTTGAGTGAATGTAGACGAACTCTAGGGATTTTCCGGATTGCAATGAGTGCATCCACGAAGGTAAACCAAATGAGTTTCCTGATCTTGAGAGTCCCCAGATTGGTCCATAGAGATTCTTGATCGAAAGGTTTAGACTTTTCAGAGCTCTTGGTGATTTGTTAATCACAGTTGTTGAGTATCTGTAGTAAGTCCTTCCCTTTGAGACCCATGAACCAGTCACCTTTTGTACTATAGCCACTGGACCAGAAGCTGCACAAGTAATCAATGAAGTCAAGTCTCTGTTCAATAGAGACACTCATAGATTCACATGTAGACAAAAGAACACAAGAACATACCTCGGACCGGGGAGGTTACTCTCGGTTTACGAATAGGCATTGGTCTTCGGACAACAGGAGCAGGAACCACTGCAGGAACACAACAAAAAACGGAAAAAAAAAGGCAAACTACTTGAGTTCCAATGTTCTTCTTGGGGAATCCATATAAGAACAATGTTTTGAATCTCAGACACAAACCTGGAAGAAGCTGGCTATAACCGGAATGTCCACTGCTGAGACGAGCAAGAACACCGAGGAGTGGTGCGTTGTTGTAAGTAGCAGGCTCAGTCTGCTCATAGTTATCTCTCCTGTCAGCGAAATTGTCGTAAGCATCAGGACCACCGACAATAGCACCAGTGAGAAGGTTCGGGTCACTGCCTTTACGGCTGAACCAGGTGGCATAACCACCCCGGCAGGTGACAAACGTGCGGTCAACCTTGTAAGAGACGATGGAGGAGCCTCTGTGGTGAACTCTCTGAGGGAAATTGTTACCATATCCAACCATATAGCTCGTTGCTCTTGGGTTATCTCCAAGAATATAATCCACCTGAGAGGAAGAATTTATCATCAAACTGTTGAAGATAGGTACTAATTCTTCTCAAATTCAAACGCGGTGCCAAAACGATCCTTTACCTGAGATTTAGCAAAGGAAAGAAGCTGCGAAGGAGCGACATTCCCGGAAGAACATCTCAAGTTGCTTCGAGAGGAAGTAAGGTAATCAGAGTAAACCGTGGTCAAGAAGGAAGCACTTGTGACAAACTGCATATTGTTCCAACGTTGTCTGAAAATCAAACCACCTGGTGTCTTCTGAATGTTCCTCGAGCCTTTACCCAACAACGAACACATAAAGAAATCAGCTTTCTGTTGAAACCTCTGAAACACAGGCGTGTGACGTCCTGCTTTGCCTTGCATCAAGAACTGTCACAGAGGAAATAAACCGGTTTAGAAACAAACCAAGATTATCAAACCGGTAAACGACAAAATTCAAAAATAAGGTTGTACTAACCTTAGCGACAAGGGTTTGAACACCAGCGTACTTGACGTCCCAACCGAACTCGGTCATGGACCAACCAGTTCCACCCATGGAGTCACCGTTCCGACCCAAGTAGTCCAAGTAGAACTGATTGTTCGAAGCTTGGTATAGCCACGCAGCTGCCCAAAGTAATTCGTCCTGATCGTTGAAATTAAGATCAATTTCAGACATTAGACAACAGATTAAAGCCCTTAATCACAGGTTCTCTCAAATCGAATGTTTTCGGATCCTTACATTGTAACCACTGACGGATCGGTAGTATTTCTGAGCAACGGTGATACTGCTGTCGTATTTTCCTCTGTATTTGTCGGCGAAATCAAACAGCTGAAATAAAATAAAATTGAATAAGAATAGCAAATCCGTAATAAAAACAGGGGAAACAAGGTTAGTTTAGAAATTTTAGTGCGGAGTGGCAGACTCGTGATATTGTTGAAGAAGAAAGGCTAAACGGGAGCATGGGGCACCGACAGCCCAAGGCACGTGCGAAGTGTTCATATAAAAAATATATATATATAGGAGAGAAAATATCAAAATAGAAATTTAAGATGAACGCCTGATAGCGTTTTAGAGAAGGGGAAGACGACAAGATTACAACACAAAAAACCCGTGATGGACGGAGAACGACGTCGTGTTCCCAAGGATCCATCCTTTGAGGGGTCCACTTACGGGATCAGCGACACGGTACCGTTTAGTTTGTTAAAAATAGTACTAGTCTTTTTAGTTTATATAATAAGCTACTGTGTTTAAATTAATAAATTCTACATTCAAAAGAGTTAGAATACCAATTTGCTTAACTCCTGGTGAGTGGTGACTAATATATAATTATAGCAAATCTCAGAGAATATTTCTTTATAAATTTATTGCAATTAGGATGAAAACAAAAATAAAATTTTCCGGTAAACATAATTTTCAAATTTGTCCTCGATATAACGCCTTCTAACGTGCACTGAAAATGACTTTTAAGTGACTTTTCTACTGTTTGTGCAATAATAATGTGTCTGCAACTTCCCAACGTAACGGCCCGTAAAATTAATATCACCACACTGTATGCTAACGTGCGCGTCCTAACAAACGGCCAGAGTTAAAAATACGCCGAAAAAATAAGCATTACCTGATAAGCGTGAGTGAGTAGTAACCTAGAGTAGGCAGGGTTAGATCGGCGGAAGACGATTGAAGCGGCTGCCATGGCGGCTGCTGTTTCTCCGGCGAGATCCGACCCGGGATTACTCGGATCTATCCGGTAAGCTTTCCGGTCCGTCGTCATTTCTTCCGGTCTCTGCCAACAGTAATGGTCGGTGTTGCCGTCTCCTACCTAAAAAACATCATAATTAATAAGGGATATCAAATTGGGAAATCTTTATTGATGAATTAAATATAAAAAAAGTACCTCGCCGTAAAGGACGGTTGGCTCAGGATGGGCTTTGATGAAGTAATCAGTGCCCCATTTTATGGCATCAATGGAGTGGCCTAGCTCGCCGTTAGCCGCTAACTGATTGCCGTATTCAATGACGCTCCAAGCCATCATCGTCACCGTGAAAGCCATCGGAAGTCCGAATTTCACATTGTCTCCGGCGTCGTAGTAACCTCCGACCAGATTCACCTAAAATTTTTATAAAACAGTAACAATGTCGGCGACGACGTTGTCTGAACGGAGAGTAGATCTATAGCTAATTGTCGGTCTCAAAATCAGGTACTAAACAGAGTTTGATTCTCTAGATTAGGGTTAATATCTGGTTTTGGGTGATAAACGGCAACATTGTAAATCTAGAGAGAGAGAGAGAGATGAGACATACGCCGCTTGATTTGCCGTCGTTGAGACCGGAGTGAGAGCGCCAAGTGACTCTCTGGTTACCAGGGAGGACACCAGATCTCTGAGCTTCGAAGAAGAGAAGACTCTTGGAAAGTGCTTGGCCGTAATCATGGCCGGAGAAAGCTACCGGGAAACAGAGAAGTAGTAACAGAGCAGCCACGGATGCAAACTTCTCCATAACTTCACAAGAGAATGAAAAGCAAACAAAAAAAAAAAAGAGAGAGAGAAGAGAAATGCCCGGCGAGATAATCAGCTAAAAAGCGCTAAGTAAGACAGACCAGAGACTGAGAAGGAGGAAGACGAAGAGGGATTGTGAAGACGAAGGGACGAGCTAAAGTGTTCTATATATGGAAGTAGGAAGGAGGAAGCAGGAAGGTACCAAGAGACAGAAATTTTTGACAGTTAGCATTCATTAAATGATATTTTAATTTCGTTTTTTTATTAATTTAAAATGCTTGGTTAATTGAGTATAATTATTACTCCTTTTTTAATTCGTGTTAAGTGTTGGTCGAAATTTGAAATGTACATAACCATTACGTCAATGATTTTTTTTTTTTGAAACGTTTGTAAACTGATTGTGTCCTCCGCATTAATCATAAATTAATTACAAAACAATTATTCTTTTTTTAAAATGTAAATTACTATTTTAAGGAACTCAGAGTAATTACAAAAATAAATTTTCGAAAAAGAATAATTTTTTTTTTTTTTTTTTTTTAAAGGAGAAAAAAATGTAAAGAACAAAGTCATGTGAGTGTTCCCATGAATCTTTAGGTCTCTTTCCACATAGGGGCGACGAGGTGGTTGATGAATGTGTTTACATTCACACCTAAAGTACTAAAACTACAGTAGTTTTATCTTTAGTAAAGATAAATATTAATGGTTAATTAACATTTATCTAATACTATAATCAAGGCGTTATGTGTTGAGTGTGTGAAGACGAGGAGTTTTTAAGCAAACACACCAAAAAAAACAAAGTGAAAAAGGTAATACATGTCCAGGTGTGAAGTGAAGACGAGGAGTTCCTAAGACTATCCACGGTGGTTTCACCGATCAACACCTTCCACATTATTTTTTTTTCTTCTACATTCTCTCTTTTTTCTTTTACTTAATAATTTAACACCCACTAAAATTTTATACTCTACAATGGTTTGTTTAATAAGATTTAACACTTTATCCCACCATTTTTATTTTATTATTTATATTTTATGTTTTTGTTTTTCTGATTAGATATTAATAATAATTACCGATTAAAATTAAATTAAAATAATTAAGAATTAAATAATTTTTGTTTTCTTTCTTAATTTAAATTCTTATTAAAAAAATTACTTTTCATAAAGACGAAAAATATAGAGAATCATTATTAAAACAGATAAAATTACGAAAAACTTAAAATGCAGTACAATACATTAATAAGCACACATCACAACTAATAAAACACACATAACTTAATTAGTACAATAGACTCAACTCACAAACTTAAAATGCAGTACAATACATTAATAAGCACACAACACAACTAATAAAACACACATAACTTAATTAGTACAATAGACTCAACTCA